>JAVIAB010000125.1:12975306-13335306 GCA_032433765.1 Megaustenia siamemsis | reverse complement strand
ACTGAAACGTCTTAGAGGACGTGGACTTCACCAAGTTGTGTAACACTGAAACATCTTAGAGGACGTGGACTTCACCAAGTTGTGTAACACTGAAACATCTTAGAGGACGTGAACTTCACCAAGTTGTGTAACACTGAAACATCTTAGAGGGCGTGAACTTCACCAAGTTGTGTAACACTGAAACTTCTGAGGGGACGTGGACCTCACCAAGTTGTGTAACACTGAAACGTCTTAGAGGACATAGATTTCACTAAGTTGTGTAACACTGAAACATCTTAGAGGACGTAGACTTCACCAAGCTGTGTAACACTGAAACATCTTAGAGGACGTGAACTTCACCAAGTTGTGTAACACTGAAACTTCTTAGGGGATGTGGACCTCACCAAGTTGTGTAACACTGAAACTTTTAGGGGACGTGGACCTCACCAAGTTGTGTAACAATGAAACGTCTTAGAGGACGTGGACTTCATCAAATTGTGTAACACTGAAACTTCTTAGGGGATGTGGACTTCACCAAGTTGTGTACACTGAAACTTCTTAGGGGACATGTACCTCACCAAGTTGTGTAACACTGAAACTTCTTAGGGGATGCGGACTTCACCAAATTGTGTAACACTGAAACTTCTTAGGGACGTGGACCTCAACAAGTTGTGTAACAATGAAACTTCTTAGGGGACGTGGACCTCACCAAGTTGTGTAACAATGAACTTCTTAGGGGATGTGGACTTCACCAAGTTCTGTAACAATGAAACTTCTTAGGGGACGTGGACCTCACCAAGTTGTGTAACAATGAAACTTCTTAGGGGACGTGGACCTCACCAAGATGTGTAACACTGAAACTTCTTAGGGGACGTGGACTTCATCAAATTGTGTAACACTGAAACTTCTTAGGGGACGTGGACTTCACCAAGTTGTGTAACACTGAAACTTCTTAGGGGGTGTGGACTTCACCAAGTTGTGTAACACTGAAACTTCTTAGGGGACGTGGACCTCACCAAGTTGTGTAAACACTGAAACTTCTTAGGGGACGTGGACCTCACCAAGTTGTGTAAACACTGAAACTTCTTAGGGGATGTGGACTTCACCAAGTTGTGTAACACTGAAACTTCTTAGGGGACGTGGACTTCACCAAATTGTGTAACACTGAAACTTCTTAGGGGACGTGGACTTCACCAAATTGTGTAACACTGAAACTTCTTAGGGGACGTGGACCTCACCAAGTTGTGTAAACACTGAAACTTCTTAGGGGACGTGGACCTCACCAAGTTGTGTAACACTGAAACTTCTTAGGGGATGTGGACCTCACCAAGTTGTGTAACACTGAAACTTCTTAGGGGATGTGGACCTCACCAAGTTGTGTAACACTGAACTTCTTAGGGATGTGGACCTCGCCAAGTTGTGTAACAATGAAACGTCTTAGAGGATGTGGACTTCATCAAATTGTGTAACACTGAAACTTCTTAGGGGACGTGAACTTCATCAAATTGTGTAACACTGAAACTTCTTAGGGGACGTGGACTTCACCAAGTTGTGTAACAATGAAACTTCTTAGGGGATGTGGACCTCACCAAGTTGTGTAACAATGAAACTTCTTAGGGGACGTGGACCTCACCAAGTTGTGTAACAATGAAACTTCTTAGGGGATGTGGACCTCACCAAGTTGTGTAACAATGAAACTTCTTAGGGGACGTAAACTTCACCAAGCTGTGACATGCCTAGCAAGCCGACAGTGGATCATCTACCATACAATCAAAACGAGAAACATGGAAACAGTTCTGACGAAAAAAATGACCACGACAAAAGTTGAAGGACTTTAGCACAGACAAGATAATCATGGGAACACATGTACTTTTAGGTTGACCTTTCATCCAATAATTTGTAACTTCAGGATAACTGCAAATTCATTCATTCATTCATTCATTCATTCATTCATTCATTCATTCATTCATTCATTTTCCTGTCGGCCGACGAATAGGACGGAAATCTTAGTTCTCCACGATTGACGATCTACTACTAGTTCTTGTAGTTCTTGGTTGTGTCTTAGTCCCATTGTTGAACCTTCCCTAGTAATTGTTCAGCTAGCTATTCTTTTGATTTACCTTGTTTTTCTATTACCAGATGGTTTCCGCATGAATGCCTGACGGGGAAACCTTTCTTCATTCATTCTCAGCACATGACCGATGTATTTCCAACACCTTCTTCTTATAAAGCTCTCACGTATTCTTGTTTTGATGTGTCTCTTATCTGTTCATTTGAAATGTATCCTTGTTATCGTATGTTTGAGATCCTACAAAGACATTTGTTTTGAAAGGAATTTAATTTCTTCACTAAAGTCTGGGGGGATTTCCTATTTTCTTCATATCCATACTGCATTTTACGCTATGTAAATCTATGTAAAATAGTTCTTTCAATTATCGTCATAAACTATCATAATGAAGTCATACTATGCTTTAGTTATTTTAATTGTAAGTGATGAGAGAGCATGGTTTTGCTGTTAATTAACATCTCTAACAGTTCTCCTCAAGTTGTATTTTATATAAAGACACAACGAGCTGATCTCATGAGGTAAAATTGGGCTCTTGTCTTTTTTACGTGACCAGCTTATTAGTTAAATTATTGTTGTCATGGCAACCAGGGAGAAGATTGTTGAAATGGCTTACCTAGTCCTCATACAATGCTGCAAGGTCGAAAGATGACGCGTTGTAGTAGGTTTAATCGCCATAGATATTGAAGCCTATTTATTAACAACGGCTCGATTTACCTGAGCTATATTACAGTTATACAAGGGAATACGGTGGCTGATCGTACACTGACATTTAACTCACTGAGATGGAATGTGATTGTGTTATGTATTCTGATCAAATATTAGAGGAGTCGTGGCCTCCGTTGCTTCCTCTGAATATCCGCCGCTGGCAGAACGGCATTTAACTTGAGAAATACCGCTATGTCAAAATAAAGGGGAGCTGCACAGGGGCACACAGTGAGGAAACATATGACAGTTGATCCTGGTCGACAAAACGTACATCATAATGATACAACGAGGAATAGACCAATTCTATAGATATTGGAAGATCGACATATTTGTCTTGTTGTACTGTCATGTCTGTCTCTGTAGTTCTGTCTACAACACCTGTCTGTACTGTTTTGTTCATGTTACCAGTCCTGTCCATTTTGCCATCTCTGTCTGTCCTGTCTACCTACATGTCATATCTGTTTGTGTACTCTAAGGCCTGAATAACTCTAGCTTTTTTTTCTCATTCTTCATTTCTGATCTTATCTCTCACGCTGTTTTCTTGTCGTTCATCTACCGCATTTTATCTCAGTAGAGGTTATTTTGTTGTGTTGTTCTTACATCTAGGGTCCAGATCTAGTATTGGTAGCACAACGTTGGTATGAAGATTGTGTTGTAGAGTGCCGTTTTGCCTCTTGATTTATTTCCTTGTTGGGCAATAGTGGTGATAGCTGTCCAATTATTTGACAAGTTTTGTTGCTTCTTGAGTCTATTTCTGCTGTTTGTGAATTGTCGTTTGTCACTAGACTTCCTAGGTATTTAAATTCCTCTACTTGTTTAGTTGTCTCCCGTCCATCGTTATGTTGATGTTTTGTTTCTCTTTTGTGATATTCAAGTCTACTGTTTTGTTCATGTTCATTTTCATGTTGTATTTATGGCCTGTGCTGTTAAGTCTATTTAAATGTTCTTGTAGGTCTTCAATTTGTCAGTGCATATGTGCCAGATGGTCTGCAAAAAGAAGCTCGTTATCTCCTCTGTCTCTGATGGGTTGGCTAACTTGCAAATATAGTCCTTGTATTAATAAACAGTAAGGGGAATAGTACGCACCCCTGTCTTACACCCAATATAACTTCGAAGTGGTATGTGTAACCTGCTGCTGTTCTAACTGTGCAGCTGCTGTTGATGTAGAAACTGTTAATTAGATTGGTTAGATGTTGGCTTACTTCGGATGTTGTTAGTATCTCCCACAATTGTTCTTTGTTTACTCTGTCGAATATTTATTCCTGGACAATGAAAGCTATGTATCAATTTTGATTGTGTTCTGTTGTTTTTCTGCAAGCTGTTTAAAGTGAATAGACCGTCAGTACATCCTCTGTTTTTTTCGGAACTCCATTTGTGAATTGCTTAACTGTAGCTCTATTATTGGTCTCAGCCTTTTCCCCCACATTTTGGCGTATAACTTTCCCACATGGCTGAGAAATCAATACTACCTCTATGTTGATTGCAGTCTCTCTTGCTACCTTTCTTTTTCCATATATGTACAATGATTGCCTGTTGCCAGCCTTTTGGGGCTTCCTGGTGGTGCCATGTTGTATTGAATATTTTGTACAGCCATGTAGCTCTTGTTTCACCTGATGTTGTTATTATTACTATCGTTATGTTGTCTATCCCTGGTACTTTATTTCTTGTTACATATTTAATTACTTCGTCGATTTCCTCTTTCATGATGTTGGGTTCAGTGTTTGTGCATTTTTGCGTGGGTTTTGTTGTTTTATTAGTAGTTGATGCCATGTTTAATAGGTCTTCAAAATATTCTTTCAATCTTTGTTGCATATTTTGGTTATTTTATATTGACTGTCCGCCTTTGTTACTTATGAGTTTAGTTGGATCGTGGTTTTGTTATCTCGCTCTTGTTGCTTTTACTACTTTGTAGAAGTCTCTTTTGATTGTCTTGAAGAGTGACTGGAACGAACAGAAACTATAAATGATGAAAAAAGAAACATAAACTATAAATGATGAAAAAGAAACATAAACTATAAATGATGAAACAAGAAACACAAACTATAAATGTAGCAAGACCGAGAGACAATAAATTGAAACAAGAAGAGAAAGAACCGACCTAGAGCAAACTTGTAACAGCAGACAGAGACAACACATATGTGAGCACATGGGTGAGTTGACTTTGTCATTCCGCAGCGTGCCGGCAGAAAAAAGAGAGTGAAAGAAAGACACAGAGGATCGTTGCAGGCCGGAGTAGGAGGGCGTAACAGCATCAATGAGTTTCACCACGTGGGGCGTTTGTAAAATTTAAGACCACACGTGGGCGTTTGTAACATTGAAGACTACACGTGGGGCGTTTGTAACATTGAAGACTACACGTGGGGCGTTTGTAACATTGAAGACCACACATGGGGCGCTTGTAACGTTGAAGACCACACGTGGGGCGCTTATAACGTTGAAGATCACACGTGGGGCGCTTATAACGTTGAAGAGTACACGTGGGGCGCTTGTAACGTTGAAGACCACACGTGGGGCGCTTGTAACGTTGAAGACCACACGTTGGGCGCTTGTAACATTGAAGACCACACATGGGGCGCTTGTAACGTTGAAGACCACACGTGGGGCGCTTATAACGTTGAAGACCGCACCGGGGGCGTTTGTAACAATGAAGACCACACATGGGGCGCTTGTAACGTTGAAGACCACACCTGGGGCGCCTGTAACGTTGAAGACCGCACGTGAGCCGCTGGTAACATTGGAGAACAAATGTAGGAAATTAGTAACGTTGGAGATTAAATGTGGGACATTAGTTACGTTAGAAATCAAAAGTGAACCACTAGCAACATTGAAGATCAAAAGTGGGAACGTGTAACGTTGGAGATCAAAAGTTGGACACTAGTAACGTTAGAAGTAAAAAAAATGGTTTATTAGTTGCGTTGGAGATCAAAAGTGGGACATTAGTAACGTTAGAAGTAAAAAATGGTTTATAATTTGCGTTGGAGATCAAAAGTGGGACGCTTGTAACATTAGAGATCAAAAGTGGGACACTAGTAACATTGGAGATCAAAAGTGGGACGCTTGTAACATTGGAGATCAAAAAGTGGAACGCTTATAACATTGGAATCAAAAGTGGGACGCTTGTAACATTGGAGATCAAAAGCGGGACGCTTGTAACATTGGAGATAAAAAGTGGGGCACGTTTGACATTGAAGATCACGTATGGTGCACGTGTAATTGCTACAACTGTTTGTTCAGCTTGACATCTTTCCCCTTCTGTTCGGCCACAAATCACAGGTCACTTTGTTCTACATGAAAAGACCACTCAATGGCCGATACAACAAACTATATGCCCTGCAATTGCTCATTCTGTCCACAGAAGAGCTGACCCACAAAGCCGCATTTGTTGACACAGTTTGTTGACGATCTTTTCACTGCACTGATTATTTCTGCTACAAAAACTGCTCAAGATACCAGAAGAGCTCTATTCTCTGAGGTCATTAGATATGCAGTGCAAGCACTGTGTTTAATATCATTGGACGCATTATTGTTGCAGTCGCTGACCTGGATCTAGTTCTGGTCTCGCTTTCTGAGAGCGTGCAGAGCAAAAAATCGCACGGTCTCACTCATGGAAACTTGCGTGTAAATACATTAATGGCTTGAGTGATTTGTCAACTTGAATACAAAGTGAAGAAAATAATGTGTACGGTAATTTAGTCAAGTAAATCTGTATGTGTAATAATATCGGTGGCTGTTGACAGAATACAGAGTGTAACTTAATTCTAACGACTTGTCAATGATGATACCAACTAGGAGACGACAGATCAAACAAATTGTAGGTAACAAGAGTGACATAGAGAGCAATGCATTGATTGGTAGATGTTCGCATTACATTGATTGGTAGATGTTCGCATTACATTGATTGGTAGATGCTCGCAATACATTGATTGGTAGATGTTTGCATTACATTGATTGGTACATGTTCGCATTACATTGATTGGTAGATGTTCGCATTACATTGATTGGTAGATGTTCGCATTACATTGATTGGTAGATGTTCGCATTACATTGATTGGTAGATGTTCACATTACATTGATTGGTAGATGTTTGCATTACATTGGTTGGCAGATGTTCGCATTACATTAATTGGTAGATGTTCGAATTACATTTATTGGTAGATGTTCGCATTACATTGATTGGTAGATGCTCGCAATACATTGATTGGTAGATGTTTGCATTACATTGATTGGTAGATGTTCGCATTACATTGATTGGTAGATGTTCGCATTACATTGATTGGTAGATGTTCGCATTACATTGATTGGTAGAATGTTCGCATTACATTGATTGGTAGATGTTCACATTACATTGATTGGTAGATGTTCGCATTACATTGATTGGTAGATGTTCGCATTACATTGATTGGTAGATGTTAGCATTACATTGATTGGTAGATGTTCGCATTACATTGATTGGTAGATGTTTGCATTACATTGATTGGTAGATGTTCACATTACATTGATTGGTAGATGTTCGCATTACATTGATTGGTAGATGTTCACATTACATTGATTGGTAGATGTTCGCATTACATTGATTGGTAGATGTTCGCATTATATTGATTGGTAGATGTTCGCATTACATGATTGGTAGATGTTCGCATTACATCGATTGGTAGATGTTCGCATTACATTGGTTGGCAGATGTTCGCATTACATTGAATGGTAGATGTTCGCATTACATCGATTGGTAGATGTTCGCATTACATTGGTTGGCAGATGTTCGCATTACATTGATTGGCAGATGTTCGCATTACATTGATTGGTAGATGTTCGCATTACATTGACTGGCACAATTGAGGATGCCATTTATATATTCATTGTGTGTAGTGAGTGAGCTAGAAACTTTGTAGTGAGAGAATTATAAACTTGTTACCTGTAGTGGGAGAATTATAAACTTGTTACCTGTAGTTAGAGAATTATAAACTTGTTACCTGTAGTGAGAGAATTATAAACTTGTTACCTGTAGTTAGAGAATTATAAACTTGTTACCTGTAGTGAGAGAATTATACACTTGTTACCTGGGTAGCGAGTGAAGTATAGTCTAAACGTGTTGTTGGTAGTGAGTGGAGTAAAGACTAAACGTGTTTGTTGGTAGCGAGTGGAGTATAGTCTAAACGTGTTGTTGGTAGTGAGTGGAGTAAAGACTAAACGTGTTGTTGGTAGTGAGTGGAGTATAGACTAAACGTGTTGTTGGTAGCGAGTAGAGTATAGACTAAACGTGTTGTTGGTAGTGTGTAGAATATAGACTAAACGTGTTGTTGGTAGCGAGTGGAGTATAGACTAAACGTGTTGTTGGTAGCGAGTAGAGTATAGACTAAACGTGTTGTTGGTAGTGTGTAGAATATAGACTAAACGTGTTGTTGGTAGCGAGTAGATTATAGACTAAACGTGTTGTTGGTAGTGTGCAGATTATAGACTAAACGTGTTGTTGGTAGCGAGTGGAGTATAGACTAAACGTGTTGTTGGTAGCATGTTGAGATAGATTAAACCTGTTGTTGGTAGCGAGTGGAGTATAGACTAAACGTGTTGTTGGTAGCGAGTGGAGTATAGTCTAAACGTGTTGTTGGTAGTGAGTAGAGTATAGACTAAACGTGTTGTTGGTAGCGAGTGGAGTATAGACTAAACGTGTTGTTGGTAGCGAGTAGAGTATAGACTAAACGTGTTGTTGGTAGCGAGTTGATTATAGACTAAACCAGCTGTTGGTAGCAAGTAGAGTATAGACTAAACGTATTGTTGGTAATGTGTTAAGAGTATAGACTAAACGTGTTGTTGGTAGCGATTGGAGTATAGACTAAACCTGTTGTTGGTAGCGAGTTGATTTTAGACTAAACGTGTTGTTGTAGCATTTTGAGATAGAGTAAACCTGTTGTTGGTAGCGAGTGGAGTATAGACTAAACGTGTTGTTGGTAGTGAGTAGAGTATAGACTAAACGTGTTGTTGGTAGCGAGTGGAGTATAGACTAACTTGTTGTTGGTAGTGAGTGGAGTATAGACTAAACGTGTTGTTTGTAGTGAGTGGAGTATAGACTAAACGTATTGTTGGTAGCGAGTGGAGTATAGACTAAACGTATTGTTGGTAGCGAGTGGAGTATAGACTAAACGTATTGTTGTTAGTGAGTGGAGTATAGACTAAACGTATTGTTGGTAGTGAGTGGAGTATAGACTAAATGTATTGTTGGCAGTGAGTGGAGTATAGACTAAACGTATTGATGGTAGTGAGTGGAGTATAGACTAACGTATTGTTGGTAGCGAGTGGAGTATAGACTAAACGTATTGTTGGTAGTGAGTGGAGTATAGACTAAACGTATTGTTGGTAGCGAGTAGAGTATAGACTAAACGTATTGTTGGTAGCGAGTGGAGTATAGACTAAACGTATTGTTGGTAGCGAGTGGAGTATAGACTAAACGTATTGTTGGTAGTGAGTGGAGTATAGACTAAACGTATTGTTGGTAGTGAGTGGAGTATAGACTAAACGTATTGTTGGTAGTGAGTGGAGTATAGACTAAACGTATTGTTGGTAGTGAGTGGAGTATAGACTAAACGTGTTGTTGGTAGTGAGTGGAGTATAGACTAAACGTGTTGTTGGTAGTGAGTGGAGTATAGACTAAACGTATTGTTGGTAGTGAGTGGAGTATAGACTAAACGTGTTGTTGGTAGTGAGTGGAGTATAGACTAAACGTGTTGTTGGTAGTGAGTGGAGTATAGACTAAACGTGTTGTTGGTAGTGAGTGGAGTATAGACTAAACGTGTTGTTGGTAGCGAGTTGATTATAGACTAAACGTGATGTTTCTGTTTGTCAGGTGTTGACAATGAAAGTGAAAGGATGAGTGTCTTTGTGTGGAGTGTGGACTAAACTGATGGACTTTCTGTGAGGAAACTTTGAAACATGTGGAATATAAACCAGACTTACTTTGAAACATGTGGAATATAAACCAGACTTACTTTTAGACAGGAGAAATATAAACCAGAGCAGATTTATATGAGAACGGTGGAGTATAACCTAGACAGAGAAATGAGGAATATAAACGAGACTTACTTTCAAACAGAACTATAACCCAGATCAGATTTACTTTGAGAAAGGTGGAATAAAAACCAGAATGGATGCGTTTAACACGATGTTTGAGGCGTGTTGATTAGAGGCTGGTGACGTGTTGCCAGCCGCGCAGGCGAGGAACGAATCCCTGGTTGAATCGATGTGTACACGTCTGACTAGTGACGCCATACACAACCACAAAGTCATGGGCGTCTTAGACTTCGAGGAAGTTGTCCCCGTCCAGCCTGCCTGGTGGATTAACGGTCTGATCTTCGTCATTATTCTCTCCACCACTGTCCTGCTCAATTCCCTAAGCATCCACATCTTTCTGGACGCGTCCATGCGCTCTCCCACCAACGTTCTGTTGACAGCCATCACAGTCTTGGACATTCTCACCTGCCTGTTTCAGGCCCCCATCAACGTGCATGCCTACCTGTTGGGGAGCTACAGAGAACTGCCGTCCTATGGCTGGTGCAACTTTTACTTCTACGTGCACAATTACCTGCCAGCATCACTGCACGGCTCCGCCTTCTTGCTCAACATGTATCTGTCAGTTCAGAGGTTTGTGGGCGTGAACGACGAGAGAAGACTTCTCTGTGTCGGGACTTACAAAGGAACCGTCATTGCCATCATATCCTGCCTGCTCATCTCCTTCGCCATCCATTCCATCTACCCGGCGATGATTGCGCTGGAAAGGGTAACCGCCATTAGCAAAAAGGTAACATTACCGTTCTACAGAAAATGTTTAGATAGAGTCGTGTGTTTGTCTATGTGTGTTCGTGTGTTCGTAAATAACAATATTCATTGAAGGATTGATATCAATAAACGTGACACAATTAAAGAAATGCTGCCATGTAAACGTTAACACACTATTCGGATGTTGATGACACGCAAACGTGTACTATTTCAAAATGAATATATTTAACTATATCTATCTTCTTCCTTCGTTAGCGCACTGTTATGCACCTTGCGGTCAATTCAGCGGTTTCCAGCATGTATTTTCCTGGGGCTGTTTATCAAGTTTCGTTAGTTGTCCTTGATCTTCCAGTATATATCTGTAGTCAGTGTTCTCGCCCCTGAACAAGCATACGTGGCAAAATAACGATTTTTTCATTCCCCAGTCAAGTTTCATTTCTATGAAGAGAATCGATATAACTACTTGCTCCACCTGCTTGGATTTGTCTCTGACATATCTCCCCAGCCTCGCTTCACCAAGTTTTGCTCGTCATTGCGTAAGACCTGATCTTCTGATATTTGCTGATGATGTTCTCAAAGTTAGAGCGGTTCCTGCTTCTTCAGTAGAATGGTTTCCTGTGTCCGGACATGAGAAATCGATACATGTGATTGTCAGCAGCAGCAGTGAGAAATCGATACATGTGATTGTCAAGCAGCAGCAGCAGTGCGAAACTGATACATGACTCTAGCCGCACTAATGAGAAAACTGATATATGACTGACTTGCAGTGGGCAATGAGAAATTGGCACATGACTGACTTGCAGTGGGCAATAAGAAATTGACACATTACTGACTAGCCGCACTAATGAGAAACTGGCACATGACTGACTTGCAGTAATGAAAAAATGGCACATGACTGACAAACAGTAATGAGAAACTGGCACATGATTGACTTGCAGTAATTAGAAACTGGTACATGATTGACTTGCAATAATGAGAAGCTGGCACATGATTGACTTGCAGTAATGATAAACTGGCACATGACTGACAAACAGTAATGAGAAACTGGCACATGATTGACTTTCAGTAATTAGAAACTGGCACATGATTGACTTGCAGTAATGAGAAACTGGCACATGATTGACTTGCAGTAATGAGAAACTGGCACATAACTGACAAACAGTAATGGGAAACTGGCACATGATTGACTTGCAGTAATGAGAAACTGGCACATGATTGACTTGCAGTAATGAGAAACTGGCACATCATTGACTTGCAGTAATGAGAAACTGGCACATAATTGACAAACAGTAATGAGAAACTGGCACATCATTGACTTGCAGTAATGAGAAACTGGCACATAATTGACTTGCAGTAGTGAGAAACTGTCACATGACTGACAAACAGTAAAGAGAAACTGGCACATGATTGACTTGCAGTAATGAGAAACTGGCACATGATTGACTTGCAGTAATGAGAAACTGGCACATGATTGACTTGCAGTAATGAGAAACTGGCACATGATTGACTTGCAGTAATGAGAAACTGGCACATTATTGACTTGCAGTAATGAGAAACTGGCACATTATGACTTGCAGTAATGAGAAACTGGCACATGACTGATTTGCAGTAATGAAAAACTGGCACATGACTGATTTGCAGTAATGAAAAACTGGTATATGATTGACTTGCAGTAATGAGAAAACTGGTACATGATTGACGAGCAGTGGGTAATGAGAAATTGGCACATGACAGACAAGCAGTAATGAGAAACTGACACATGACTGACTAGCAGCAATGAGAAATTGACACGTGACTGATAAACAGCAGCAATTAACATCGACGATACTGTGTGCCAGACGTCACAACGAGAATTGATTGAATGATGACGATTTTCAGGAGGGGAAAAAAGAACAGAATTTATGGAGTACACATTTTCATTTAAACTGTGTTTGTACATGAAACAGTTCATTTGAAAACGGTTTTTCCTACGATCAAAAAGATTCCGCTATCAAAATGGGATTCACAAACGAAGTATAAAAAATCCACACTAACGAAGACAGTTTATGTTCATCAATCTCTTATTTCATTTCCTAGCATGCAAGTGCAACATTTGACCATCTTATGGCAAGAAAAACATTTGATCATCTTATAGCAAGAAGTACATTTGATCATCTTATAGCAAGAAGTACATTTGATCATCTTATGGCAAGAAGTATATTTGATCATCTTATGGCAAAAAGTACATTTAAACATCATATGGCAAGAGGTACATTTGATCATCTTATGGAAAGAACTGCATTTGATCAATTAATGGCAAGAGGCACATTTTATCATCTTATGGCACGAGGTATGTTTGATCACTTAATAGCAAGAAGTAGATTTGATCAACTAATGGCAAGAGGTACATTTGTTCATCTTATGGAAAGAAGTATATTTGATCATCTAATGGCAAGAAGTAGATTTGATCAACTAATGGCAAGAAGTACATTTAATCATCTTATGGCAAGAAGTACATTTGATCATCTTATGGCAAGAAGTACATTCGATCATCTTATGGCAAGAAGTACATTTAATCATCTTATGGCAAGAAGTACATTTAATCATCCTATGGCAAGAAGTACATTCGATCATCTTATGGCAAGAAGTACATTTGATCATCTTATGGCAAGAAGTACATTTGATCATCTTATGGCAAGAAGTACATGTGAACATCTTATGGCAAGAAGTATATTTGATCATCTTATGGCAAGAAGTACATTTAATCATCTTATGGCAAGAAGTACATTCGATCATCTTATGGTAAGAAGTACATTTGATTATCTTATGGTAAGAAGTACATTTGATCATCTTATGGTAAGAAGTATATTTGATCATCTTATGGTAAGAAGTACATTTGATCATCTTATGGTAAGAAGTACATTTTATTATCTTATGGTAAGAAGTATATTTGATCATCTTATGGTAAGAAGTACATTTAATCATCTTATGGCAAGAAGTACATTCGATCATCTTATGGTAAGAAGTACATTTGATCATCTTATGGTAAGAAGTACATTTGATTATCTTATGGTAAGAAGTATATTTGATCATCTTATGGTAAGAAGTACATTTGATCATCTTATGGGAAGAAGTATATTTGATCATCTTATAGTAAGAAGTACATTTGATCAACTAATGTCAATTGTTGTTTTATTTAGCCAAAGCTCACTACATATCTAAATGTTGTAATCTAAGAGCAGAGTTGCCGTGTTTTTATGGGGAAATGCCCGATAGTACTTTCGACCGTATTCTTGAAGTTAACTGGTTGCTCATATGGCGTGAAAGTATTCTTGAAGTTAACTGGTTGCTGACATGGCGTGAAAGTATTCTTGAAGTTAACTGGTTGCTCACATGGCGTGAAAGTATTCTTGAAGTTAACTGGTTGCTCACATGGCGTGAAAGTATTCTTGAAGTTAACTGGTTGCTCACATGGCGTGAAAGTATTCTTGAAGTTAACTGGTTGCTCACATGGCGTGAAAGTATTCTTGAAGTTAACTGGTTGCTGACATGGCGTGAAAGTATTCTTGAAGTTAACTGGTTGCTGACATGGCGTGAAAGTATTCTTGAAGTTAACTGGTTGCTCACATGGCGTGAAAGTATTCTTGAAGTTAACTGGTTGCTCACATGGCGTGAAAGTATTCTTGAAGTTAACTGGTTGCTGACATGGCGTGAAAGTATTCTTGAAGTTAACTGGTTGCTCACATGGCGTGAAAAGGTCTCATTGCTGCTTCAGAAAATGGAAATCTGTTGTCTGTGCTGCTACTTCGATGAGTCTATTTTTGATGCGATAAGAGGGAAGTGATGTCACCGCAACTCCTCGCGTTCACTGTGTAAACAGGGAGCCCGCCAGTTCGGCTCAACAAATCATCATCTTGGCGCTCGCGTCACAAAAATGGACCAACTGGAAACATTTCCTATAGCACAGAAGGCGATTACCTGGAAAGCATTTGGTGTTAGGCTGTCAACATATTGTCCCTGTTATCGGGGATTTTTCAAACGATCGATTTGTGGACAGTATGTTTGGATGAAAGACTGACCTGATACCGACATTCTATTTTGAGGGGAAAATTGTGTCAAGTCATTTTCGTGTCAGCTTAGAAATGTGGGCCTCCTACCAATTACTTTGTATGTTCATGATCAGTGACGGTAATATAGTCGCTGGCGCCCGCGGCAGTTGTCCGAGTTGCCGTTACCTTGAGCCGACCCTGTTCATGATAAGTGACGCCCTATGATCGCTAGATCCCAAATCAGGTGTCCGAGTTGCCAGTACCTTGAGCCGGCCCTACTCATGAGCAGTAACGCCCTATTGTCGCTGGGGCCCGTGGTAGCTGTCCGAGTTGCCAGTACCTTGAGCCGGCCCTACTCATGAGCAGTAACGCCCTATTGTCGCTGGCGCCCGTGGTAGCTGTCCAAGTTGCCGGTACCTTGAGCCGGCCCTACTCATGAGCAGTAAACGCCCTATTGTCGCTGGCGCCCGTGGTAGCTGTCCAAGTTGCCGGGACCTTGAGCCGGCCCTACTCATGAGCAGTAACGTCCTATGGTCCCTGGGGCCGTGGTAGCTGTCCAAGTTGCCGGTACCTTGAGCCGGCCCTACTCATGAGCAGTAACGCCCTATTGTCGCTGGCGCCCGTGGTAGCTGTCCAAGTTGCCGGGACCTTGAGCCGGCCCTACTCATGAGCAGTAACGTCCTATGGTCCCTGGGGCCCGTGGTAGCTGTCCAAGTTGCCGGGACCTTGAGCCGGCCCTACTCATGAGCAGTAACGTCCTATGGTCCCTGGGGCCCGTGGTAGCTGTCCAAGTTGCCGGTACCGTTTATTCATAATAAACGCTTTGAACCATCGATGCAAAAGAAGACTATGTCATCTGCTTCTGAATAACGTAAAGCTTCAGAGGATCTACGTCGGCTAATCAACAACAACGTGTTTCGTGTCACTTAAGAAATGATGTAACCAACAACAACGTATTTCGTGTCACATAATAAATGATGTAACCAACAACAACGTATTTCGTGTCACATAAGAAATGATGTAATCAACAACAACGTGTTTCGTGTCACTTAAGAAATGATGTAACCAACAACAACGTATTTCGTGTCACATAAGAAATGATGTAATCAACAACAACGTGTTTCGTGTCACATAAGAAATGATGTAATCAACAACAACGTGTTTTCGTGTCACATAAGAAATTATGTAAATACTTAACATCCTGCTACGTTTCACAACAAAAACAATCATTGATAACTTCTATATCATCTACGGTTGAACAGCACCAAAGACAATCATTGATAACTTCTATATCATCTACGGTTGAACAGCACCAAAGACAATCATGGATAACTTCTACATCATCTACGGTTGAACAGCACCAAAGACAATCATTGATAACTTCTATATCATCTACGGTAGAACAGCACCAAAGACAATCATTGATAACTTCTATATCTTCTACGGTTGAACAGCACCAAAGACAATCATTGATAACTTCAATATCATCTACGGTTGAACGGCAGGTAAGGCTCACAAATCACAGAAAGAAGAATGTAAGTACCCAGCATCCTGCTTGCAGTTCGCACCAGAGACAATCTTTGAAATGGTCCGGAGGATCCTTGATGACCCAGTTCCAATTCCAACGTAACAAAGATATCATTGTACAAGGACAGCTGTCAGTAACAAGGGGAGACAATCATGCCATTGTACAAGGACAGCTGTTAGTAACAAGGGGAGACAACCATGTCACTGTACAAGGACAGCTGTCAGTAACAAGGGGAGACAACCATGTCACTGTACAAGGACAGCTGTCAGTAACAAGGGGAGAGAATCATGCCACTGTACAAGGACAGCTGTCAGTAACAAGGGGAGACAACCATGTCACTGTACAAGGACAGCTGTCAGTAACAAGGGGAGACAATCATGCCACTGTACAAGGATAGCTGTCAGTAACAAGGGGAGACAACCATGTCACTGTACAAGGACAGCTGTCAGTAACAAGGGGAGACAACCATGACACTGTACAAGGACAGCTGTTAGTAACAAGGGGAAACAACCATGTCACTGTACAAGGATAGCTGTCAGTAACAAGAGGAGAGAATCATGTTACTGTACAAGGACAGCTGTCAGTAACAAGGGAGAGAATCATGCCACTGTACAAGGACAGCTGTCAGTAACAAGGGGAGACAATCATGTCATTGTGCAAGGACAGCTGTCAGTAACAAGGGGAGACAACCATGTCTTTGTACAAGGACAGCTATCAGTAACAAGGGGAGGACAATCATGCCACTGTACAAGGACAGCTGTTAGTAACAAGGGGAGACAACCATGTCACTGAACAAGGACAGCTGTCAGTAACAAGGGGAGAGAATCATGTCACTGTACAAGGACAGCTGTTAGTAACAAGGGGAGACAACCATGTCACTGCACAAGGACAGCTGTCAGTAACAAGGGAAGAGAATCATGTCACTGTACAAGGACAGTTGTCAGTAACAAGGGGAGACAATCATGCCACTGTACAAGGACAGCTGTTAGTAACAAGGGGAGACAACCATGTCACTGAACAAGGACAGCTGTCAGTAACAAGGGGAGAGAATCATGTCACTGTACAAGGACAGCTGTTAGTAACAAGGGGAGACAATCATGCCACTGTACAAGGACAGCTGTCAGTAACAAGGGGAGAAATCATGCCACTGTACAAGGACAGCTGTCAATAACAAGGGGAGACAATCATGCCACTGTACAAGGTGAGCTGTCAATAACAAGGGGAAACAATCATGCCACTGTACAAGGACAGCAGTCAGTAACAAGGGGAGAGAATCATGCCACTGTACAAGGACAGCTGTCAGTAACAAGGGTAGTCAATCGTGTAAATGTTTACGTCAACCGGTGCCAGCATGATCTAGCCTCAAAAAAGCAGCTGCAGAATTGTCCTGACGACAATCATTTTTGGATTACCCTTTACAAGACATTGGACGAGACAAGATCAACGTCCACGTCTGGAGGCACGAGGAGTCACGTAGGTTGTCCACCATAAACAAACAAAAACCCCTACGCGGGCAGCAATTCATCAACAACCAAAAGTACATGCGCCCTAATATAATCAAACAGAAAGTACATGCGCCCTAATATAATCAAACAGAAAGTTTACGCGCCCTAATATAATCAAACAGAAAGTACATACACCCTAATATAACCTAACAGAAAGTATATGCGCCCTAATCTAACCAAACAGAAAGTACATACGCCCTAATATAATCAAACAGAAAGTACATGCGCCCTAATATATCCAAACAGAAAGTATATGCGCCCTAATATAACCAAACAGAAAGTACATGCGCCCTAATATTATCATCATCATGTGCCGCACCGGTTGGCGTTGGCGATCATGTCCTTCCACAATCTTCTATCCACAGTGCATCGTATCAGTTCTGTTGTTGACTGTTTTCCATGCCATGACACCAAGCTATCCAGTATTTTCTCTCTTTGTCGTCCGCGATCTATCTTTCCTTTTATTTTGCCAGTTGTAACCAAGTATTCCAACTTTCCTCTTCTCATGATATGCACAACAAATGTTGATTGCTTCTTTCTGATGTTTTTTAAGAGCTCCCTTTTTGTTTGCCTCTTTGAGAACTTTCTCATTGGTCTTTTTAGCTGTCCAGGGAACTTTCAACATTCTTCTGAAAAATCCCATCTCTGTGGCCTCTAATAGTCTTTTCATTTGTTTGTCTATTGTCCATGATTCGCTTGCATAGGTCAGAACTGGTTCTATATAGATAACTCTCTTTCTCATTTCTATCGATATAGATTTGTTGCATAAGATTTTTTTCATTTCCTGAAATGATATTTTGGCCTGAGCTATTCTGCTTTTTATTTCTGTGTTGCATCTTCCATCTGATGTTATTACTGTGCCCAAGTATTTCAAACGTTGCACTTGTTTCTGATTTGTCTTGCTTATTTTTATGTTGCATGATGGTGATGATTGTTTTTTTCGATATAACCATTACTTCTGTTTTCTTACTATTCAGACTGAGACCTTTCTTGTTGCTTTCTTTTACTATTATATCTATCATTTCTTGTAGCTCATTCTCTGACTGTGTTATACCAATATAACCAAACAGAATGTACATACGCCCTGATGTAACCTAGCAGACTCAGACTGAGACTAAACGGAAATCAGCCCACCGGAAGTAGATAACATCCTAAGAAAAACAAGTAAAACTCCTCTTTAACCAATGATGAAGCAGACATCGCGTGAGAGCGGTCAACATAACCTGACAGACATACTTCCTGTTGCCGCATCGTTCGCGACTTAGACTTCACAGCAGCTCATGAGAGATTATTTAGTCTGGTAAGACTGCCTTCTGGGGGGTGACAGCCAAGCTAACCCTGTCTGGCAGGAATTCTCAGCAAAATCGAAGTCTTACGGTAGCACTCTCGACAACATGCGTGATGAGAAGGATGTTAGTGCATGCGCCAGTTATATGGTAATTTATCAGTTATTTGTCGTGTATTTGGTCGCCACTACAGACGTAATCACAACATATAAGACTGAACGTGAAGTTTGGCGAGTCATCTCTACATGGTGCTTGTTCGTCTCCAAGTTTGGGAAGGAGATCCTCGTAACTGGAGACAAGAGAATATATAGGACGTCACCTTCATGTCAAGCATGACTAGACCAAATGTTCAATAAATTAACATCAGGTGCCAATTAATGAGTCAAGATCAGAGGTTCTCAAGCTTTACTTTTCTACGGAACGTCATTAATACGTTTCGTAGTTGCGGACTCCCATTGCTACTTTTCGTAGTTGCGGACTCCCATTGCTACGTTTCGTAGTTGCGGACTCCAATTGCAACGTTTCATAGTTGCGGACTCCAATTACTACGTTTCATAGTTGTGGACTCCAATTACTACGTTTCATAGTTGTGGACTCCAATTACTACGTTTCATAGTTGCGGACCCCAATTACTACGTTTCATAGTTGCGGATCGGAATTACTACGTTTCATAGTTGCGGACTCCAATTACTACGTTTCATAGTTGCGGACTCCAATTACTACGTTTCATAGTTGTGGACTCCAATTACTACGTTTCATAGTTGCGGACCCCAATTACTACGTTTCATATTTGCGGACTCCAATTACTACGTTTCATAGTTGTGGACTCCAATTACTACGTTTCACAGTTGCGGACCCCAATTACTACGTTTCATAGTTGTGGACTCCAATTACAACTCTTCATAGTTGCGGACTCACATTGCTACGTTTCATAGTTGCGGACTCCCATTACTACGCTTCATAGTTGCGGACCCCAATTACTAAGTTTCATAGTTGTGGACTCCAATTGCTACGCTTCATAGTTGTGGACTCCCATTACTACGCTTCATAGTTGCGGACTACCATTTATACGCTTCATATTGGCGGACCCATCACTTCGCTTCATAGTTGCTGACCCCCATTACTACGCTTCATTAACTCACACAGGTTTGTTGTTACGAGAGGCATCAATAATCTCATGGCCCTCTTCGATAGTTCAGGAAAATCTACATGTAAGTGAGCTCCAGAAATAGGAAGTGATTATTCCTTGAACTGTAGTCTCAGAGCACCGATATTTCTAGGAGCTTGTCTTCCTCTGCTGCAGTGAACCTCTTTAGTTCACACACATAAACTAAAAATGGGTCTGCAATCCAGTTCTCGTATCTGAAAATATTCACGGAGACTGTGTAGTAAATCTTCCAAATCTTGCGCAATAAGTGAAACGTCCTCAACTGCTCGTCGACGGATTAAAACAAAAATGTGGGAGAATTGGAAATTGTTCCAAGATTGTGTTCAATAGGCGATGATGCCATAATCCAACTTTTTAATCATTGCCTCTATCTTGTCTACAACTTGAAAGAATAGATACACATTCTCCTTGAAGATTTCAGTTAATTTAAATGAGTGAAAATTTTTTACAGATTTGCCAATCTGATTAACCAGGAACAATCTGTAAGTGGCTGGTGACGTGAAACTGCTTCTCCAGTCTGAGTTCATCTTTCAGTTCGCATAAACGTGACAAAACTTTACCTCGGGATAGCCAGCAAACTTCGCTGTGTGGCGCAAGTTGGTAGTGATCACTTCCTATATATTCACAGAGTTGTTAACAAAATCTTGAATTCGTGATTTTTTTATATTTTTAAAATTAACAATAGTGGCTGATTTATTAGTTTCATTCAAGTTTCCTGACATCTTCTTGGCAATAAGATCATCCCTGTGTATGCAGTAAGATCATCCCTGTGTATGCAGTAAGATCATCCCTGTGTATGCAGTAAGATCATCCTTGTGTATGCAGTAAGAGCTTGCCTTGTGTCTGCAGTAAGATCATCCCTGTGAATGCAGTAAGATCTTGCCTTGTGTATGCAGTAAGATCATCCCTGTGTAAGCAGTAAGATCATCCCTGTGTATGCAGTAAGATCATCCCTGTGTATGCAGTAAGATCATCCCTGTGTATCCAGTAAGATCATCCCTGTGTATGCAGTGAGAGCTTGCCTTGTGTATGCAGTAAGATCATCCCTGTGTATCCAGTAAGATCATCCCTGTGTATGCAGTAAGATCATCCCAAGTATGCAGTAAGATCATCCCTGTGTATACATTACGATCATCCCTGTGTATCCAGTAAGATCATCCCTGTGTATCCAGTAAGATCATCCCTGTGTATGCAGTAAGATCATCCTGTGTATGCAGTACGATCATCCCTGTGTATGCAGTAAGATCATTCCTGTGTATGCAGTAAGATCATCCCTGTGTATGCAGTAAGATCATCCCTGTGTATACAGTAAGATCATCCCTGTGTATGCAGTAAGATCACCCCTGTGTATGCAGTAAGAGTATTCCCGTGTATGCAGTAAGACCATCCCTGTGTAAGCAACAATGATACCACCGACGATATGATTTCCTTGATCCGTGTTACAAGTCAAGTAAACTTTCCCTTATATCTTTATCTCTGCTAACTTTCTTATGTCTGTGCTTTCGTCAAATTCCAGAAGAAAATAGCGGGACAGTGGAATTCTTGCTAATAATTCTTTCTTCATATTGGCTGACAAACTGTCGATGCAGCTTCGCACAATATCATTTGACAAAGATTTTAAGGGAAAGTCCTAGAGAGCTTTCGTGTTGATCACAGTAATGTTTGACGATATTAAGAAAGATCATTGCCAGCTTCATTGTTGACCACAGTAATATTTGACGATATTAAGGAAAGATCATTGCCAGCTTCATTGTTGACCACAGTAATATTTGACGATATTAAGGAAAGATCATTGCCAGCTTCATTGTTGACCACAATAATATTTGACGATATTAAGGAAAGATCATTGCCAGCTTCATTGTTGACCACAGTATTATTTGACGATGTTAAGGAAAGATCATTGCCAGCTTCATTGTTGACCACAATATTATTTGACGATATTAAGGAAAGATCATTGCCAGCTTCATTGTTGACCACAGTAATATTTGACGATATTAAGGAAAGATCATTGCCAGCTTCATTGTTGACCACAGTATTATTTGACGATGTTAAGGAAAGATCATTGCCACATTCATTGTTGACCACAGTATTATTTGACGATGTTAAGGAAAGATCATTGCCAGCTTCATTGTTGACCACAGTAATATTTGACAAAGATATTGTCCATTGAATATTGCAGTAAAAGTTGCTGAAGCTAAATTTAAAAAAAACAGATCGCAATTAAAACGTTGTAAGACTTCAAATGTTTGCTCTAAAGGGCAAGTCCCACAATCATTTATTGTAGCACTACTGGGGTGTGTGTAGAGCTTGTATGTGCGTGTGCGCGCGCATACACATTCATGGCCAGTTGTATTCCAGCTAATTGATATTCCCTTCCAGCTAATTGATATTCCCTTCCAGCTAATTGATATTCCCTTCTAGCTAATTGATATTCCCTTCCAGCTAATTGATATTCCCTTCCAGCTAATTGATATTCCCTTCCAGTTAATTGATATTCCCTTCCAGCTAGTTGATATTCCCTTCCAGCTAATTGATATTCCCTTCCAGCTAATTGATATTCCCTCCCAGCTAATTGATATTCCCTTCTAGCTAATTGATATTCCCTTCCAGTTACTTGATATTCCCTTCCAGCTAATTGATATTCCCTTCCAGCTAATTGATATTCCCTCCCAGCTAATTGATATTCTCTTCCAGTTAATTGATTTTCCCTTCCAGCTAATTGATATTCCCTTCCAGCTAGTTGATATTCCTATTCAACGCCAAATAATTTTTGAAATGACTTTCTCGATAAAGTTGCATTTTTCTTTTCAGGTTTTGTCGATCAATGGATTCGACTATGTCCAGAGCTGTCGAATTGTAGCTCATTTTGAGTACGACAGCCAGAGCTTGTTCTCCGTCTACATGTGGTTGAGGGTCGTGGTGCTGCAGATCCCCCCTGCTCTCGTGCTGTCTGTGTGTAACATCGCCCTCATTCGAACATCGTACAGTTCGCACATTTACAGAAAAAGACTGGTCGGAACAGTAGGTGCCATTCTTGATTCCAGGCCAGCTTCTGTCTCAGACAGAACCAGCATCAGCACTCTCAGCGACTTGGTCAGTCTGTCTGATCGACGATCAAGCGTGGGGACAAGAAGCGCACATCAGATGATCAAGACTGAGAATATAGACAGATGTTGGAGCTCAGATGGGATGAGAACAAAGCTGTAGATGAATTCTCAAAATGCCATCACTGGACATGTCCAATAAATGGAAAGGTTGCACCCAATGACCCACACGCAGCAACGGCAGGGGCGACACGTGACAGGAACACCTCCTGCGACGTCACGGACAGAACTGGAGGGATTGTCCAAATAGAGGCAGGTCAGTGTACGACCACTTTGTCACGTGATGCACACAAGCCAACTCATGATGACGCTCTGTGGGTGCAAAGTTCAGAACACGTCAACAGGAAGTGCAGTGAAGATGTCGGGATTGAACTTTCCTTAATGAGTGAGACTCCCTTTGAAAATTGGTACACCGAAGTGGAAATATTTCTGCAGAAAACTATAATGGCTACCCTGCGAGTCTTGGTGTTGAGGACAAACCACGTGATTCACATAAAATAAATATAGAACATAATAACCACACAGATATTGATGACGTTGCATTGTATGACGCATTCACAAAAAATGTACCAAAGTCGATGCCCTCAGAAAACATGGACCACAGATGTTCATTTCTGGAGGCTTCCAGGAAGGTGAGTGCAGTAAATAACGGTGGGAGGTCGTTACTGGAGGCTTCCAGGAAGGTGGGTGCAGTAAACAACGGTGGGAGGTCGTTACTGGAGGCTTCCAGGAAGGTGAGTGCAGTAAACAACGGTGGAAGGTCGTTACTGGAGGCTTCCAGGAAGGTGAGTGCAGTAAACAACGGTGGGATGTCGTTACTAGAGAAATGCGCTAATCTCAAGGGTCGCAATAACGTAAATGTTGGCAACAAGCGTAAATCTGACAGCGGCAGTAACACCAGAAGTGAGCAATCCTACAGACTGAAAGTCCACCGCAGCCACGGAGAGATGAGGTCCACCATCATGTTGGTGGTAGTGACAAGTTGTACTCTTGTCATCGAACTCTTTGTTATCATCATTCTTCTCTTTCAGTACTTGAAATCCATATCCGATCAGGATGGTGACGTTCTGTCTTACACAGAGCTAGCCAGCCTAATGATGGTATGCAACACGATAATGATTGTCAACTTCCCTCTCAACTTTTTCTTCTTCTGTGGCCTCAGCCAAGCCTTCAGGTCCTTGTTAAAGGCGAGACTCAGTGCCCTGATGAGAAAGGTCAAGCCTGCACACTGACCGGTCAAGACGAGCCTCATTCTTTGAACAGGTCATCATCAATAGGAAAACAATAACTCATACTCGGAGTTTGAGCAGCACTGTTCTGCATGTCATCGATCGCTGCTCGCAGATCTCATTAGTTACAAGGAAACAGGAGAATAGACGAAAAGAACCAATCGCAAACAAGGCAAAATTATGATTGATCTCGTATCACAGGCAACAACGAGTAGACAACCAATGATAAGCAGATCCTAGTGATTTCGTCTCACAGACAACAACCGCCAGATCCTAGTGATTTCGTATCACAGACAACAACCGCCAGATCCTAGTGATTTCGTATCACAGACAACAACCGCCAGATCCTAGTGATTTCGTATCACAGACAATAACGAGTAGTCAACCAATGACCACCAGATCCTAGTGATCTCGTATCACAATGACGAACAAGTAAAAAAACAAGCCAGTTCCCTGCTAACAAAGTTCCACACATGAGACAGTCAAAGAACCATGAGAACCAAAGGTGCACATAATCAAAAACATAGTCCCCACTATCGTCGTTTTGGATGGCAGTTGATGTCTAACATAACCTTGAAAACTGGTCTGAGATTGAACGGATCGTGTCTGCCGCCAAGAATTAGACAAAACCTCAAATCAAATCATTCAAAATAATGTGACCTGCTAACCCAGAACAGATATGCCAGGATGGCTGTGACGAGATATAATAGAGATTCTGTTGTGACTGTTCAAACTTTGTTATTTTTTTAGCCAAAAGAACACAAATTGGTCTAGACATTCCAGCTCAATGTTGCTACGTTTATCTGGCCACAGAACTACTATCAGGGCCGGCCCTATAGTTGCTGACGCCCTCGTCGAGCTTCAATGTCGGCGCTCTCTTTCTCTTTCACTCTATATCCATATAGATATAGATATATATATATATATATAGTTTTTTGAACTCACAACCTCTTTGTCTCGAGACCGGGCGTCTTGCCTCGAGATTCCCCCCCCCCCCCAAACCAAACCCGATGACGATTTCAGTGACGCCACCCAATGTAGTCAATAGCTTAACATTTTTCGATGGCGAGAGAGATCTCATCCACAAGAGCCGACTATTCTGGCCGGTTCAGCGACGTGGACACGCCTCTAGACTGGACATTACGTTTTGTGTGAATAGAGGAAGCAACGATCAAAGATCCGTGTCTGAAATTCCTGCAATTTGTTTTGCTTCATTCTTATTTAGCTGTGCACAGTTGCCAGTCATATACTTTCAGATTTCATTCTTTTGTATACAAATTTTAATGTGACAACCGGACATCAATATCAAAAATGTGAATGACGCCAAGCTGGGATAATGTGGATTGTTCTTTTCAAACCATATTCTCTATGACAGATTTAGTTCTTTGAAAGATCACTGCTTTTTCTCTTTTCTATTTGATACTCCCAAACTTTGTAAGGTGGTTGGCTATCTCGATTCCATTGATTGTTTTTGTTCTGTTCGTTGAAGGATCTCCGTTTGAAGACATATAGTTTGACTGAGTCCACAATGTTGTTTTTTTTTTAAATGAAATAATGTTTACATGAACGTATCACGTGATGTTTATCATTCCATCGCATCAAAATGAAAAGATAAAATTGTGATTTATCAGCCATTTGATGATCTGGTTACGTGCATTCATAGAATGAATATTTAATGTTGTCTCATTATATTATATCTATCTATTGACATTTCGAGCCATTGCCGGTCCATAGGACATAGACCCAGAAACTATTTTTGTTTTTCTAAATTGTATTTCTAGCAGTCTCAATCCTTGCAAAGATCTTTTATCAAATCTCGCCATTTTTCTCTGTTCTGTGCAAGCAGCTCGTTCTCATTGAGGGAGCCAATTCCTGCTGCTTTTGCCTCTCTGATCAATATTCTCAGTGTCTCTCTGTGTTAGCCTCTTTTCCTCTTACCGGTTGTTTCCCACATGAGGGTCTGCTTTACTATTCGATTATTATCTCTTCTTATCACATGTCCAACATATGCCCATCGTCATTTCTTTATTACTGAAGATATTAGTGGTTGATTGGCGATTTATCTAATTTCCTAGTTTGTTTTGAATTCGCTTAATGCTATACCAAGTATTTTCCTTGAACATTTATTCAAATGCGTTATATTTGCGTTATATTATATAGTTACATTAAAAATAAAAAAAGACAGACAGTAAGTCAGCTATAGGATTCAATGGTTTGATCAATATAACACTCATAAATGAAAAAGAAAGATTAGGCATTGAACCAATCCTAAGCTACATACAGGAACAAGAAATAAACTGGTTTGTCCATCTAGATAGAATGCTATGTGATTATTTACCATACATAGCATATATTAAAAGACGAGAAGGGAGAAGAGTCAGAGGTATAGTAAGAGTAAGATGGACAGACAACATGAAAGGAGCGCTACAACATCAGTTGACAATGAGTGAAGCCATCAAAAGGATGAGAACCAGAACTTTGTCTAGTGGGTGCAAGAGAAAGAAAGATGAAAGAACGAAATAATGATAGATGAAAGAAAGAAAGAAATACAGAAATACAGAAAGAAATACAGAAAGAAATACAGAAAGAAATACAGAAAGAAAGAAAGAAAGAAAGAAAGAAAGAAAGAAAGAAAGAAAGAAAGAAAGAAAGAAAGAAAGAAAGAAAGAAAGAAAGAAAGAAAGAAAGAAAGAAAGAAAGAAAGAAAGTGAAATATTTCCCTAACAAGAGTAACCAAACTGTACTCATCATATCGGTCATGGCCTCTTCACGATCTGTGCTCCTTACTCCCGCTCTGGTTTCTAGATACCTGCCATGTAGCGACCAGGAATTAGCGTATAGGTTGACAAATATAGGGGAAAACCAAGTAGCTTGATGAGAATTAATGAATCCACGGTCTTCATCTGTGGGGAAGTTCTTGTATGTGGGAGAACTGGTTCATCTGTGGGGAAGTTCTTGTATGTGGGAGAACTGGTTCATCTGTGGGGAAGTTCTTGTATGTGGGACAACTGGTTCATCTGTGGGGAAGTTTTTGTATGTGCGAGAACTGGTTCATCTGTGGGGAAGTTCTTGTATGTGCGAGAACTAGTTCATCTGTGGGGAAGTTCTTGTATGTGGGAGAACTGGTTTATCTGTGGGGAAGTTCTTGTGTGTGCGAGAACTGGTTCATCTGTGGGGAAGTTTTTGTATGTGGGACAACTGGTTCATCTGTGGGGAAGTTCTTGTGTGTGCGAGAACTGGTTCATCTGTGGGGAAGTTCTTGTGTGTGCGAGAACTGGTTCATCTGTGGGGAAGTTCTTGTGTGTGCGAGAACTGGTTCATCTGTGGGGAAGTTCTTGTGTGTGCGAGAACTGGTTAATCTGTGGGGAAGTTCTTGTGTGTGCGAGAACTGGTTCATCTGTGGGGAAGTTTTTGTATGTGCGAGAACTGGTTCATCTGTGGGGAAGTTCTTGTATGTGCGAGAACTGGTTCATCTGTGGGGAAGTTCTTGTATGTGCGAGAACTGGTTCATCTGTGGTGAAGCGACGCTCACATTGGGTGATATAAAAGGGAATGTTGTTGAAAATACTTCTAAACTGCAATAATGCTAGAACTAATTCGTATTTATGGATCGACTATATACTATGCAATCCATTTTTGGCAATATAAACAAGAAAAAGAGTTCTTGAATGTTACGTAGAGCCAGTCTTAACATACCGATGCGAATCATGGACAATAGGACAACAGACAAGAAATACACTGTAGTCTGTAGAAGTGTGGTTTTAAGGAAAATGTTGAGAATACAATGGACAGCTAAGAAGAGTAATGAAGATGTTCTGAGAGAGGTCAAAGCAAAAAGAGAGCTGATTTCCAATATTAGGAAGAGACAATCGTCATTTTTTGGCCATGTAATGAGAAGAGAACAACTTGAATATATTGTAACAACTGGAAAAATTGAGGGACGAAGAGATAGAGGGAAGCAAAGAGAAAAAATAACAGACAGCTTAAGAGAATGACTTGGCAGAAGGTCAACAACAGAAATGATAAATAGCTGTCGAGATCGAATGTTGTGGAGAGACATGATCACCTACGCCACTAGGCCCAGTACTTGATGATGATGACGATATACTCTATTCTCTACAGCTACTCCTCCAAAGTCCAAATGTTCAAATGTCCGTACAGTTTAAAGTTCAAGGCCCGAAATTTCATGTCGACAATGAGCAAAACTCCTTTCTTCAAGTGAAGATGACACACTTTGTCTGTGCATTGAGTGTCAATCACTGCGCACAATAAATTTCTGTATGACAAATATGGCGGCAATAACAGTAAGTCAAGAGCCCCGTCACTCGAAGTGGCGTATAGGGAATATGGTGTTAGTGACCATAATTTTTACAGACCTTCGGTACATGATTTTTGGGGTAATGGGGTCAGTATTACGCCGTGCCGCTTTACTTTCCCAGAGAAATTCCGATACACATTTTAAGGGTGGGTGAACCCGGAAGCCGTCAATCAGGATCGAACCCCTTTTGTCCTTTGTAGTCCAGCTCATTAACAACAGAGCTAATGCGGCTCCCTATGTGGCGACAATACCAAGTGGTAATTATAATAGCAGTAGTTGATTGAAGATCAGGCATTAACAACATTTATCAAGAAGTGAAAAGTAGGTGCTGCAAATGTCTAGGCCACGTTCTACAAATGGAATGAACCAGGTATCCGCTCCTAGCATTAACATGGAGACCACCTGGCAAACGAAGAGGCAGACCAATCCGGACATGGTGTCGAACCATACATAATCAAATGAGAGAGACTGGCAGGTACTCGCAAAAGTTGTCCATGCTTGATTCAAACCTGATTGTGTGGAGATCTCTTGTGAGTGCCCTATGATGGGTGGAGATCTCTTGTGAGTGCCCTATGATGGGTGGAGATCTCTTGTGAGTGCCCTATGATCGGTGGAGATCTATTGTGATTGCCCTATGATGGGTGGAGATCTCTTGTGAGTGCCCTATGATGGGTGGAGATCTCTTGTGAGTGTACTATGATGGGTGGAGATCTCTTGTGAGTGTCCTATGCTCCGACTGGAGTTTAAAGGATTACGAAGAAGTTGACGGGTCATGTAATACGAATCAACAAACCATAGTTTTCAAATACTTTTGAAATATGTTGGGATCATTTTAATCTAAAGGTTTTCGGTTAAAGAAAAAAGTTCCAGCTCAGAACTGCTTTTTTAAAGGAACATAATTGTCTGACACGTGGATTACTGAGGATACCTGCATGCATGTCGATGTCACATAAAATAAAGTTTGTTCAAAGATTATGGGCGTGGTGATTGTGTAACAGTATAGCTAGTGAGAGCATGGGAGCAGGTAACTTAGTTGTTACCCCTTCTCAATAGATAATAGCAGTGAAAAATGGTAGCGACCAGCAGTAGTTAGGACAAAGTTAAGGGAGTAAACGTTCATGTAGGGGTAGCACACAGAAATGGGGAGAAAGGAGGTAACGTCCAGAATTGTTGGACGACACATAATGGTTAGGTCCATGGAAATTTCCTTGCGGGTTTCCAATTCACAACAACAGGTTGTTGTTGAAGTGATCATAACGCAAATAGCATGCGTTGACCCATGACTTTGGCTCGTCTGATAAACAAGGTGTTTTCATCAAACCAGGAGAGGTCAGAATCGTGAAGTAATATAGAAGTCACTAAAATAAACTGTTATTGTCAAAGTCTTGGACAGTTGAGACACAAGAGTTCCGGTCTCGGACACGGGCTGCAGGTGACCAGGAGAGGGTCGCAAGTGGTCATTTTGCGACGATTTTATTGGTCACTAATTTCGAGACGAAGAGAGTTGTTGGAGTATAGAAACTTCAACATAACTAAAAGTTAAGCAACAGAGACAGATATAGATGAATTAGTCAGAAGTTAGAGAGACAGAGAAAGATAGTCAGAAAGTTAGTCAGACAGTTATGAAGAATATTAGAGAAGCAGTTAATAAGTTAGTCAGGAATGAGTCAATAAAGTTAGAAGTAGATCAGTCAGGAATAGAAAGTCAACTAGTTATACAGTTACAGTTAGTCAGAAGTTTACAGTTACAGTTAGTCAGAAGTTTACAGTACAGTTAGAACACTCAGAGTTAGAGTTAGAACAGTCAAAAATGTTGCGAGAAGTTATTAGTAGAAGTTGATGAGAATATGAACTTTAGTGCCGTGAAAGTGTTTTTGAAAGTTTCATAGAATTGTGCTTCAATAAATTCGTACAAGAACGTAAGTTGAATAATGTTTTATTTAAATATGCACTTGGGACGGACCATAGTCACCGGCGGTAGCCTCAGAGAAGCCCTGAATTAAGTAACATTAATTTAAGATAAGTGCATGAACCACTAGTAGATCATTGTGCCGAAAGAGATCAATAAACTTGATTATCATGTATTAAAGAAAAAGACTGTCATGATTAACGTTGTGATCAATGTAATGTGATGTGATGTCAATAAGTCAATAACGTCAAAAATACCAAGATAATAACATATACTATAACCCTAATTAAATATTTGGTCCCGTGACCAGGATAAGAGCCTGGTGAAAAAAAAAAATCAAGTGAAGAATGACAGAAAAATTGAACGGAGAACAAACGTAGATACGACACCATTTTCAACCTGGAAGTCATCGTGTACCGCTGAGGTCAAAAAGTCAAATTACGCTGTTTACAAGTCTTGAATTGCAATTTTTACCTGTTTTGTCAAGTCAAGAGAGAGGCACTACAAATTCTTAGTCAGCTTAAATCTGACCTGCCAACTCAGAATTGTCAATTTTTATTGGTCAGCAATACTTGTCTTTTCTTCGTGTCAAAAGTTCAGTTACCAAAATTCAAGTCCACCGCAATTTAAATCGTTTTAAGTTCATTCATTTAGCCTGCCTGACCTGCGACCTGTGAACCGAGTGTTATTTTGGAATCGCCATGTTCAGATAACTCTCGACGAAATTGTCTGACACGTTGTGTTGAATTAAAGATTCCCGTGTGATAATGTTAATTAATGAAAAAGAATTGTAATTATTTCAAGTGGTGCAGAAACTACAGTTTTAAAGAGTTATATAGATGTCTGTGTATGTAGTGTCTGTGACACATGGACAGAAAATGAGACTAAATGGATTGAGAAGAATAAAGAAAATGAAATAGTAATAGAAGAATTGAATGAGAAATTAATAAAACAAGATCACGAGATTAGGATACTAAACCAAACTAATGAGAAGAATAATAAAAATAATATTAAGTTGACAGAAACAGTAAATAGCTTAGAGACTACTAACAAGAACTTGAAGAAAACAGTTGACAAAATGAAATCTGAAAGAGCAGTGCTCGCCAACCAAGTAATAAGTTTAGGCAAAGTAAATGAAAGTTTGGAGAAGAAAGTTAAAGAGGTAGTAAATGAGAGCAGTGTAGAAAAAGTTGAGAATGAGAGAAGCTACAATGAGCTTCGGCGGAACATAAGTGAATTGAAGGAACTAATATCAAGTCTTGAAGATGAGAAATCACTACTGCACTATGTGATAAGTGATTTGAAGATAGAGGTAGAATCCTTAATGCAAGATATACTAGAACTACAAGAAACAATGTCAACGATGACAGATACAGAAAGTGATAAACAAAAGATAAAAGTCCTTCCGGAGAGGCAAAAGTATATACAACCCAGGAAGAAACCATCAAGATTAGACGTTGATGAGTGGCCTGCCGATTCAGAGGAGTTAGATAAGAGACCACGTTATCTGCACCCACTGTATCCAGATCAGTGCACGGTGGACTATGATGGCAATGGAAAAATCCGTCGGGAGTATTGGGGGACAACGATAGAAAACGGTAAGGTAAGGATAGCGGAAGGCTCTGAACGTTATATGACAGGGCAGAAGACATCCACTAAATGGATAGCAACGAAAAAGAAGAAGAATAAGAAGCAAGATTGGTACTAGATTGATCATTGAAATTAGAGGAGTGTATGAAGAGAAATTAGAAGTTGAAGTTAGTCAGAGTTAAAGAATTTATTGATGAGTGAGGAAGATAAAATGAATATATTGTCTACAAGAGACATGGTAGTAGTTTGAATAAATAAAAGTGATGAAACTTTAGAAATAATGCAGAAGTGAATAGAGATGAGATTTGGTAGAGAAGAAGATGTGAGAAACAAGGTGATAGCCTGTGCTCGTGTGTGACCTAAGGGAATTAGGCTATAAATGAAAATAATCATGTAACGAGTGGTAACTCGTGAAAAGTTACATGAGAGAGAATTCATGAGAGAATTATTGGAAGTTGTAAGTTATATGAGAGTAATAAAGAGAATTAATGAGAATCTAAGAGCTTAATGACACATATTCCTTAGTCGAACGACTAAAGTAAGTACAGATATCAAGTGGATAAGTACACAGATATAGTGCATTATAACGAATTGAGAGAAATGAAACTCGAAGAGAATTTCCAGAATGTATTGAGACTAAATAGTAGTCCTGTGAGTACAAGAGATGTATGCAGATTACTCGGAATCAAAAGAATGATAGGCAGATACTGTCACGTGGACTGTATCCAGATATAATTCTGATCTTGAGAATAGACAGAAGATACTAAGAAGAGAGTATCGTGAAGAAATTGAGTCTAGGAAATGAGGCTCATGTGGATAAATTAATCATGTAACAAGTGGTAACTCGTGAAAGGTTACATGAGAGAGATTTCATGAGAGAATTATTGGAAGTTATAAGTTATATGAGAGTAATAAAGAGAATTAATGAGAACCTAAGAGGTTGATGCCACATATTCTGTAGTCGAACGACTAAAGTATGTACATATATCAAGTGAATAAGTACACATATATAGCTCATTATAACAAATAGAGAGAAATGGAACTTGGAAGAGAATTTTCAGAATTTATTGAGACTAAATAGTAGTCCTGTGAGTACAAGAGATTTATGCAGATTATTCTGAGTCAAATGAATATGACTGATAAGATATCCTGTCACGTGGACGGTATCCAGAGATAGTTCTGATTTTGAGAGCAGATATGAGATACTTAAAGAGTATCATGAGAAACTGAAGGAATTGAGACTAGAGAAAAGTGCTCAGAAAATTAATATGAAGTGAATTGAAATAGTGTAAGGCTGCAGTCCATATATATATATATATATATATATATATATATATATATATATATATATATTCTGCTCGAGCTAAGTTTTTTGTTTGTGAACGTGATCTCCGGAGATATATGTGTTGTCCAATGATCGTTATATGTGAATTGATAAGATATGTTCTGAAATGCATGAAGACTTGTAATAATTAATACCTTTTCTATTTCAGACTTATAGTTAGACATCTGTCAAAGATTTCATTTGTAATAAGAGATGTTGTTGAAGATATTGTGTAATATTTTATTAACACTTTCCAAGTATTTTTCTATTGCTACCAAGATATAATGATGTTAACTAAGTTGTTAAATTGTTTCATTAATACTAATGCATGTTATAATAAATGTTGTTACATTGTTTAATGAGTTTATTTTTTAGATTGTGATACGGGATCACAGATGCCAGTCGAAAGATATCCTATTGTAGTGATGCCTGTAATGCATGGCTCCTGTCAAGATGCACAGTTCATTTATTGAGATTTAGTTAGATATATACAACTATGTCAAGAGATACGACTTGATGAGACTTGAGATTTTTGTACAGTTATCATTGTCAAGGGACACAACTTAACATATATAGAAAATTATTTCCTTGCAAAATTTTTTTTTAAGAATTTTTTTAAAGGGTTTTTTTGTTTGTTCAGTACCTTATTGTTCTCCAAGATTTTATTGATGCTTACTTATTATTTGGAGTGAACATTTTACTTAATTTTTTTAGTTGACTTAGAATCTGATATTGGATTTTATCATTCAGTAGACCACAGCTTCAATGATGTTATATATGTATACTGTTACTGTTTTTATTCTGATGTTACAAAATTTAATACTATGTATATAAATATGAACATTGCGGGGAGATGTGTAACAGTATAGCTAGTGAGAGCATGGGAGCAGGTAACTTAGTTGTTACCCGCTTCTCAATAGATAATAGCAGTGAGAAATGGTAGCGACCAGCAGTAGTTAGGACAAAGTTAAGGGAGTAAAAGTTCATGTAGGGGTAGCACACAGAAATGGGGAGAAAGGAGGTAATGTCCAGAATTGTTGGACGACACATAATGGTTAGGTCCATGGAAATTTCCATGCGGGTTTCCAATTCACAACAACAAGCTGTTGTTGAAGTGACCATAACGCAAATAGCATGCGTTGACCCATGACTTTGGCTCGTCTGATAAACAAGGTGTTTTCATCAAACCAGGAGAGGTCAAAATCGTGAAGTAATATAGAAGTCACGAAAATAAGCTGTTATTGTCAAAGTCTTGGACAGTTGAGACACAAGAGTTCAGGTCTCGGACACGGGGCTGCAGTGACCAGGAGAGGGTCGCAAGTGGTCATTTTAAGACGATTTTATTGGTCACTAATTTCGAGACGAAGAGAGTGGTTGGAGTATAGAAACTTCAACACAACTAGAATTTAAGCAACAGAGATAGATATAGATGAATTAGTCAGAAGTTAGAGAGACAGAGAAAGATAGTCAGAAAGTTAGTCAGACAGTTAGGAAGAATATTATAGAAGCAGTTAATAAGTTAGTCAGGAATGAGTCAATAAAGTTAGATGTAGATCAGTCAGGAACAGAATGTCAACAAGTTATGTAGTTACAGTTAGTCAGAAGTTTACAGTACAGTTAGAACACTCAGAGTTAGAGTTAGAACGGTCAAAACAGTTGCGAGAAGTTATTATTAGAAGTTGATGAGAATATGAATTTTAGTGCTGTGAAAATGTTTATGAAAGTTTCATAGATTTGTGTTTCAATAAATTCGTACAAGAACGTAAGTTGAATAATCATCATCATTGAGTGCCGTCTCCACAACGAAGGTTGGCTACCATGGAGCGCCATTTTGCTCTATCTCTTGCTTTGATGGTGCAGGTTGTCATCGGTTGATTTGTCCATCTTTTGATGTTACTCGTCCATGTTAATCTTGGTCTGCCTCTGCCTCTTTTACCTTGTATTTTCCCCTCCAGGATCACTTTCAGTAGGCTGTTGTGTCTTTTAACATGGCCTAAGAATCGCATTTGTCTTGTTCTAATTGTGTTCAGAAGTTCTCTTTTCATTTTTAGTTGTTTTAAGACTTTGTCATTTGTTTTCTTTTCCTTCCATCCAATTCTACCTATTCTTCTATATATCCACATTTCAAAGGCTTCAATTCTCTGTTCTGTTTTCTTGTCTAATGTCCATGTTTCAGCACCATATAGGAATATTGAGAAGATGTAACATTTTGCTATTCTTAGTTTTAGCTCTGGTGTTATTTGTTTTGATGTTAGTATGTCCTTCATGACATTAAAATTACTTTTTGCCATTCCTATTCTTTTGTTTATTTCAGTTGTACATTTTCCATCACTGGTTATAGTATGTCCAAGGTAGTTATAGTTCTGAACTGTCTCAAGGTCTATTCCTTCAATTTTGATATCCACTTGTGGGTTTTGAGTATTTTCTTTGTTTATGATCATAGTTTTAGTCTTTTTGATATTCATATCTAGTCCATATTTTTTGCTTGTCGTGTTTATTTCATTAAGTAATTGTTGTAGGTCTTTAGGATTTTCTGCTAGTAGTACAGTATCGTCAGCATATCTTAGGTTATTGATTATCTTTCCATTAATTTGTAGGCCTGGCATCTCTATGATGTTTTTAAAGATTTGCTCAGTGTATATATTGAACAAGCTTGGTGATAGGATGCATCCTTGTCTTACTCCTCTTTTTATATCAATGGGTGTAGAGAACTCTTTGTTATATTTTATTATTGCTGTTTGCTCCCAGTATAGATTGCATATTAGTCGTATATCCATGTCATCTAGATGTATCTCTTTTAGGCATTCTATAAGTTGTTTGTGGTGTACTCTATCAAAAGCTTTGGTGTAGTCTATGAAGCAGGCATATATTGGTTTGTTTACTTCTGTGTATTTTTCGATTAATGTTCTCATGCAGAATATGGCTTCTTTGTCCCGCTATTTTTCCTAAATCCAAATTGCTGCTCATCTAATTCAGTATTGATTTTATTCTGAATCCTTCCTTGTATAACTTTTAGCAAGATTTTTGTAACATGGCTCATTAGGCTTATTGTTCTAAAGTCACTGCATTCAACTGCACCATTCTTTTTAGGCAATGCAATGAAAGTTGATGTTTTTAGTTCATTTGGTATGTATCCTGTGTGGTATATGTCGTTGCATATGTCTGTAATCACTTCAATGCCAAAATCTTCAAGTGCCTGTATCATCTCTATCTGTATGCTTTCAGGTCCTGCTGCTTTTCCCCTTTTCATTGTTTTTATAGCTTTTTCCACCTCAGATTTTAAGATTTTATAGCCTGATGTACATTTTATAACTGGTTTCTTGTCCCTTTGATCATGAAATAGTTCTGTTATATATTCCTGCCATCTATCTATGATATCCTTATTGTCTGTTAGCATTTTTCCTTTTTTGTCTGCAATGCATCCACCTTCTGTGGCTTTTTTATTTTTATTAGTCATTCTCTTTATTTCTGTGTGCATTCCTCTTAGGTCTTGTTTGCTTTCCATAGTTTCTATTTCTCTACATTTTTGGCTGAGCCAGTCTTCTTTTGCCTTTTTGCACATTTTGCGTATCTCATTATCTATTTTATTGTATTGGGCAGTGTTCTTCGCTTGTCTCCTTTCTTCCATTTTTTCTAAGATGGTGTTAGTTATCCATTTTTGTTTTTTGTTCTTTTCTCTTTGGGTAAGGTGTCGCAGGCTTTTTGTATGCTTTTCTTTATGCATTGCCATTTGGTTGTTACTTTTTCATCAGGATTTTCTCTTCTGTATTGTTCAATTCCTTCCTCTAGCAGCTTCTGGTATGTGTTCTTTACTTGTATTGTATAGGTATCTTTAATATCTTTTTGATTTAAAGCTGTTATGTCGAGTGGGTTTGTTGATGAATCAGATTTTTGCTTGTTTCTCTTTAGTTTGATTTTCATTTTAATCATTGCAGGATTGTGATCAGAATTAATATCTGCTCCTGGGTAGGTTTTGGCTTTCTTTACGCTGTTACGGAACCTTTCTTTTATCATTATGTAATCTATTTGATTCCTCTTCCTATCTCCAGGGCTTTTCCATGTGTATAGTTTCCTTTTCTCTTGCTCAAAGTAGGTGTTACATATTATCAGCCTGTTTTCTTCACAGAATTGTATTAATTAATCTTTCTCCTCTGTCATTTCTTTTTCCTAATCCATGATTTCCTATAATTGTCTTATATCTACCTTTTCCTACTTTAGCGTTCATGTCACCCATTACAATCAAGATGTCTGAAGATTTCACTTGCTTCATAACTTTATTTAGGTCTTCATAGTATGCCTCTATTTGTTCATCTGTGTAGTCTTGAGTAGGTGCATATGTCTGTATTATTGCTATGTCGAATGGTTTTGCTTTCAACTTGAGTAGTATAATCCTATCACTGTATGTCCAGTGGGTACTTATATATTTTTGTAGCTCTCTTTTTATCAGTATTCCTACCCCCATTTGATGTTCTGTTGTGTTTCCTGAGTATATAAATGTATATTTTTCGTCTTCAATGTACCCACATTCCTTCCATCTAGTCTCTGATATGTCTAAAATATCTATATTTATTCGTTCTGCTTCTTGAATTAGATTTTCCAATTTCCCTTGTTGATATAGAGTCCTAACATTCCAAGTACTTATTTTAAGATCTTTCCTCCGACATAAGTTCGAATTTCTCCGACTCTCCATGGCTTCCTCTGGACTGGTACGTGATGAGGCTCCAATCTCTTTCACGGTGGTCAGCCATGTTCATCTTTCGTGTTCTGAACATGCCTCTTGTGTACCACACACTTTGCTGTTTTCGCTTTCTGGGCCGTTGATCATTCTTGATTCCTCCGCCTCCATCCACCGTCACAGACTTTTCACATAAGGGTTGAACATACCCGTTTTTCCGTTGACATTTTTGTCAAACCATGTGCTTGCCTATCGAACCGCGAACACACAACACAAAGAAGAATAAATCATATTCCACTTAAATATCGGCAATCACAGTCCATCCCCACGTTAGAAGTAAAACATACACCAAACGGGAGAATAGCAACACATAATTTCACAACTAGACTGTCGCGTAAATCATTTAAATATATCAGCAAGAGCCGAATTATAAAAATCGACTACACGAAGCCGCCATGACACCGGAACTCTTTTGGGTAAGGTGAATAATGCTTTATTAAAATATGCACTTAGGACGGACCATAGTCACCGGCGGTAGCCTCAGAGAAGCCCCGAATCAAGTAACATTAATTTAAGATAAGTGCATCAACCACTAGTAGATCATTGTGCCGAAAGAGATCAATAAACTTGATTATCATATATTAAAGTAAAAGACTGTCATGATTAACGTTGTGATCAATGTAATGTGATGTGATGTCAATAAGTCAATAACATAAAAAATACCAAGATAATAAAATATACTATAACAATTGCACAGTAACAGTAGTACTCAGATAATAATGTTTTGTTATGATTGTCAAAGCGGTTATGTTGAGATTGTCAAGCGGTAATGTTGAGATTGTCAAAGCGGTAATGTTGAGATTGTCAAGAGGTTATATTGAGACTGTCAAGCGGTAATGTTGAGATTACTCAGAAAGAGGAAAAACGAATTATATTTGAAATAAAAGTGTGAACTGGCAGACACAACAATATACAAAAATAAAATGTATTTATCTATTGATCTTTCGAGCCGTAGGCAGCCCATAGGGCGTAGACCAAGATACTCCTTCTCTTCTGAATTTTTGTTCTAGCAGTTTTCAATTCTTTAAAAGATATTTTATCAAATCTCGCCATTTGTCTCTGTTCTGTGCAAGCAGCTCTATCTCATTGAGGGAGCCTAATCCTGCTGTTCTTGCCTCTCTTATCAATGTTCTTCTCAGTATCTCTCTGGGTCTTCTTCTTTTCCTCTTACCTGTTGTTTCCCGTATGATGGCTTGCTTTGCTATTCGGTTATTATCTCTTCTCATCACATGTCCAGAGATCGTTTCCAGTTGTTTCCAAAATAGAGGAATTATTGTTCTCCGGCTTGGTATAGATCCGTTGATCAGAAGTCAACTATCGCCACGGACAAGCCACTATCGTAAAAAACGATGTTGTTAATGAAACGTAGACCTGATACAGAAAAATAAAATAGACAGCAATAATTACGACAATACCCCCATAAATGCTAAATACTCCTCAGTGTTTACTCAGTGCGACGAGCATTTGACAAGCTGGTCGGCCACAATAAAAACAGAAATAAAAATACAACCATAATTGATTTTCCAGATAAAATTTATGAACCGGAAGTAAAAAAACCATTCGATCGCTCAGTTCTGGAACTTTAAAGAGTCACATCTCAATCAAAATGATAAGGGCCCTATTGTTTGCTAACTATTGTCACGTGAACAAGCCAGGGCCTAATACTTGAGCTTAACAAAAAGATAACTAGTCATGGCAAAGTCGCTGGACAGGTCAAAGATCACAAGACTAACACAAAATATAAAATAAAAAATATTTATAATATTAGTCATAGAGATGTCGTAGAGTTGTGACATTTGGATAACGTCACCCATAGAGATGTCATAGAGTTGTGACATTTGGATAACGTCACCCATAGAGATGTTCATTAAAGTTTTGAGATTTTATTAACGTCAGCCTTAGTGATGTCAATTAGAATTGTGAGATTTGGTTCACGTCCGCCATAGAGCTGTCCATTAGAGTTGAGAGATTCCGTAACCTCAGCCATAGAGATGTCCATTAGAGTTGCGAAATTGTTGGCCTTAGAGATGTCCATTATAATTGTGAGATTTGGTTCACGTCCGCCATAGAGATGTCCATTAGAGTTGAGAGATTCCGTTAACCTCAGCCTTAGAGATGTCCATTAGAGTTTGATTGCGAGATTTGGTCAACGTCAGTCTTAGAAATGTCCATTAGAGTTGGAGTTGCGAGACTTGGTTAACGTCAGCCATAGAGATATCCATTAGAGTTGTCAGATTCCGTTAACGTCACACATACAGATGTCCATTAGAGTTGTGAGATTTGGTTAACGTTAGCCATAGAGATGTCCATTAGATTTGTGAGATTTGGTTACCGTTAACCTTAGTGATTTCCATTAGAGTTGTGAGATTTGGTTTACGTCAGCCATAGAGATGTCCATGAGAGTTGTGAGATTTGGTTAAAGTCACCCATAGAGATCTCCATTAGAGTAGTGAGATTTGGTTAATGTCAGCCATAGAGATGTCCATTAGAGTTGTGAGATTTGATTAACGTCAGCCACAGAGATGTCCATTAGAGCTGTGAGATTTGGATAACGTCAGCCATAGAGATGTCCATTAGAGTTGTGAGAGTTGGTTAATGTCAACCATAGAGATGTCCACTTGGAATACAAGATTTTGTGAACCAAATTTCGTTATCAAAGCATTTTCCCCGTCCCGAACTTTTTCTTTCTCCTCATTCACTCTTTCTCTCTTTCTGTTTTGTTTCGCTTTGTCTTCTTTTCTCGTCCCCCTTGCTCTCTATTCATTTTCTCCCATTATTTCCTTCACAATCGTTCCTACATACCTCACTTTATCTCCCAAAATCATTCTTTTCTTTTGTTTTTACTCCCTTTCTTTATTTCTTCTTATTTGATTTGATTTTCTTAGACTTCTACCCCCTCTATCTGTCTCCCTATACGCATGGCATATATATCCTTTTTACTTTGAGATCTGTGTATGTGATTCCTTATTTAGTTTACTCTTACTGTCTTATTAGCCGCTACAGAAACATGCTACAGAATGTCCAGTCTTGTCAAAACTTATACTTTCGGCCATTCTTCGGCCAAACTCTGTTTTTGTTGTGTGTTTTGATCTCTTCTCTCTTCTACCTTTTAGCTCCCTGTGGAGTATAGGTCTTCAACAAACATTATCCAAGCAAATCTTCATGAGTGCCATTCTTGTTGTTCTCCATGTTTCACAGCCGTATAATAAGACTGACTTAACATTGGAGTTGAACATTTTTTATTTAGCCATCATCATCATTGAGTGCCGTCTTCGCATCGAAGGTTGGCTACCATGGAGCGCCATTTCACTCTGCCTCTTGCTTTGATGGTGCACATTGTCATAGGTGTTGGTTTGTCCATCTTTTGATGTTACTCGTCCATGTTAGTCTTGGTCTGCCTCTGCCTCTTTTACCTTGTATTTTCCCTTCCAATATTACTTTTAGTAGGCTGTTGTGTCTTTTAATATGCCCCAAAAATTTCGTTTGTCGTGTTCTAATTGTGTTTAGTAATTCTCTATTCATTTTTAGTTGTTTTAAAACTTCATCGTTTGTTTTCTTTTGTTTCCATCCAATTCTACCTATTCTTCTATAAATCCACATTTCAAAGGCTTCAATTTTCTGTTCTGTTTTCTTGTCTAATGTCCATGTTTCTGCACCATACATGAATATTGAGAAGATGTAACATTTTGCTGTTCTTAGTATTTTAGTTATTATTCCTTATTATATATATTTAGTATTATTCTTTTATTAAAGTATTTAACCTAATTTCTTTGGACTTCCATATGTTTCCCAGTGCAACAAATGTTTTTGTTATTTTTTTGTGTGTTTTGATGCTTTGCTGTTAATGAACCCGTAAAATTGTTAATTCGAAAGAAAAAAAATTGAAATTTGAATTGAACAAAATTAAATTTTATCCGCCATTTTATTTAATGTTACGACTTTCTATCCCAGGGGACTTAACAAGAATCATCATCATCATCATTGAGTGCCGTCTCCGCAACGAAGGTTGGCTACCATGGAGCGCCATTTTGCTCTATCTCTTGCTTTGATGGTGCAGGTTGTCATCGGTTGATTTGTCCATCTTTTGATGTTACTCGTCCATGTTAATCTTGGTCTGCCTCTGCCTCTTTTACCTTGTATTTTCCCCTCCAGGATCACTTTCAGTAGGCTGTTGTGTCTTTTAACATGGCCTAAGAATCGCATTTGTCTTGTTCTAATTGTGTTCAGAAGTTCTCTTTTCATTTTTAGTTGTTTTAAGACTTTGTCATTTGTTTTCTTTTCCTTCCATCCAATTCTACCTATTCTTCTATATATATCCACATTTCAAAGGCTTCAATTCTCTGTTCTGTTTTCTTGTCTAATGTCCATGTTTCAGCACCATATAGGAATATTGAGAAGATGTAACATTTTGCTATTCTTAGTTTTAGCTCTGGTGTTATTTGTTTTGATGTTAGTATGTCCTTCATGACATTAAAATTACTTTTTGCCATTCCTATTCTTTTGTTTATTTCAGTTGTACATTTTCCATCACTGGTTATAGTATGTCCAAGGTAGTTGTAGTTCTGAACTGTCTCCAGGTCTATTCCTTCAACTTTGATATCCACTTGTGAGTTTTGAGTATTTTCTTTGTTTATGATCATAGTTTTAGTCTTTTTGATATTCATATCTAGTCCATATTTTTTGCTTGTCGTGTTTATTTCATTAAGTAATTGTTGTAGGTCTTTAGGATTTTCTGCTAGTAGTACAGTATCGTCAGCATATCTTAAGTTATTGATTATCTTTCCATTAATTTGTAGGCCTGGCATCTCTATGATGTTTTTAAAGATTTGCTCAGTGTATAGATTGAACAAGCTTGGTGATAGGATGCATCCTTGTCTTACTCCTCTTTTTATATCAATGGGTGTAGAGAACTCTTTGTTATATTTTATTATTGCTGTTTGCTCCCAGTATAGATTGCATATTAGTCGTATATCCATGTCATCTAGATGTATCTCTTTTAGGCATTCTATAAGTTGTTTGTGGTGTACTCTATCAAAACAAGAATACCGAGCAAGAATAACGAAGAATAACGAGCGTTAGAATAACGAACGTTAACAAGAATAACGAGCAAATATTCCCGGTAATGCACCTCTACATTCCGTTAATTACTGGATGTTAACCATTACTTCTTGTTAATATTCCGCACCATCCCCGGACAAGGACATACAGATTTACACTTTTTCTAGCTCACTATCTTTAAAAGAAAATAATATAAATAAGAAATATTATAATTTCATCTTATTTCATCAGATTTTAATTCTTTTTTCTTCATCATAGAGCTCACTCATAAGGTGGGCGTGACTACGTTCCGTCGCTAGTAGTTTGTTTACTTGAAGACTCCGATATCTTCACCACCTTTCGGCCCGACACGTCCGTCTTCCGTATGATAATGTATTATATGAAAATGGAGCAATCCAACTAATGAATGTACAAATTGCCGATCAGAAAGTGCGGCACTCTGTTTACGAATCCACATATTGCACATCAGAAAGTACAGCACTCCAACTAATGAATTTACATACTGCCCGACTAAAAGTACAGCACTTTAACTATTGAATTCACATATTGTCCATCAGAAATTGCAGCACTCCAGCTCATGAATTTACAAAGTGTCAACTGTGTCGCAGGAGTAGCCATAGTAAATTTGAAATTAACCCTAAACTGCCTTATGGATTCCATCTCCGGATTTTTCCTTAGGGTTTACTCCCGAAGTCTATTCCTTGAACGGGTACCCGCAAGACAGTGGGGGTGTGTAATCGGAGTTGACCTTCTCCTTTTATGCGTTGCCTAACGGGTCGCATCTACCCGGAGAGTAGGTTATGGCCTCTCCGACTCGCCGATGGAAACGTCATAGGGTATACGGGTCATTATATAGAATCAGCTACCCCACACAACTAATTCACCCCACCCTATGTAATCGCCACTAGACTTCGTTTTGCGGTATGGGTCTGGTTATTCTATATTCGTAGCACACCTCTGTATCTAGAGGCTGACCACTGTTCCACTAGTGAATACGTTAGAAGTAGGTCAAGCACCTACCTCTGTATGCGGGGCAGCAGATGGATAGTGCATAAGATCAAAGATGAGTCAACTGACATTGAGTCCTCAATGAATGAAAAACCATCCAATCTCTATCAATGAAATATACAATAGTAATATTATTCACACAGGTAAACGAGTTTAAATATCTTGGAACAATGTTAACCTTAGATGTGAGATGTTCAACAGATGTGAGATGTTCAACAGATGTGAGATGTTCAACAGATGTGAGATGTTCAACAGATGTGAGATGTTCAACAGATGTGAGATGTTCAACAGATGTGAGATGTTCAACAGATGTGAGATGTTAAACAGATGGTAGATGTTCAACAGATGTGAGATGTTCAACAGATGTGAGATGTAGAATAGCGCAGGCAAAAGCAGCTTTCCAAAAAATGAGGAAGATACTGTGCAATCCATTTGTGACAATAGAAACAAGAAAAAGAGTTCTTAAATGTTATGTAGAGCCAGTCTTAACATATGGATGTGAATCATGGACAATAAGACAGATAAAAAAAAGTCATTGGAGACTGTAGAAATGTGGTTTTACAGAAGAATGTTGAGAATACCATAGAAAGCTAAAAAAGAGTAATGAAAACGTTCTGAAAGAGGCCAAAACAAAAATGGAGCAAATTCTCTATATTAGGAAGAAACAATCATGAATTTTTGGCCATGTAATTAAAAGAGAACAGCTGGAATATATTGTAACAACTGGGAAAATTGAGGGACGAAGAGATAGAGGGAAGCAAAGAGAAAAGATGTTTGTCTACATGTTTGTCTCTACAGACAGCTTAAGAGATTGGTTTGGCAGAAGGTCAAGAACAGAAATGATAAATAACTGTCGAGATCGAAAGTTGTGGAAAGACGTGATCACATACTCCAGCAGGCCCGGTACTTGATGATGATGATGCAACATAAAAAAGCACAAAAACAGATACAGTTAATAAAATATTTGATAACGTTGTTAGTGACTTGAACCAACTATAGACACCGTTGTGGTAAAGAACTAACGCTGTGTTGTTAAACGGCGCAACTGAGAAGCTAGCGCCTTCCGATAGAAGTATGAAGGTTTTACAAATATCTCAATTATATACTAGCGCAAATGAAATAGCGACAACTCTCTCTTTGGAAAGCATGCCCTATCAATGTTCCCCCTTTTGCATGACGACTTGGTGTAATACCGACCACATCATATATTTCTGAAATGTTCCTCTGGGCGCTGAAAGTTTGAGGACTAACGCCACTTTCGTTAGGTCCAACCACACACGAACACGTGTTTGTCTGTTTGTCTCTACACACATGGTCTCTGTGTCTGTTTGTATCTACGCACATGGTCTCTGTGTCTGTTTGTCTCTACACACATGGTCTCTGTGTCTGTTTGTCTCTACATATATGGTCTCTGTGTCTGTTTGTCTCTACACATATGGTCTCTGTGTCTGTTTGTCTCTAAAACACATGGTCTCTGTGTCTGTCTCTACACACATGGTCTCTATGTCTGTTTGTCTCTACGCACATGTTCTCTGTGTCTGTTTGTATCTACAGACATGGTCTCTGTGTCTGTTTGTCTCTACAGACATGGTCTCTGTGTCTGTTTGTCTCTACACACATGGTCTCTGTGTCTGTTTGTCTCTACAGTCATGGTCTCTGTGTCTGTTTGTCTCTAAAACACATGGTCTCTGTGTCTGTCTCTACACACATGGTCTCTATGTCTGTTTGTCTCTACGCACATGTTCTCTGTGTCTGTTTGTATCTACAGACATGGTCTCTGTGTCTGTTTGTCTCTACAGACATGGTCTCTGTGTCTGTTTGTCTCTACAGTCATGGTCTCTGTGTCTGTTTGTCTCTAAAGACATGGTCTCTGTGTATGTTTGTCTCTACACACATGGTCTCTGTGTCTGTTTGTCTCTACAGACATGGTCTCTGTGTTTGTTTGTCTCTACAGACATTGTCTCTGTGTCTGTTTGTCTCTACAGACATGGTATCTGTGTCTGTTTGTCTCTACACACATGGTCTCTGTGTCTGTTTGTCTCTACAGACATGGTCTCTGTGTTTGTTTGTATCTACAGACATGGTCTCTGTGTCTCTTTGTCTCTAAACACATGGTCTCTGTGTCTGTTTGTATCTACAGACATGGTCTCTGTGTTTGTTTGTATCTACAGACATGGTCTCTGTGTCTCTTTGTCTCTACACACATGGTCTCTGTGTCTGTTTGTATCTACATACATGGTCTCTGTGTCTGTTTGTATCTACAGACATGGTCTCTGTGTTTTTTTGTCTCTACACACTTGGTCTCTGTGTATGTTTGTCTCTACACACATGGTCTATGTGTCTGTTTGTCTCTACAGACATGGTCTCTGTGTCTGTTTGTCTCTACAGACATGGTCTCTGTGTCTGTTTGTCTCTACAGACATGGTCTCTGTGTCTGTTTGTCTCTACAGACATGGTCTCTGTGTCTGTCTCTACACACATGGTCTCTGTGTCTGTTTGTCTCTACAGACATGGTCTCTGTGTTTGTTTGTATCTACAGACATGGTCTATGTGTCTGTTTGTCTCTACAGACATGGTCTCTGTGTCTGTTTGCCTCTACAGACATGGTCTCTGTGTCTGTTTGTCTCTACAGACATGGTCTCTGTGTCTGTTTGTCTCTACACATATGGTCTCTGTGTCTGTTTGTCTCTACAGACATGGTCTCTGTGTCTGTTTGTCTCTACACACATGGTCTCTGTGTCTGTTTGTATCTACAGACATGGTCTATGTGTCAGTTTGTCTCTACAGACATGGTCTCTGTGTCTGTTTGTCTCTACAGACATGGTCTCTGTGTTTGTTTGTCTCTACAGACATGGTCTCTGTGTATGTTTGTCTCTACACACATGGTCTCTGTGTCTGTTTGTCTCTACAGACATGGTCTCTGTGTTTGTTTGTCTCTACAGACATGGTCTCTGTGTTTGTTTGTATCTACAGACATGGTCTCTGTGTCTGTTTGTCTCTACAGACATGGTCTCTGTTTCTGTTTGTCTCTACAGACATAGTCTCTGTGTCTGTTTGTCTCTACAGACATGGTCTCTGTGTCTGTTTGTCTCTACAGACATGGTCTCTGTGTTTGTTTGTCTCTACAGACATGGTCTCTGTGTTTGTTTGTATCTACAGACATGGTCTATGTGTTTGTTTGTATCTACAGACATGGTCTCTGTGTTTGTTTGTATCTACAGACATGGTCTCTGTGTTTGTTTGTCTCTACACACTTGGTCTCTGTGTCTGTTTGTATCTACAGACATGGTCTCTGTGTCTGTTTGTCTCTACAGACATGGTCTCTGTGTCTGTTTGTCTCTACATATATGGTCTCTGTGTCTGTTTGTCTCTACAGACATGGTCTCTGTGTCTGTTTGTATCTACAGACATGGTCTATGTGCCTGTTTGTCTCTACAGACATGGTCTTTGTGTCTGTTTGTATCTACAGACATGGTCTCTGTGTCTGTTTATCCTACAGACATGGTCTATGTGTCTGTTTGTCTCTACAGACATGGTCTCTGTGTCTGTTTGTCTCTACAGACATGGTCTCTGTGTCTGTTTGTCTCTACAGACATGGTCTCTGTGTCTGTTTGTCTCTACAGACATGGTCTCTGTGTCTGTTTGTCTCTACAGACATGGTCTCTGTGTCTGTTTGTCTCTACACACATGGTCTCTGTGTCTGTTTGTCTCTACAGGCATGGTCTCTGTGTCTGTTTGTCTCTACACACTTGGTCTCTGTGTCTGTTTGTATCTACAGACATGGTCTCTGTGTCTGTTTGTATCTACAGACATGGTCTCTGTGTCTGTTTGTATCTACAGACATGGTCTCTGTGTCTGTTTGTCTCTACAGACATGGTCTCTGTGTATGTTTGTCTCTACAGACATGGTCTCTGTGTTTGTTTGTCTCTACACACTTGGTCTCTGTGTCTGTTTGTATCTACAGACATGGTCTCTGTGTCTGTTTGTCTCTACAGACATGGTCTCTGTGTATGTTTGTCTCTACAGACATGGTCTCTGTGTTTGTTTGTCTCTACACACTTGGTCTCTGTGTCTGTTTGTATCTACAGACATGGTCTCTGTGTCTGTTTGTATCTACAGACATGGTCTCTGTGTCTGTTTGTATCTACAGACATGGTCTTTGAGTCGGCCATCAAAGTTCCTTCAAGTGCGAGTCTCAACACAGTCATGTGTACACCTGCGTGAAAGACATCGCTAATGATAGCCACTTTTTATGGTTGCTTAGTTCGTCGTGTGCCCTATCGTTTGTTTCTCGTGGAAAGGCACTGTGCGGAGGAGTACGGTTTCGATCCTGCTTAAGACTGTCTATTGTTCTTTGTTTCTCTATCTGTTATTGTTACTTGGGAATTTTTTTCCCCGAGTGTTGTAAACATACCTCTTACCCTAAAATGATTCGCTGATCTATAGCTTCGAGAGTTTCCCTCCATAATGATATTCATTATTTATGATTTGTCTACAATCCAACAGCTGATGTGCTAGAAACAACTACAATATGCAACACATCTATGGAGGCGTAGGCTGGTGTTTATCCTCACTTTCATTATCTCATAAAATCACTACAGCAGTTATTGTTTCCCCTCACAAACTATAACTCTCAGTTCTGTCTTTCACCAGCCTGGCTGTTTCTTATATCTACGGTACTATATCGTATTGACGTACTGAATTCTTGCAATAATCTCACACATCAACGATACTCCTATAACATACCGTTGTGTCTGTTCTGTATTGTTTTGTTACCGCGCCATCCACTTCTGGGTTTGAATTTCTTCAACTCAATGAAGCAATTGTCAAACACAATCACGGGTAGTACGAATGGCATTGACTGGTCGATGTAGTGCAGTTCCAGTCAACCGTTACTATAGTTCAGCCATTTTGTTTGTTTGCGAACCTTCTTCATAAAGGACTTGGACATGTTTGTAGAAATGCCTGACTCTATTTGCTGTTTTTATTGTCTTACTCGTGGGCGTCTCAAATTTCCAGAAAACATAATCTCGCCCATTCAATTCTCTTTTATAATCAAGAGCCTTGCTGTGTTCCGTCACGTACAGTTAAAACAGGCGGTTGGTCGGATTGTATCATAGACACGACCACAGTGGCACTCACGCCGGATATATTAAGGAATGTGCGGTAACTCTCAAGCATATTTCATCTTTGACTACACCTTGGTGACTGTTCTTGATTGAGGATCCGAATTTTCCTGAGTTCGAATGTTCTGGATACATGCTTGAGTTGGTGATTGGTTCGTTACCGACAATGTTGTTGCCACTTATAGAGCATGCGGTAGTTCGCATGTCGTTAGTTCGCATGTCGTTAGTTCGCATGTCGTTAGTTCGCATGTCGTTAGTTCGCATGTCGTTAGTTCGCATGTCGTTAGTTCGCATGTCGTTAGTCTGCGCGTTATTAGGCTTTCGATCGTTGGGCTGTCGGTGTTAGGCTGCTACTTGTTCTGCTATCAGCATCAGTTGATCTAATATCATAGACATGTTTGTCTTCAGGCAAGCTGTAAGTAATTTGAAACACTGACTTTTAGCAATTTAAAACACTGAGAGCACTGACTCTCAATTTCAAACACAGTAAATAAGTGAATACACTGACTGTTGGAAACACTACCAGCAACATGAGACTAAACAGCTGGAAACACTGATTGTGAAACACTTCCAGTGAACAACAAAAATGGATGTTTTAGACACCGTGATACAGGCGTGTTACATACAAACTGTTGCCGTGTTACCACCTGACATGACGGACAATGTGTCAACTCCATCATGGACCTGCCTGTCCCTCGCTATTGACGCATATATAAACCACTCTCTGGGAGTTCTAGACTTTGAGCAGATAGCCCCGGTGTTGGTAGCCTGGTGGATCAACGGTCTAATCTTCGTTATTATTCTCTCTACGACTGTCCTGTTTGGTTTCCTAAGTATTTCCATCTTCTTGGACTCGTCCATGCGCTCTCCAACCAACTTACTGTTGGCAGCCATCACAGCGCTGGATCTTCTTGCCTGTCTTGCTAAAGCGCCAGTTAACATCTACATTTACCTGATGGAGGGCTACAGAGAGCTGCCCTCGTACACCTGGTGCGGCATCTATTTCTATGTTGACAACCTGTTCCCGCCAGCTCTCCATGGCACAGCTTTCCTTCTTAACATGTACCTGTCCGTGCAGAGATTTGTTGGGGTGAAAGAAGTGAGAAGATTCCGTGCTGTTGGGACATACAAAGGAACTTTCATTGCCATTGTAGTTTTCTTGCTAGTTTCATTTACCATTAATTCAATATACATTATTGTCTTCAGAATGGAAGCTGTTACAGCCATTGGCAAGAAGGTAACCACAAAAATATGAACCTTTAATTGCTAACATGTCATTCGTATTGAGCCATTGTTTATCAAATTGTGATTGTCTTTTCCATTCTTTCTTTTTCATCACTAGCTTACTCTTCAATGTACGTCATGATACTCTTTGATACTCGCTACATCACTTTCGCTATACCACTTTTTGATACATGGTACACCACTCTTTGATACACTTTATATCAGTCTTTTTTACATTCTATACCACTTTTTGATACATGGTACACCACTCTTTGATACACTTTATATCAGTCTTTTTTACATTCTATACAACTTTTTGGTGCACGTCACCTACTCTTGATTCACATGGTTTTGCCCTATATATATAATGTTAGAATTTGATGGTTACATTTTGTACACGTCATGCTACACTTTGATAAACATAATGCAACCCTTTCTTACATACCACACTTCAGACTTCCGGTCAATATGATAGATCGGCGACAGGAACCGTTGAGGTTCTGTTTGAACAGCGTTCCTTGTTGCAGCTTCCTCATATTTCAAGTCCGGCTTGCTATCGGAGCTACTGGATTTAGTGCTCTGTGCACACCGTGAGCTGTGTATTTCATCCGGATTGTGTTTCAATATTCCGATTGTTTACGAAGAATGATGATATCGTATGACGAAAGGCTGTTTAGCTGCATTCACTTTCAGTGCCCTTACGCCTTATGTCTTTTGGCGTGTGCTGTGGCCGCAAGGATGGGGACTGCAGCTGTCTTTCTTTGTTTGTATCCTTCAATGCAATGAGGTGTTAATTTCGGATTACTCCACTGGCACGGGTGGTTGAGCAATTATGGATTTTAATTCGTTTGCAGTGATACCGGGACCTTCGACTAACTACAACTACTACAAATACTCTTCAGAATCCTAGACATAAACACTAGCAGTGTAAGTTAAATCATAAATGCTACTTTTATTTTTTATTTTTTATTTTATTTTTTAAATACTCAAACTGGAGTGGCTGATAATGTATCCATTCTGAGAATATGAAAAGATGGCCATCAACAGGTCAACATCAGACTGCCAGATGTTATTGCATGTGTCAGGTGAGCACATCTCAAAGGGAAATGATGTATAAAAGTAAAAGTAGTAAAGTACCCCCGTCACACCAAGTGGCGTATAGGGAAATATGGTGTTCATCATCATCATCATCAAGTACCGGGCCTACTGGCGTAGGTGATCATATCTCCACAGCTTTCGATCTCGGCAGCTATTTATCATTTGTTGTTGACCTTCTGCCAAGCCATTCTCTTAAGCTGTCTGTTATTTTTTTCTTTTTGCTTCCCTCTATCTCTTTGTCCCTCAATTTTTCCGGTTGTTACAATATATTCCAGTTGTTCTCTTCTCATTACATGACCAAAAAATGATGATTGTTTCTTCCTAATATTGGAAATTAGCTCTCTTTTTGCTTTGACCTCTCTCTGAACATCTTCATTACTCTTCTTAGCTGTCCATGGTATTCTCAACATTCTTCTGTAAAACCACATTTCTATAGACTCCAGTGATTTTCTTGTCTGTTGTCCTATTGTCCATGATTTGCATCCATATGTTAAGACTGGCTCTACATAACATTTAAGAACTTTTTTTCTTGTTTCTATTGTCAAAAATGGATTGCATAGTATCTTCCTCATTTTTTGGAAAGCTGCTTTGCCTGAGCCATTCTGCATCTCACCTCTTTTGTACATCTTCCGTCTGAGGTTAACAAAGTTCCCAAATATTTAAATTTATTTACCTGTTTTAATATTGCTCCACTTGCCTTTATTTTGCACTGGCTTGTCTTTTTCTTTGTTGTAACTATTACCTTTGTCTTTTTGCTATTAAGGCTGAGTCCTTTATTTTTCCTTTCTTTCACTATAATATCCAACATTTCTTGTAACTCATTTTCACTCTTAGCAATTAAGACTGTATCATCAGCCAATGGTGTTAGTGACCCTATATTTTACAGGCCTTTAGCACATGATTTTTGGGGTAATGTGGTCGGTATTAAGCCCGTGTTGCTTTACTTCCCCAGAAAAAAATCCGGTACTCATTTAAGGCTGGGTGAACCCGGAAGCCGTCGGTTGGGATCGAACTCTACCCCTTGTCCTTTGTAGTCCAGTTCACTAACCACTGAGCTATCGCGGCTCCCGAAATGATGTATAGTAAAAGTAAAGTACCCCCGTCACGCCAAGTGGCGTATAGGGAAATATGGTGTTAGTGACCCTATATTTTACAGACCTTCAGCACATGATTTTTGGGGTAATGTGGTCGGTATTACGCCCGTGCTGCTTTACTTTCCCAGAAAAAATCCGGTACCCATTTAAGGCTGGGTGAACCCGGAGCCGTCGGTTGGGATCGAACCCTACCCCTTGTCCGTAGTAGTCCAGTTCACTAACCACTGAGCTATCGCGGCTCCCACAAATTTTTAGGGAATTAGTAAAACCCAGGTGTCCTCGCCAGGGTACGAACCCCGGCTGTTGCCGTGGTAAGCCAACCGCCTATCGATTGCGCTAACCGGACACCCGAAATGATGTATACCTCACCATAAATAATGTGCAGATTAAGTACAATGGGACATAATTTAGACGCAGAATAAATACAAAGGGACATAATTTAGATGCACAATAACTACAAAGGGACATACACTACATGCATAATAAGTTGAAAAGGACATAATTTAGACGCAGAATAAATATAAAGGGGCATAATTTAGAAGCAGAATAAATACAAAGGGACATAAATTACATGCATAATAAGTTTAAAAGGACATAATTAAGACGCAGAATAAATACAAAGGGGCATAATTTAGATGCAGAATAAATACGAAGGGACATAATTCAGACGCAGTATAAATACGAAGGGACATACATTGCATGAATATTAAATACAAAGGGACATCATTTAGATGCAGAATAAATATATAAATCTATTGACCTTTCGAGTCGTAGCCGGCCCATAGGGCATAGAGCCAGATACTCTTAGAATAAATATAAAGGGACATAAATTTCATGCAGAATAAGTACCGAGAATTATTATTTTAGATGCAGAATAAATACAAAGGGATATAATTTAGACGTAGAATAAATACACAAGGACATAATTTAGACGTATATAAATTACAAAGGGACATAATTTAGACGTAGAATAAATGCAAAGAAACATAATTTAGATGTGGAATACTTGCTAGTATTAAGTAATATAGAAGTAGATTCAGCACACAGAGATTTACATTACAGAAAGATGAAGCAGTGGATGTTTTTCATGAAAAATTATCTTTTCTCTCCAGGCATTATCTCCCTTGGAACTTTACTTTGTCCAGAGTTGTCGGATTGTGCCTCGCCCCTCGATCGAGTACCATCATTTTGTTCCTGTCTACTGCTGGTTGAGGTTATCTCTGCTGCAGATCCTTCCAGTCCTGGTTTTGTCTGTGTGTAACATCGCCCTCGTTCGAGCCTCATACAGGACGCACGTTTACAGAAAACGACTGGTCGGATCAGTAGGGACCGTTGCTGATTGCGGTCAGGGCTTGGAGACAACACAGAGGGCTACTGTCGTGACCGTCAGCGGTTTGGTCAATCGTCCAGGGAGAGACAAGGGGTCAAGCACCTTGAAGTATTGTTCTAGGCCTGACCTCTGGGCTCTGCGTGTGGGCAGATATCAGGATGGTAGTTTTGATAAAGAGGGTACTTCAACTAGAGGCACGCACTGCTCTCGTGTGTGGTCGTTTTTAAGACAAGGAAAAGTGGTGTCTACTGCCTCGTTTGATGTCAGTTCGACAAATATGACATCTGTCGTTGATGCTAGTATGACAAATATGACATCTGTCATGTTAACGACTTCTGTTGACCAATCAGAAAGGAGTGGGGAGGCAGGCTTTATAGCAGCTCGACAGGATGTGATTAAAATGTCACTTGATACAGATAGAGTAAATAATGACCTTCAAGAAAGCAATGGAGACCTAACCTTGGAGGAAGTGTTTCCGGTTGATAATCAGAATACACGTGCTGCTGGAAACAAAGATTGTCAGGCAGCAAGAGAGAAGTCACGTGACACACAGATTAATATCGCAGGATCTACGCCTTCAAGGGAAAACAGCTATATTTATTTCAATGACGTGTCATTGTTTGACGTCATCCCAGAGCAGATGGCAAGTACAGCACCAGGCAGTGCTGCCTCCCAGTTAGAGCGCGCTGTAACGCCGAGTGTTGCAGACAACGTCGGTCAAGCTGAAGGCGAGTTACCTGGGTCAAAGGATCAGCTAAAGCGGACAAGCAAGTTGATAACTCACGAAAACCTGAAATCTGATATGGGTAAACCAAACAGAAGACGTGGATCGCACAAAGTGTGCTCCCCTGGCAGCAGTTCAGAGATACGATCAACCCTCTTGTTACTTGCAATGACCAGCTGTACTCTAACCACCGAGGTCTTCACCATCACCATCATAGTCGTCAACTTCATCAGCGTCGTCATCATTCCCGACTGCCAGTTCGTGACGTATTCCAACCTGGCCCTACTCAACATGGTCTCCAACATGCTACTCACCATGACGTTCCCACTCAACTTTATCTTCTTGTGTGGCATTAGCCAGTCCTACCGGAAGCTGCTCGCCGACAGGCTTAAGTTTTTCATGGCAAGGGTCGCGGTGACTTTGTTCAACAGAACAACATAACCAGATCAACACCACACCAACCATCATCTCCGTCTCTGCGCCACATTCTGTCTTTACCGTTCATAACTATTTCTAACAGTTGGCTGTGTTCACTTTCTGCGCGGTTTCGCCTTATGTCTTTTGGCGTGTGCTGAGACTGCTACGATGGGGACTACAGTTACCTTTCTTTGTTTGGGAGATGAGTTAGTAATTCGGATGATTCCACTGGCACGGGCGGTTGAGCAATTATGGATTTTAATTCGTTTGCTGTGAGACCGAGGCCTTCCATAACCAATAACCAATAACAATAACTATTTCTGTTGTTGAATTTTTTACTTCTTCATGATATCACAACGAAATGAAATTCTGTATAAAAAGCTTTGCAGCAGAAAGCAATCTGGTGATCAATAGTAGAAGACACGAAGGAGTCGATGTTTGGCTTCTTGACATTCAAGAGCGGGTGGGCCCGCCGTGGGCATTACTCCCAGGTGTTAGATTACTGTTACTAGGAAATGTCCTGGCTGTTATTGTGTTACATGATTCTGTCTGAAAGCAAATAATTGAGGTTCTAGTCTGTACCAAACTTCTGATCTTATATGTTGCCCAACTTTGAGACTAATCTGTGTCGAAATTATAATCGAATCTATCGCCCAACTTTGAGACTAATCTGTGTCGAAATTATAATCGAATCTATCGCCCAACGTTGAGACGGTAGTATGTACCAAACTTCTAATTGGATCTATTGCCCAACGTGAGAAACAGCAGGAAGCATGGTCGAGCAAGTACAATATTGGTAGATCTCTATACAAGAACAGTGACAATGCATTTTATAGAGGAGAAAGTGGAAATCAACAGACAGGCTCCTTGTATCAATGATAACATTAAAGTGAATATAACAACAGCGTTAATTTAACAATTGCGTTCTTCTTCTGCTTTCTAACGTAACGTCATTTGCCTTCCAGCGTCGAGTGGAGATAAAATTCGCGGTCTTTTGTTTCTGTTCACCTCTCCTGCTGTTATATTTCCTATTCTTCCTAATATTTCGTCAATCAATCATTTTCGAGTCGGCCCTTGGGTCTGATGTTCTCTTAAAGTTTATTGAAGGCTCGTTGTGTTTTGAGCGATCATAATGTTAGGTTGAAGATTGTAATGTACAATGCCCGTTTTAAGAACAATAACTTTAATCTGACAATAACTTTATTCTAACAATAACTTTAATCTGACAATAACTTTAATCTGACAATAACTTTAATCTAACAATAACTTTAATCTAACAATAACTTTAATCTACCAATAACTTTAATCTGACAATAACTTTAATCTAACAATAACTTTAATCTACCAATAACTTTAATCTAACAATAACATTTGTTGTGTGTTTCTAGGTCACTTCTCCAATTGGTCATTTGAACTTGGACAAAAGCTCGGATAATGTATTGGCTGTTGTCTCGTAACTTGTGTCTGTACTAATGAACTTGCCATGTCTTCTACCTTGACCTTCTGACCCTTTCTCTCTGTTCGTTGTAGCAAAGTTTGATCACTCCATCCACTCTGACTTGATCCTGCTGCACGGCGTCCAGGGGTAGCTCAAAGCACGTCAGGGAGACATTGAATCATGAAGTCCGTGTTCGTTGTAGCAAAGTTTGATCACTCCATCCACTCTGACTTGATCCTGCTGCACGGCGTCCAGGGGTAGCTCAAAGCACGTCAGGGAGACATTGAATCATGAAGTCCGTGTTTGTTGTAGCAAAGTTTGATCACTCCATCCACTCTGACTTGATCCTGCTGCACGGCGTCCAGGGTTAGCTCAAAGCACGTCAGGGAGACATTGAATCATGAAGTCCGTGTTTGTTGTAGCAAAGTTTGATCACTCCATCCACTCTGACTTGATTCTGTTGCACGGAGTCCAGGGTTAGCTCAAAGCACGTCAGGGAGACATTGAATCATGAAGTCCGTGTTTGTTGTAGCAAAGTTTGATCACTCCATCCACTCTGACTTGATTCTGTTGCACGGCGTCCAGGGTTAGCTCAAAGCACGTCAGGGAGACATTGAATCATGAAGTCCGTGTTTGTTGTAGCAAAGTTTGATCACTCCATCCACTCTGACTTGGTCCTGCTGCACGGCGTCCAGGGTTAGCTCAAAGCACGTCAGGGAGACATTGAATCATGAAGTCCGTGTTTGTTGTAGCAAAGTTTGATCACTCCATCCACTCTGACTTGATCCTGCTGCACGGCGTCCAGGGTTAGCTCAAAGCACGTCAGGGAGACATTGAATCATGAAGTCCGTGTTTGTTGTAGCAAAGTTTGATCACTCCATCCACTCTGACTTGATTCTGCTGCACGGCGTCCAGGGTTAGCTCAAAGCACGTCTGGAAGACATTGAATTATGAAGTCCGTGTTTGTTGTAGCAAAGTTTGATCACTCCATCCACTCTGACTTGATTCTGTTGCACGGCGTCCAGGGTTAGCTCAAAGCACGTCAGGGAGACATTGAATCATGAAGTCCGTGTTTGTTGCTGGTTAGTCAGGGCTAAATAATGGGCGACAATCCAAACTTGAAAGCTTCAAACACTAAAAAATTAGAATCGTTTCAGTCAACAGAACAAAAAAATCGATAAACAAGTAGGGGCGGGGACGATGGACGCCGTTGAGACGTTGGCAAGGACAACAAAGAAAGCAAGCTTCAATAAGTGATTTTCCTGTCTGTTTCTGCTTTTTGTTCAATTGTCAGTAGACGTTTGAACCGATTCTGATGATCAGAATGTTACATGTTTTTGTAGTTGTACAAAATTGTTAGAATGTTACATGTTTTTGTAGTTGTACTAGATTGTTAGAATGTTACATGTTTTTGTAGTTGTACTAGATTGTTAGAATGTTACATGTTTTTGTAGTTGTACTAGATTGTTAGAATGTTACATGTTTTTGTAGTTGTACTAGATTGTTAGAATGTTACATGTTTTTGTAGTAGTACTAGATTGTTAGAATGTTACATGTTTTTGTAGTTGTACTAGATTGTTAGAATGTTACATGTTGTTGTATTTGTACGTGATTGTTAGAATGATACATGTTTTTGTAGTTGTACTAGATTGTTAGAATGTTACATGTTTTTGTAATTTTAATTGATTGGTAGAATGTTAGATGTTTTTGTAGTTGTACTTGATTGTTAGAATGTTACATGTTTTTTAGTTCTACTAGATTGTCAGAATGTTACATGTTTTTGTAGTAGTACTAGATTGTTAGAATGTTACATGTTTTTGTAGTTGTACTTGATTGTTAGAATGGTACATGTTTTTATAGTTGTATTTGATTGTTAGAATGTTACATGTTTTTGTAGTTGTACTTTATTGTTAGAAGGTTACATGATTTTGCACTTTTTACTTGATTGTTAGAATGTTACATGTTTTTGTAGTTGTTTTTCATTGTTAGAATGTTACATGTTTTTGTAGTTGTACTCATTGTTAGAATGTTATATGTTTTTGCAGTTTTTACTTCATTGTTAGAATGTTACATGTTTTTGTAGTTGTACTTCATTGTTAGAATGTTACATGTTTTTGTAGTTGTACTTCATTGTTAGAATGTTACATGTTTTTGTAGCTGTACTTCATTGTTAGAATGTTACATGTTTTTGTAGTTGTACTTGACTGTTAGAATGTTACATGTTTTTGTAGTTGTATTTCATTGTTACAATATTACATGTTTTTTTAGTTGTACTTCATTGTTAGAATGTTGCATGTTTTTGTTATTGCACTTCATTGTTAGAATGTTACATGTTTTTGTAGTTGTACTTGATTGTTAGAATGTTACATGTTTTTGTTGTTGTACTTGATTGTTAGAATGTTACATGTTGTTGTATTTGTACGTGATTGTTAGAATGTTACATGTTTTTGTATTTGTACTTGATTGTCAGAATGTTACATGTTTTTGTAGTTGTACTTGATTGTTAGAATGTTACATGTTTTTGTAGTTGTACTTAATTGTTAGAATTTTACATGTTGTTGTATTTGTACGTGATTGTTAGAATGTTACATGTTTTTGTATTTGTACTTGATTGTCAGAATGTTACATGTTTTTGTAGGTGTACTTAATTGTTAGAATGTTACATGTTGTTGTATTTGTACGTTATTGTTAGAATGTTACATCTTTTTGTAGTTGTACTGGATTGTTAGAATGTTACATGACGTTGCAGTTGTACGTGATTGTTAGAATATTACATGTTTTTGTAGTTGTAAGTGATTGTTATAATGCTACATTTTTTTGTTATTGTACTTGATTGTTAGAATGTTACATGTTGTTGTAGTTGTGCTTCATTGTTAGAATGTTACATGTTTTCGTAGTTGTACTTGATTGTTAGAATGTTACATGTTGTTGTAGTTGTACTTGATTGTTAGAATGTTACATGTTTTTGTAGTTTTACTTGATTGTTAGAATGTTACCTTTTTTGTAGTTGAACTTGATTGTTAGAATGTTACATGTTTTTGTAGTTGTACGTGATTGTTAGAATCTTACATGTTTTTTGTAGTTGTACTTGTTTGTTAGAATTTTACATGTTTTTGTTGTTGTACTTCATTGTTATAATGTTACATGTTTTTGTATTTGTACTTGATTGTTAGAACGTTACATGTTTTTGTATTTGTACTTGATTGTTAGAATGTTACATGTTTTTGTAATTGTACTTCATTGTTAGAATGTTTCATGTTTTTGTATTTGTACTTCATTGTTAGAATGTTAGATGTTTATAGATGTACTTCAAGTCAAAGTATTGCATGTTTATAGAGGTTATACTTGATTGTTAGAATGTTGCATGCTTATAGAGGTTATACTTGATTGTTAGAATGTTGCATGTTTATAGAGGTTGTACTTGATTGTTAGAATGTTGCATGTTTATAGAGGTTGTACTTGATTGTTAGAATGTTGCATGTTTATAAAGATTGTACTTGAATGTTCCATGTTTTATATGTTTAATTAAAGTTGTACTTTGATTGACAAAGTGTTACACGTTGCCAGTGGTTATATTTGGCCCAGCAATGCTGTCCAACATTTTTTTGTTAGAATGTTTACCTCATTCCAACGGTTGCAGTTTATATGTAGCCTCGTGCAGACCGGTGTGTCTGCTCAGCAAAGCGTTGCGTTATCCACATACTTACTTACTCATTAAAGTGTTGCTTTATCCTAACACTTACTCATCAAAGTGTTGCTTTATCCCAACACTTACTTACTCATTAAAGTGTTGCGTTATCAACATACTTACTTACTCATCAACGTGTTGCTTTATCCCAACACTTACTTACTCATCAAAGTGTTGCTTTATCCCAATACTTACTTACTCATTAAAGTGTTGTTTTATCCCAACACTTACTTACTCATCAAAGTGTTGTTTTATCCCAACACTTACTTACTAATTAAAGTGTTGCTTTATCCCAATATTTACTTACTCATTAAAGTGTTGTTTTATCCCAACACTTACTTACTCATCAAAGTGTTGTTTTATCCCAACACTTACTTACTCATCAAAGTGTTGCTTTATCCCAACACTTACTTACTCATCAAAGTCTTGCTTATCCCAACACTTACTCATCAAAGTGTTGCTTTATCCCAACACTTACTTACTCATCAAAGTGTTGCTTTATCCACACACTTACTTACTCATCAAGTGTTGCTTTATTCCAACACTTACTTACTCATCAAAGTGTTGCTTTATCCACACACTTACTTACTCACCAAAGTGTTGCTTTATACACACATTTACTTACTCATCAATGTGTTGCTTTATCCACACACTTACTTACTCATTAAAGTGTTGCTTTATCCACACACTTACTTACTCATCAAAGTGTTGCTTTATCCACACACTTACTTACTCATCAAAGTGTTGCTTTATCCACACACTTACTTACTCATCAAGTGTTGCTTTATTCCAACACTTACTTACTCATCAAAGTGTTGCTTTATCCACACACTTACTTACTCATTAAAGTGTTGCTTTATCCACACACTTACTTACTCATCAAAGTGTTGCTTTATCCACACACTTACTTACTCATCAAAGTCTTGCTTTATCCACACACTTACTTACTCATCAAAGTGTTGCTTTATCCCAACACTTACTTACTCATCAAGTGTTGCTTTATTCCAACACTTACTTACTCATCAAAGTGTTGCTTTATCCACACACTTACTTACTCATCAAAGTGTTGCTTTATCCACACACTTACTTACTCATCAAAGTGTATCTTTATCCACACACTTACTTACTCATCAAGTGTTGCTTTATTCCAACACTTACTTACTCATCAAAGTGTTGCTTTATCCACACACTTACTTACTCATCAAAGTCTTGCTTTATCCACACACTTACTTACTCATCAAAGTGTTGCTTTATCCACACACTTACTTACTCATCAAGTGTTGCTTTATTCCAACACTTACTTACTCATCAAGTGTTGCTTTATCCACACACTTACTTACTCATCAAAGTGTTGCTTTATCCACACACTTACTTACTCATCAAGTGTTGCTTTATTCCAACACTTACTTACTCATCAAAGTTTTGCTTTATCCACACACTTACTTACTCATCAAAGTGTTGCTTCATCCACACACATACTTACTCATCAAAGTGTTGCTTCAACCCAACAGCTGTCCTTGCCTGCTGGACTGTGCCTCCTATATTTTCTGCACGTGACAGTCAGGTTGATCTTCGTTGTACGGCACTCATAACTTCACCAAACCCGACCTCGCCACAGCTCAATGTTTGTATAATTCTTTCTCGTCTGTAGTTGTGTACTTCCCATCTTGTACTGTCTCGTTAATGGAGATGTCAATGATTTTAAATAAAAGCAGATCTGAGGATTAGCAGTGGCAATCATCGGTGAGCTTTTCGCGGGTGACACCTTTGCACTCAGGACATATCCACAGGTCTTGTTCACTTCTTTCCAACAGATGACGTAACGCACGTCTACTATTAGTCACTGTATTTTTTGCTAGTTATACCAACTCATGATGCGTCCTCTATGTTGCCCCAACCCACTTGTACCAAGCTAGACTCCTCTTCTCATATTCTCATAATTGTACCCTCATAACTACACACTGATAACCGCACCTTCATAACTACACTTTGATAACCGCACCTTCATAACTACACATTGATAACTGTATTATCATAAATGCACTCTCACAACAGTACCCAAACAACTTCATCATATCATGTGCACCCTCACAGATGACCACTCACAAATGTACCCTCACAACTACGTACAAATCTTGGTATGCACATGTTGCTGTGTCAATGATAGTCACTGGATAGTTGACGAGCTCAGCAACGATGCCTATAGCATAAGCCTTGAGAACAAATGTAATCTACAGGTGTATTCTCATATATCTGCTCAATCAAATATATCAACAGAACAATCCATGAGAAGCATCAATTTTAATGAGGGAACACAACAGCTATTGCAGCTGTCTTAATCTAGAAATGTGAAGACAATATAATAGTTAATGGGATACATAAGTGAAGACAAAATGATAGATGATACAACACAACAAGTGAAGAAGACTTGCGAGAGAGAAAGGGCGAGTAAAAGAATACAGATTTTACCAGAAACAATAGTAAGTAAGGTAGGTCTGTATAAATGGTGTGTGTGTGTGTGTGTCTATATACACTGTTATTTTTTATTTAACAAAAAAAAAATCTATCAGAACTGGCTCGTTCTATCCCATTATAATGTAGGATGTCTCTAGACCTCCGGATAATGTATAATGGTACAATGGATGTTCAAGTAATGTGCTTTCTATCTATAGGGATATTTCGATTTGTAAAGGAGGGATGAACACTACAAAGAGATCATCTTTCCTTAACAAAGGTCGGGGGTCAGGTATATGAAGCTGATGTACTACCCAGACCTGAGATTCCCCCCCCCCCTCCCTTTCCTCATTTTCTTCAGCCACAAAGGTTCATTCCGAAGGATCATGATTGCGCTACTCCTGGGACCGATCATGATTGCGCTACTCTAGGGACCGATCATGATTGCGCTACTCTTGGGCCGATCATGATTGCGCTACTCTTGGGCCGAACATGATTGAGCTACTCTTGTGACCGAACATGATTGGGCTACTCTTGTGACCGATCTTATTGTAGGATAGGAGGTGCCAGGAAGGATCTCTAACTGACTACTAACCACATTAGAGTCTCCGCTACAGGTTTTGTGTTTGGCTTCTGCTAGCCTTTGATCACAATATTCTCGTATTGAACCACTGATACTACTGGCTTTTATTTATAGTCAGTTTATCAAATGTGAAACAAAGTCAATACTGACTTGTGAGGTTCGCTAATTGACCAGTACCGAAACGTTACCGAAACGTTACCGGAACGCTTGCGGGCCGTTCTGGCTGAATAAACGTCCAGCGGAAGTCCCAGAGAGACACTGAGAAGAACATTGATGAAAGAGGCAAGAGCAGCAGGAATCGGCTCCTTCAATGAGATAGAGCTGCTTGCACAGAACAGAGACAAATGGCGAGATTTGATAACATATTTTTAAAAGAATTGAAAACTGCTAGAATACAAATTTAGATAAGAGGAGTATCTTGGTCTACGCTCTATAGGCCGGCTACGGCTCGAAAGGTCAATAGATAGATAGATGGTTAAGCAATGAGCCACGATAGCTCGCTGAATAGTGAAATTGACCATTAAGACAAGACGCTTCCGTGTTCACCAATCCTTAAATGGGTACCGGATTTTTTTTCTGGGAAAGTAAAATAGCACGGGCGTAATACCGACCCCATTACCCCAAAAATCATGTGCCGAAAGTCTGTAAAATGATGGTCACTAACACCATATTCCCTATACGTCACGTGACGGGGGAACTTTACTTGTTTGTATAAGCACCTTCGATATTGTTTATGTCTAGCTCCAAATGGCCCACTCTAACCGAGTAAGAGTTAGTTCCAGCTGATGACGTCAAAACATCACACCGCTGTGGGATCATCACGATACGATAGAATGACGTCAAACTGTTCTCTGACGACGACTATGACGTCAGCTGCTCATGGTGCCTGACAAGGCGGCTAAAGAGGAAAAGGAGGGGGAGAGGGAAAGGGGTATTAATTCATGAATCTTCACTGTGTTGTCATCCCACTCTATAACTACGCCCCCGACTACACGGGCATGAACCAACCAAATAATAACATGGACAGCTTTTGATGACTTGTACTTTAATGCCACGATTTGTTACAGCTTAAGTCAAGTTTGTGTCAACTGTAGTAATACATGTACTGTAACATTTCATGTCAACTGTAGTAATATATGTACTGTAACATTTAGTGTCAACTGTAGTAATATATGTACTGTAACATTTCGTGTCAACTGTAGTAATATATGTACTGTAACATTTAGTGTCAACTGTAGTAATATATGTACTCTAACATTTCGTGTCAACTGTAGTAATATATGTACTGTAACATTTCGTGTCAACTGTAGTAATATATGTACTGTAACATTTCGTGTCAACTGTAGTAATATATGTACTGTAACATTTCGTGTCAACTGTAGTAATATATGTACTGTAACATTTAGTGTCAACTGTAGTAATATATGTACTGTAACATTTCGTGTCAACTGTAGTAATATATGTACTGTAACATTTCGTGTCAACTGTAGTAATATATGTACTGTAACATTTCGTGTCAACTGTAGTAATATATGTACTGTAACATTTCGTGTCAACTGTAGTAATAAATTTACTGTAACATTTAGTGTCAACTGTAGTAATAAATGTACTGTAACATTTAGTGTCAACTGTAGTAATAAATGTACTGTAACATTTAGTGTCAACTGTAGTAATACATGTACTGTAACATTTAGTGTCAACTGTAGTAATAAATGTACTGTAACATTTAGTGTCAACTGTAGTAATAAATGTACTTTAACATTTAGTGTCAACTGTAGTAATACATGTACTGTAACATTTAGTGTCAACTGTAGTAATACATGTACTGTAACATTTCGTGTCAACTGTAGTAATACATGTACTGTAACATTTCGTGTCAACTGTAGTAATAAATTTACTGTAACATTTAGTGTCAACTGTAGTAATAAATGTACTGTAACATTTAGTGTCAACTGTAGTAATAAATGTACTGTAACATTTCGTGTCAACTGTAGTAATACATGTACTGTAACATTTCGTGTCAACTGTAGTAATACATGTACTGTAACATCTAGTGTCAACTGTAGTAATACATGTACTGTAACATCTAGTGTGAAGTGTAACATCCAACATGAACATATGTTTTCTGGTAAGTTCAGCCAATGTCCACATTTTGTACAATCAGAAAACTAGAACAACAGCTCTCTGTTATTTTGTTCTATACAACATCTGTGTGTGTGTGTCTTTGCATTTAGTTGTTGTATATGTTTATGTGTATACGTAGTTGTGTTTGTAACAGCATATGTGGATTGAAGCATAAACAACTCCAACCTATTAAAGTGGTTGTGATGGTGTTATCTGTGTTTGTGTGTACACAATGTTGTACTGTCCGTGCATGTGTGTGTTTATATACAAACATATATACAAATTGCATGTATTCCACATCCCATTTGACAGATGGCAGTCCACATGACCTCAGCCAGTAAAGCTACACCCACGTGATTTGGCTGGAGTACTTTGAACACACGTTCCCACAGTCTTCTTTGTCTTGCTGGCTGGGTGAAGCTCGGTGGGGCGACCTACGAGATAGAGCCCTTTCTGCCGGGCAGCTTGCAGACAAAGACAGGCACGTGGGCGTTGTGGACCAGGTAGTCGCTGACTGAGCCCACGAAGGCCCGACGGAATGTGCTCTTGCCACGGTTGCCCACCACAATCAGGGCAACGTTCTCGTCTTCCGCCGCCTTGAGGATTCCCTCCCCTGGCTTGCTGGACATCACGCTCATGACACGACCTCCAAGCTGCGGGGACACACAGAACAGAACATCAGTGTTCAATCACAATAGAAACCGTCTCCCTATTACCAATCTATTTACGTCAGTTCATGTATTGTATTTTATGTTCTTACAAGCTTTTGTAAACAGAGAGTGTTTATTTTTCCAGATAATGTTGATTTTGTTATTTCTCTCATTGTTTATTCTGGAAATATTTGATCGACAGTCAGGCAGTAGAATCGTCCTCTTCTCCTTTCCTTCCTCATTTGCCTTTTAGCGTCGAGGGGAGATATAAATTGCAGTATTTTCTCTTCTCTTCACCTATGCTGCTGTTATGTTTCCTAGTGTTTCATTAATCCATCTTTTCGTGGTCGGCCTTGGGTTTGGTGTTCTGGCAATGTTTATTTCAAGGTTCGTTAGTTGTGTGTTGTGTTTTGATATGTGTGTCTTCTCGTGTGGCTAAACCATTTATCTGTTGTTTCTTTATGTATTCTATAGCGGGGATTATTCCTAGCTCATTTCTCAGTTCTTCATTTCTAATCTTGTCTCTCAGACTGTTTCCTGTCATTCGTCTAACACATTCTGCTGTTTGTGAATTATCGTTTCTCACTAGACTTCCTAGGTATTTGAATTCCTCTACTTGTTTTAGTTGCCTGCCGTCTATAGTTATGTTGATGTTCTATTTCTCTTTTGCAATATTCATCCTTCTGTTTTGTTGATGTTGATTTTAAATGTTGTATTTTGTGCCTGCGCTGGTAGTATCAAACGCTCAGTATCAATGACGATAATCTGAAAAATATTTCCTTTTCATTTTTGGCTGGAGGAGGTGCACATCGAAATATTTTATTTTTATTTTCAGAGGTCAGTGGTTCTTTTTCATCTTCAGCTTGTTCTACGCTCTATCATCCGTCGTCATAGGACTAGGCACTCGGTCTCACTTTCCTAGAAACTGACATATATTATTAGTAACCCCGAGATATGAACCGGCTACGTTTGTGCTTAAGATGTGCACTTTAGCCTCCAAAATACAGCGAATAATTGTCTCTTGCGACGAGCACTATAACCTCCAAGTTACAGAGCACGATTTTCTCATTTTCTTGCTGTTTACATTATCATGGCTTCTGTGTGTACCTGGTTTGGCACGAAAGCAACATGACCTGCAAATCTCGACAGTGATTTGCATAACGTGGTCTTTAACCCTGACATGTTAGATCGAACATAAACAGCTGTGGGGGACACCTTTCCCTGCCATTGTTACCTTAGCGGTAAGTACACGCGATTCAAGTACAACGATAAGTACAGATGTCACGGTGTTGCTGACATAGAGTTGTCAATGTCAGCCGCTTAAAAGAGTTGCTTGTTGTAAGACCTGGGCGTGGTAACCTCTATAACATGGCCGTGTCTGTCTGTTGTTGATCCGAGATTTGGTGACATTTATTGTTCTCACACCGATACGTCCTGGAGCTCAAACGGCGGTTAAAATGGGTAGAGTAAGATTTGTTTGGAAGAAAAGAGAGAGCCAGGTGTGATATTGATTGTAGTAGTTGTAGCTAGTGGGAGGCCCTGGTTTCGAACGAATTAAAATCCATAATTATTCAGCTGCCGTGCCAGTTGAATCATCCGAACTAACATCTCATCGCAATGAAGGATTCACACAAAGAGAGGCAGCTGCAGTCCCCATCATAGCAGCCACGCACAGCACATGCCAAAAGACATTAGGCCAAGCTGCACCGAAAGTGAATGCAACTGAACTGTCCTTCGTCATACGATATCATAATTCATCTTAAGCAATCGGAATATTGAAACACGATACGGATGAAAAATACAGCTCACTGTGTTCACAGAGCTCTAAACTCAGTAGCTCCGACAGCAAGCCGGACTTGAAATATGAAGAAATTGCAACAAGGAACACTTTTCAGACAGAGCCTCAACGGTTCCTGCCGCCCATCCGCTATATTGACCGTCAATTCGAGATATTGATTGTATTGTTCAAATAATGCCGATCGTCACACCAAACATGAGCACAGGGCTCTACAAAAAGTACAAGGCAATTGGAAGCCCAGTTCTGCATTGTTGTATACATGTGTGAGCTGCGGTAGCTCGCTGGTTAGTGAACTGAACAACTAAGGACACGATGTTGGGTTCGATCCTGATCAAAAGCTTCCTGGTTCACCCAACCTTAAATGGGTACCTAATTGTTATGGTAAAAGAATAGGAATAGCAAAAAGTAATTTTAATGTCATGAATAACATACTAACATCAAAACTAATAACACCAGGGCTAAAACTAACAGTAGTAAAATGTTATATATTCTCATATTCCAATATGGTGCAGAAACATGGATATTAGACAAGAAAACAGAACAGAATATTGAAGTCTTTAAAATGTGACTTTATAGAAGTATAGGAAGAATTGGATGGAAAGAAAATAAAATAAACGATGAAGTCTTAAAATAACTAAAAATAAAAAGAGAACTACTAAACACAATTTAAGTCTGCCTGCGGCAACCTGCACTATCATAGCAAGACACAGCGGAATGGCGCTTCATGGTAGCCAACCTTCGATGCCGAGACGGCACTCAGTGATGATGTTGTTCTGTAACAAAAGGCATCACTTACAAAGTACCGCTTGCAAGTACTGTACATCCCAATTCACGAGTGCACATCTATTGCAAGTACTGTACATCCCAGTTCACGAGTGCACATCTATTGCAAGCACTGTACATCCCACTTCACGAGTGTACAACTATTGCAAGCACTGTACATCCCAGTCACGAGTGTACATCTATTGCAAGTACTGTACATCCTAGTTCACAAGCGTACATCTAGTTCTGATATTCTACATCCCAATACAACAAGTACACACACAAAAGCTGGTGCACTAAACTCAGCTATAACGATTTCAGATCTCATTACACCACGCCACATCAGAATTAAATAACAATCTTGTTCATAGCTGTTTTACATCCTCCCACCCACTTCTCTCTCCAACGGCAGCCTTCCCTTCCTGACCAACTTAAGTCCCTCCTGGTCTTTGCCCACTTCTTTGACGAGACACGTTCAAATCCAGCCCAATTGTCAATACAATATTGTAGCAAAAGAAATATGTTTATTAATTGTAAAGAACACTCTCCTACGTCCCGATACCAAACACTCTCCTTCCTTGTCCCAAAGCCACGTCCTCTTTCCCTGTCCTAATACTATCTATCTTTTCCTATCTCAATAATTTTTTTCTGTTTCAAATCACACCTAGAATTATCATTTTCCTTCAGATGGAAACGACACAAGTGCTTCTGTTAGTCTTAGCATTTCACACGAATGCAGTAGGGAACATGCTCTGTCCCGATGATGCCTTCGCTGTCCATTTTCTTCTCCCAAAGATATCTTCTCTGTCCCCTTTCTTGCCCCAAATGATATCTTCTCTATCCCCTTTCTTGCCCCAATGATATCTTAACTGTTCCCATTCTTGCCCCAATGATATTTTAACTGTCCTCTTTCTTGGCCCAATGATATCTTAACTGTCCCCTTTCTTGCCCCAATGATATCTTAACTGTCCCCTTTCTTGCCCCAATGATATCTTAACTGTCCCCTTTCTTGCCCCAATGATATCTTAACTGTCCCCTTTCTTTCCCCAATGATATCTTAACTGTCCCCTTTCTTGCCCCAATGATATCTTAATTGTCCCCTTTCTTGCCCCAATGATATCTTAACTGTCCCTTTCTTGCCCCAATGATATCTTAACTGTCCCCTTTCTTGCCCCAATGATATCTTAACTGTCCCCTTTCTTGCCCCAATGATATCTTAACTGTCCCCTTTCTTGACCCAATGATATCTTAACTGTCCCCTTTCTTGCCCCAATGATATCTTAACTGTCCCCTTTCTTGCCCCAATGATATCTTAACTGTCCCCTTTCTTTCCCAATGATATCTTAACTGTCCCCTTTCTTGCCCCAATGATATCTTAACTGTCCCCTTTCTTGCCCCAATGATATCTTAACTGTCCCCTTTCTTGCCCCAATGATATCTTAATTGTCCCCTTTCTTGCCCCAACGACATCTCCCTGTTTCTGTCTTGCCCCATTGATATCTCTTCTTCTTTCCCCTCGTTTATGTCCCAATGATATTTCTCCATCACCGTCCCTTTTCTTGTCCAAATTATATCTCTCCTTCTCTGTCCTCTTTGTTGTCACAAAGATATCTTCTCTGTTCTATTTCTAGTCCCAGTGGGATCTCGCCCTTCTTGTCAGAATACGATCTCTCCCTTCTTGTCAGAATACGATCTCTCCCTTCTTGTCAGAATACGATCTCTCCCTTCTTGTCCCAATGATTCCTCTGTATCTGCCCCACGCCACCTCATCTCCCTATATTGCCCCACGTCCACATCACCACTCTCCCACCAACCATAAACCACAACCACCCACCACCTACCACCCACAGCCACCTAATATCAACCACAACCCACCACCTACCATAAACCACCACCACCCTCCACCTACCATAAACCACCACCACCTACCACAACCCACCACCAACCACATACCACCCACCACCTACAATCCACCACCTGCCACCACCTACCACCCAAAACCACCACCCACCACCACATACCATCCACAACCTACCCACCACCACCCCTCCACCTACCATCCACCACCTAGCACCCACCACCACCTACCACCCCTCCACCTATCACCCCTTCACCTACCATCCACCACCACCCCACCACCTACCACCCACCACCACCTACCACCTCCACCTACCACCCACCACCACCTACCACTCCTCCACCTAAGACCTACCACCACACCCCCACCTACCACCCCTCCACCTACCATCCACCACCATCTACCACCCTTCCACCTACCATCCATCACCATCATCCACTACACCTCTGCCACCCATCCACCACCATCCACCACCATCTACCACACCTCTACCACCCATCCACCACCACCCACCACCATCTACCACACCTCTGCCTACCATCCATCACCATCTACCACACCTCTACCACCCATCCACCACCACCCACCACCATCTACCACACCTCTACCACCAATCCACCACCATCTACCACACCTCTACCTACCATCCATCACCACCCCACCACCTACCATCCACCACTACCTCTCCACCTACCATCCACCACCACCCCACCACTACCCCTCCACCTACCATCATCTCTCACCCCTCCATCATCCCTCACCCCTCCACTACCATCCACCACCACCCCTCCACCTACCATCACCCCTCCATCTACCATCCACCACCACCCCTCCACCTACCATCACCCCTCCATCTACCCAACCCCTCCATCTAGCCCCACCCCTCCAACTACCATCATCCCCACCCCTCCATCTACCCCACCCCCCATCTACCCCCACCCCTCCATCTACCCCCACCCCTCAATCTACCCCCACCCCTCCATCTACCCCCACCCCTCCATCTACCCACCCCGCCATCTACCCCCACCCCTCCATCTACCCCCACCCCTCCATCTACCCCCACCCCTCCACCTACCCTCCACCACCACCAAACCTACCCCGTGTGTTTTCAGCTTGTCAGCAAACACCTCCAGATCAGCCCGGATGCGCAACTCTTCCTCTGTCAGCATGGACTCCATGACGTCAGGATCGTGATAGTACACCGCTGGGTAGGAGATATGCTCATGGTTAAAAGTGCACATCATGGACATTTACTCTCACCAAGAATGACTAAAACATTGTGTTAAATTGAGTGATGTGAGGCTCTGAAACAGACCCGTTAAAAAATCCACAAATGTTTTTTTCCTTCTTTTAACAGAAGAGAAATGTGGATGGAGCGAGAAGGTGGTGGGGTGTGATGACGTCACTAAACGTTAAGTGTGTCTCATTGTTTGTGTCCAGGTTTTATTTCTTCTTCTTAGTCTTTGTCTGTTAAGGGGACGTGCATAAGTTGTGTCGTAGTTTGCGACAGCGTCGCGATATTTGCGCCTTTCGGCCTGCACATCGGTCTTCGGTATAGGTAGATTCCCTTACAATTTTTCCCGGGATGTAGCCATTACGGCCTACTCTTCTTTATTTGAAGTTGCCATTGATTCTTTAACGTGCATGATTGCACACGGGACCATGTGCTAGTTTGTCGCTATCTGAGAGGGTTGGACATCGGATCTGACTAGCCAGGGGTTGGTAAGGCTACCAGTGAAGAAACTATAGATTTAAAGTGAACAATCCAACCACCTGGGGAGGGATCCAAACATGGGACTTTCCTCTCCATGGGCCAACGTCCTACCTATCTCTAGAACATGCAGTTCCCCTTGTGCTGTAGATATTTTATATCCAGGATTGTAGACCTAGATTAGAAGAAAAAAGAAGGAACAGAGAATGATACCAAAATAAGGATACGAAAAAGCATGAGAAACCTTCGTTGCACTAGGAAACATATGGAAATCAAAAGAAATTAGGTTAAATACAAAAATAAAAATGTTCAACTCCAATGTTAAGTCAGTCCTATTATATGACTGTGAAACATGGAGATCAGCAAAAATGACAATCACAAATATACAGCCCTTCATTAATGGATGTTTGCGTAGAATAAAAGGATGGAAATGGCAGGACACAATCAGTAACATAAAAATATAAATAAAATGAATATGTTGGCGGACACACTGCGGAAGCCATTTGAGAGTATTACTCGACATGCCCTTTTTTTAATCCTCAGAGGAAAAGACAAAGAGGAAAACCAAAATATGCTTGGATACACGTGGAGGCAGAGATGAAGAAGATGATGAAGACATGGAATAATCGTAAAAGAATGGCAAGAGATAGAACAGCTTGGAAAGTGTTTGTTGAAGACCTATGCTCTATAGGGAGCTGAAAGTATTTTTTGAAAACCCATGCTCTATAGGGAGCTGAAAGTGTTTGTTGAAGACCTATGCTCCACGGGGAGCTGAAAGTATTTGTTGAAGGCTTATACTCGACGGGGAGCTAAAAGTGTTTGTAATAGACCCATGCTGGGACAAGGAACTGAAAGTGTTTGTTGAAGACCTATGCTCCACAGGGAGCTGAAAGTGTTTGTTGAAGACCTATGCTCCACAGGGAACTGAAAGTGTTTGTTAAAGACCTATAATCCACAAGGAGCTGAAAGTGTTTGTTGAAGACCTATGCTTCACAGAAAACTGAAAGTGTTTGTTGAAGACCTATGCTCCACAGGGAACTGAAAGTGTTTGTTAAAGACCTATAATCTACAAGGAGCTGAAAGTGTTTGTTGAAGACCTATGCTTCACAGAAAACTGAAAGCGTTTATTGAAGACATATACTCCACAAGGAGCAGAAAGCGTTTATTGAAGACCTATACTCCACAAGGAGCAGAAAGCGTTTATTGAAGACCTATACTCCACAAGGAGCAGAAAGCGTTTATTGAAGACCTATACATGAAAGGTAGAGGAAGAAACGAAGATCGTTAGAATGTGTTTAAAGTAAACAATGCTCCAGTCCCCACGCATTCCTGCAGACTCTGGCTGATGAATAAAATGGATGAACAAAAGAGCACGTGTGAATAGATGTCTGAGTCCATCTCAGGACAAAGTTCTGCTGAACCACAATATGCTGCAGTCAGTTTTTGTTGAGATCTGACCAAGTTCATCACTGACATTTCGGTGGTTTTCTCGTTTCAAAAGTAGATGCCGATAGTTTGAAGATGACGAGGATCAAGCATACCAACCATCTCCCGCAGGGATGAGACCGTGGCACGAGTCCAAGAAACTAAAATAATTATCAATAACTGTTAAATATATGTTAAACCAATTATCAATAACCGTTAAATATATGTTAAACCAATTATCAATAACCGTTAAATATATGTTAAACCAATTATCAATAACCGTTAAATATATGTTAAACCAATTATCAATAACCGTTAAATATATGTTAAACCAATTATCAATAACCGTTAAATATATGTTAAAACAATTATCTATAACCGTTAAATATATGTTAACCCAATTATTAAAAAAAATCGTTAAATATATGTCAACACAATTATCAACAGGCGTTAAATATGTGTTAAAATAATTATCAATAACCGTTAAATATGTGTTAAAACAACTATCAATAACCGTTAAATATAGGTAAAGGTAAAGGTAAAGTACGAGACTTAAACCGGCGTCTTAGCACGCGAGTTTACACCCATATGTGCTCGGCCGCCTATCCAGAAATGTTCGGATATTTCTGTATAGTGTAGCCTCAAGCATCGAAACTCAGATGCGAAGCGACATTCCTCACCTTCCCAGGATAATATCCTGGTACCCATTTCTGCCAACGGCTGGGTCGACCGTGGGGGTATTTTTTTTTTTTTTTCCAACCACGAGTACACTTCACACTGCTCCCAGCGGGAATCGAACACGGGTTGTCCGAACGTCGGTAGTCCAGTCGGGTGGTTTTCCCAACTAGGCTACCGAGGCCCCCCCCCCCCCCCCCCCCGTTAAATATATGTTAAACCAATTATCACAAATGGCGTGAAGAAGCTAAACTAATAGAAAGACAAGGCAAACAACGACGTTTCGTAAAAAGCTTTCATCAGTTACAACAAACAAACAATACAAATTAAATGTTTGATATACCCCATGAAGGTTTTTGCCGAAACGTCGTAGTTTGTCTTGTCTTTCTATTAGAGCAGTTGCTTCAAACAACATTATGTTTGTTTTTTTACATGTTCTCAGCAGCCGTTGTATGTGATATTGAAATGAGTATCACTAATGGTTCACTATGATACTAGAGCAAGTATTACTAATGGTTCGCTGTGATATTAGAGCAAATATCACTAATGGTTCACTGTGATAATAGAGCAAGCATCACTAATGGTTCACTGTGATAATAGAGTAAGTAGCACTAATGGTTCACTGTGATAATAGAGCAATTATCACTAATGGTTCACTGTGATAATAGAGCAATTATCACTAATGGTTCACTGTGATAATAGAGCAATTATCACTAATGGTTCACTGTGATAATAGAGCAATTATCACTAATGGTTCACTGTGATAATAGAGCAATTATCACTAATGGTTCACTGTGATAATAGAGCAATTATCACTAATGGTTCACTGTGATAATAGAGCAAATATCACTAATGGTTCACTGTCATAATAGAGCAATTATCACTAATGGTTCACTGTGATAATAGAGCAATTATCACTAATGGTTCACTGTGATAATAGAGCAAATATCACTAATGGTTAACTGTGATAATAGAGCAAGCATCACTAATGGTTCACTGTGATAATAGAGCAATTATCACTAATGGTTCACTGTGATAATAGAGCAATTATCACTAATGGTTCACTGTGATAATAGAGCAAGTAGCACTAATGGTTCACAGTGATAATAGAGCAAGTATCACTAATGGTTCACTGTGATAATAGAGCAATTATCACTAATAGTTCACAGAGATATTAAAGCAAGTAGCACTCATTGTTCACTGTGATAATAAAGCAAGTATCACTAATGGCTCACAGTGATAATAGAGCAAGTATCACTAATGGTTCACTGTGATAATAGAGCAAGTATCACTAATGGTTCACTGTGATAATAGAGCAATTATCACTAATTGTTCACTGTGATATTAAAGCAAATATCACTAATGGCTCACATTGATAATAGAGCAAGTATCACTAATGGTTCACTGTGATAATAGAGCAATTATCACTAATGGTTCACTGTGATAATAGAGCAATTATCACTAATGGTTCACAGTGATATTAAAGCAAGTATCACTAATGGTTCACAGTGATATTAAAGCAAGTATCACTAATGGTTCACAGTGATATTAAAGCAAGTATCACTAAATGATAGCTGTGGTATTACATGCAAGCAGCCATGACTTACAGTTGCCCCACTTGGATGTGTGAAGCTCCGGCACATACACCAGGATGACATGATCTCCTTCCCTGTGGACGTTCTTACAGAACCCTGGAATATCAAACATCATCTCATGCTACAGCTGCACTTACACACAACGGAGCTCAGGCGCTAAAAGATCATCGCTAAAATAACTACAAACCACTTGAGGAGTTGCAACATTAATGAGGCCAAAACATGAAATAGTCGTTTCTTCTGATAAATGGGGCAAAAGTCAGTCACTATCAATGACTGGTGATTTGTGTGTGTGACTTGACTGAGTGTAAAAAACAAAAATCACGTATGCACACACGTACATACAAGCGGTGGACGGTGAGTTCGAAACTTGAGCAGGCCAGAACATGAGACGGAACTTTTAGGTTGAGCATTAACCTGATAATTTGCGACATAAACATGATAGCAGTCTGTATGCTATGTTGTATAGTTCCAACAATTATTTCCCTAAAATAATATATTTATAATTACATCATAATATCTTATTTATTTGGATAATAAGTTATGTAAAGAAAATGGATTTGCTGTTTATTAAATTCTCCTTTGTTCAGGTTTTTTTTTTGTATATAAAGACACAGCGAAGTGATTCTTACAGCAGGCACTTAATAAATTCTTCTCCCCATCGGCACTACTTCTATATGTTTCAATAACACAAGTAAGCGATATCTGATTAGTCTTTCTTCTGATGTCATGGCAACGGGGAGGTAATTGCTGAAATGTCCTATAGTTTTCGTTGCAAGGTCGATAGGTGCCGTTGTACGGTTGTAGTAGGTTTAACCTTCGTAGACATTGAAACCTATTTATTAGTAACAGCTTGATTTATTTGAATTATATCACGGCTGTGCTAGGGAATACGGTGGCTGGTTGTACACTGACATTGAACTCATTGAGCTGGGACATGACTGTGTTATATACTCTGATCAAATATTAGAGGAGTCGTGGCCTTCGTTGTCGCCTCTGAATATCTGGGATTGTGTGGTGGCTGTTGTGTGTATGTGAGTAAATAGTTTCTTGTTTTACGTGGGGTTAATGTGTGAAGGTGCATTCGTGATTGTGAAGATTTGTGTGGTTAGAGTGTGAGTGTGCGTTAGTAATTGTGAAGATATATGTGGTTACTGTATGAATGTGCTTTGGTGATTGTAAAGGTATGTGTGGTTAGCGTGTGCATTAATGATTGTGGAGAAAGCACTAGGAGGTGCGATCATTAGCAATGACCAGCTGGTCTCAGAGAGACATGTTTCATACAAACTCTCTGTGCGGTGTTCACATCATTTATATGGTCTGCCCTTGGAGTGGCCGCTTATAGGGCCAAAGAATAAAGGTCGCTTATAGGACCAGAGAATAAAGGTCGCTTATAGGGCCAGAGAATAAAGGTCGCTTATAGGACCAGAGAATAAAGGTCGCTTATAGGGCCAGAGAATAAAGGTCGTTTATAGGGCCAGAGAATAAAGGTCGCTTATAGGGCCAGAGAATAAAGGTCGCTTATAGGGCCAAAGAATAAAGGTCGCTTATAGGACCAGAGAATAAAGGTCGCTTATAGGGCCAAAGAATAAAGGTCGCTTATAGGACCAGAGAATAAAGGTAGCTTATAGGACCAGAAAATAAAGGTAGCTTATAGGGCCAGAGAATAAAGGTAGCTTATAGGGCCAGAGAATAAAGGTAGCTTATAGGGCCAGAGAATAAAGGTCGCTTATAAAACCAGAGAATAAAGGTCGCTTATAGGGCCAAAGAATAAAGGTCGCTTATAGGACCAGAAAATAAAGGTCGCTTATAGGGCCAAAGAATAAAGGTCGCTTATAGGACCAGAGAATAAAGGTCGCTTATAGGGCCAAAGAATAAAGGTCGCTTATAGGACCAGAGAATAAAGGTCGCTTATAGGGCCAAAGAATAAAGGTCGCTTATAGGACCAGAGAATAAAGGTCGCTTATAGGGCCAAAGAATAAAGGTCGCTTATAGGACCAGAGAATAAAGGTCGCTTATAGGGCCAAAGAATAAAGGTCGCTTATAGGACCAGAGAATAAAGGTCACTTATAGGACCAGAGAATAAAGGCCACTTTTAGGACCAGAGAATAAAGGTCGCTTATAGGACCAGAGAATAAAGGTCGCTTATATGACCAGAGAATAAAGGTCGCTTATAGAACCAGAGAATAAAGGTCGCTTATAGGATCAGAGAAAAAAGGTCGCTTATAGGACCAGAGAATAAAGGTCACTTATAGGACCAGAGAATAAAGGTCACTTATAGAACCAGAGAATAAAGGTCGCTTATAGAACCAGAGAATAAAGGTCACTTATAGAACCAGAGAATAAAGGTAGCTTATAGAACCAGAGAATAAAGGTCGCTTATAGAACCAGAGAATAAAGGTAGCTTATAGAACCAGAGAATAAAGGTCACTTATAGAACCAGAGAATAAAGGTCGCTTATAGGACCAGAGAATAAAGGTCGCTTATAGGACCAGAGAATAAAGGTCACTTATAGAACCAGAGAATAAAGGTAGCTTATAGAACCAGAGAATAAAGGTCACTTATAGAACCAGAGAATAAAGGTCGCTTATAGGACCAGAGAATAAAGGTCACTTATAGGACCAGAGAATAAAGGTCGCTTATAGAACCAGAGAATAAAGGTCGCTTATAGGACCAGAGAATAAAGGTAGCTTATAGAACCAGAGAATAAAGGTCGCTTATAGGACCAGAGAATAAAGGTAGCTTATAGGACCAGAGAATAAAGGTCGCTTATAGGACCAGAGAATAAAGGTCACTTATAGGACCAGAGAATAAAGGTCGCTTATAGAACCAGAGAATAAAGGTCGCTTATAGGACCAGAGAATAAAGGTCGCTTATAGGACCAGAGAATAAAGGTCACTTATAGGACCAGAGAATAAAGGTCGCTTATAGAACCAGAGAATAAAGGTCGCTTATAGGACCAGAGAATAAAGGTAGCTTATAGAACCAGAGAATAAAGGTCACTTATAGAACCAGAGAATAAAGGTCGCTTATAGAACCAGAGAATAAAGGTCGCTTATAGGACCAGAGAATAAAGGTCGCTTATAGAACCAGAGAATAAAGGTCGCTTATAGGACCAGAGAATAAAGGTCGCTTATAGGACCAGAGAATAAAGGTCACTTATAGGACCAGAGAATAAAGGTCGCTTATAGAACCAGAGAATAAAGGTCACTTATAGGACCAGAGAATAAAGGTCGCTTATAGAACCAGAGAATAAAGGTCGCTTATAGGACCAGAGAATAAAGGTCGCTTATAGGACCAGAGAATAAAGGTCACTTATAGGACCAGAGAATAAAGGTCGCTTATAGAACCAGAGAATAAAGGTCGCTTATAGGACCAGAGAATAAAGGTAGCTTATAGAACCAGAGAATAAAGGTCACTTATAGAACCAGAGAATAAAGGTCGCTTATAGAACCAGAGAATAAAGGTCGCTTATAGGACCAGAGAATAAAGGTCGCTTATAGGACCAGAGAATAAAGGTCACTTATAGAACCAGAGAATAAAGGTCGCTTATAGGACCAGAGAATAAAGGTCGCTTATAGAACCAGAGAATAAAGGTCGCTTATAGGGCCAGAGAATAAAGGTCACTTATAGAACCAGAGAATAAAGGTCGCCTATATAACCAGAGAAGAAGGTCGCTTATAGAACCAAAGAGTAAAGGTCGCTTATAGAACCAGAGAATAAAGGCCACTTATAGGACCAGAGAATAAAGGTCACTTACAGGACCAGAGAATAAAGGTCGCTGATTGCCACTGGCTGTCTGGGTGTGAGTTTTTGTTGCATTCGCGAGAGGTGGCGGGGGGTGGGGGGGGGGGAGGAGGACACATCGTTTGGACCATGCCGTGAATGGGACCAGCGCAACAAATGTGAGGATCTCTGGGCTTATTGGAGGCAAGACAACGCGCAAAAAACATGGAGGCCGTGACGAGTGGCAGGAACTGGTTTGTCGTTTTTTTAGTATGTGTGGATGTGTGTGTGTGTGTGTTACTGAACGAAGCAGGAAAGCCTGCATTTAAATGAACTTGTAATGATACAACAAGATACAAGCACTTCCTGTCATTATCCAGTTGTTATAACGACCCGTGAGTTCCTGTTTTTTTATATAGAAATACATGTACCTCTCTTTGACTTTGAGACGACCTTCTGGTCGCCTACCTTCACACAACACCGACAAGACAGTGGCGTCAACACTTTCCATGAATAGGCCCTCATTTGATTATTAAAAAACAACAACTGCATGATGAAACTAAATGTTCAACAATATCAACACACTTGCCACAAAAACGACTGTGACAGTCGAGCTACACTAGGCCTGTCAAAGAAAGCTGCCTGCAGACACGTAATCCTCTTTTATTCACAGACCGGATGTTAGTTTAGTGCAGGTCTCTTTCTATCAAGTGTTACCATTTCTTCGTCACACTTCACTGCACGATGTTTGTGTACTGGGGTTCTGTAGGCGACATGTAGGAGTGGGGAGGGGGGGGGGGGGGGGGGGGGAAGGGAATGCAATCGCCATATTTGCTGTGCAGGGCGGGTTGAAGACACCTGACAGGTAATTCAAAACATGCTCAATGGGATGTGAGTATTTTTACCTGGCCATAAAGCATAGAAGACCTTGGGTAAAGTATAAGAGAGGTCTAGTTGCGTCTCTGATAAGATTAAGTAGAACACAAGTTAGTTCTAAATGTAGTCTTGGAATAAAATATATCAGTATTTTAAATATAAGAAAATATATCAGTATTTTAAATATAAGAAAATATATCAGTATTTTAAATATAAAAATATATCAGTATTTTAAATATAAGAAAATATATCAGTATTTTAAATATAAGAAAATATATCAGTATTTTAAATATAAAAATATATCAGTATTTTAAATATAAGAATATATATCAGTATTTTAAATATAAAAATATATCAGTATTTTTAAATCAAATGAGTTACCCAACATTACTTATGGATGCAACGGCTGGAAAATAACTAAATATATAGAAAATATACTGGATGTTTTTTTTAAAAATTCCTGAGAAAAATATTTCGCAAACCATGGAATAAATTTTTAAGACTTGTGAGAAATAAGAGAATTGGCAAATATTTTAAAAGATCAACAGTAACACAAGGAAGGTGGTTCTATGTTGGTATGTGATGAGAAGAGACAACAAAAGAATCTAAAAGCAGATCCTCAAATGGGAACCAGAGGGTAAAAGTAAAAGAGGTCGACCTAGAGAAACTCTAAAATGAAACTGGAGGCGAAGGCGCGCCTACCAGCACCAAAGCTGGAAGTTGTCAGCGACCCACAGCTGATGGCTTGCGCAAGCCAGGATCGGTGAACCAAAACCATCCAGACCCTGCTCCACCTCTCCGCGGTGCCTCCAGTAACAGACTAACCTGTCTAGTCTGGCCAAGCGTGCAGGGAACGAAGAGGGAAGACAACCCGGTACTCAAAAATGTCGTGCTGAAGTCGGATGTGTTGGGCCGAAAGGCGCAAATATAACAGTTATACTGCAAACCACAACACAACGCAGACACGTCACTACGTCCTTGTAAGGGCGGATGATGAAGAGGAATATTCTAGTCTACCACGATACTCTAGAATACTTTAGTCATCGGGCGAACGCAACCAACCAAATGAAACTGAGTTGAGAGACAGAAACAGCAGGCATCAGCTCTCTCGCCAAGATTGAGAAACTTGCCCACAACAGAATCGTGTGTCCAGACACAATGCGGGTCCTTCGCAACGTCTGACACTGGAAAACAAAGCTGGTCGGACACAAGGGTCCAGAATTTCTGCCCTTTTCGTTCGAATACGCCACAATAAGATCACAATCTACACAACAATTAGATGACTAACTACGTCACAATAAGATCACAATCTACACAACAATTAGATGACTAACTACGTCCCAATAAGATCACAATCTACACAACAATTAGAGACTAACTACGTCCCAATAAGATCACAATCTACACAACAATTAGATGACTAACTACGTCACAATAAGATCACAATCTACACAACAATTAGATGACTAACTACGTCCCAATAAGATCACAATCTACACAACAATTAGATGACTAACTACGTCACAATAAGATCACAATCTACACAACAATTAGATGACTAACTACGTCACAATAAGATCACAATCTACACAACAATTAGATGACTAACTACGCCACAATACGATCACAATCTACACAACAATTAGATGACTAACTACGTCCCAATAAGATCACAATCTACACAACAATTAGATGACTAACTACGTCACAATAAGATCACAATCTACACAACAATTAGATGACTAACTACGTCCCAATAAGATCACAATCTACACAACAATTAGATGACTAACTACGTCACAATAAGATCACAATCTACACAACAATTAGATGACTAACTACGTCACAATAAGATCACAATCTACACAACAATTAGATGACTAACTACGCCACAATACGATCACAATCTACACAACAATTAGATGACTAACTACGCCACAATAAGATCACAATCTACACAACAATTAGATGACTAACTACGCCACAATACGATCACAATCTACACAACAATTAGATGACTAACTACGCCACAATAAGATCACAATCTACACAACAATTAGATGACTAACTACGCCACAATAAGATCACAATCTACACAACAATTAGATGACTAACTACGCCACAATAAGATCACAATCTACACAACAATTAGATGACTAACTACGCCACAATGAGATCACAATCTACACAACAATTAGATGACTAACTACGCCACAATGAGATCACAATCTACACAACAATTAGATGACTAACTACGTCCCAATAAGATCACAATCTACACAACAATTAGATGACTAACTACGTCCTAATAAGATCACAATCTACACAACAATTAGATGACTAACTACGTCCCAATAAGATCACAATCTACACAACAATTAGATGACTAACTACGCCTCAATGAGATCACAATCTACACAACAATTAGATGACTAACTACGTCCCAATAAGATCACAATCTACACAACAATTAGATGACTAACTACGTCCCAATAAGATCACAATCTACACAACAATTAGATGACTAACTACGTCCCAATAAGATCACAATCTACACAACAATTAGATGACTAACTACGCCACAATAAGATCACAATCTACACAACAATTAGATGACTAACTACGTCCCAAAAAGATCACAATCTACACAACAATTAGATGACTAACTACGCCTCAATGAGATCACAATCTACACAACAATTACATGACTAACTACGCCTCAATGAGATCACAATCTACACAACAATTACATGACTAACTACGTCCAATAAGATCACAAAACTACACAACAATTAGATGACTACACCTCAATAAGATCACAAACTACACAACAATTAGATGACAAACTACGCCTCAAGTAGATCACAATCTACACAGCAATTAGATGACTAACTACGTCTCAATAAGATCACAATCTACACAAACAATTAGATGACTACACCTCAATAAGATCACAAACTACACAACAATTATATGACTACATCTAAATAAGATCACAATCTACACAACAATTATGTGACTACACCTCAATAAGATCACAATCTACACAACAATATATGACTACACCTCAATAAGATCACAAACTACACAACAATTAGATGACTACTACGCCTCAAGTAGATCACAATCTACACAGCAATTAGATGACTAACTACGTCTCAATAAGATCACAATCTACACAACAATTAGATGACAAACTACGCCTCAAGTAGATCACAATCTACACAACACTTAGATGACTAACTACGCCTCAATAAGATCACAAACTACACAACAATTAGATGACTAACTACGCCTCAATAAGATCACAAACTACACAACAATTAGATGACTAACTACGCCTCAATAAGATCACAATCTACACAACAATTAGATGACTAACTACGCCTCAATAAGATCACAATCTATACAACAATTAGATGACTACGTTTCAATAAGTCCACAATCTACACAACAATTAAATGACAACGTTCAATAAATTCACAAACTACTCAATTAATGAAACCACTTTCATTGCGGTTGGGTATCCCCATTCCCGTTTCACCGTCCCTTCCAACGTTCTCTAAGTATATACAGACTGATTCTTCCTGCAAGATCTTGATTGTAGATAATCTGTTTTTCCCACTGAGCACTCGGACCGATCCCACTCCTCCTACCTTTGGACTCATGACTAACTACACTCCAATCAGATACAATTAACATGGGTAACTATTTATATCTAAATATGTATCCTCCCAATAGCAACATATTCTTCTTCCTCTTTCCTTCTTCATTTGCCTTTCAGCGTGGAGGTGAAATATAATTTGCGGTCTTTTGCTCTTCTGTTCGCCTCTGCTGCTGTTATGTTTCCTAGTGCTTCTAATATTCCGTCAATGGAATTCTTCTTTCGTGGTCGACCCTTGGATCTGGTGTTTTCGTAATGTTTATTTAGGGCTCGTTGTGTTGTGCTTTGATCACTCTGCCTTGTCACGTGGCCAAACAATTTTATGTTTTTTTTTTAAATATATTATATGGCGGGGGTTATTCCTAGCTTTATTCTCAGTTCTTCATTGCTGATCTTATCTCTTAGGTTGTGTCCTGTCATTTGTTTAACACATTTCATTTCAGTAGAAATTATGTTTCTTACTGTTCTTGCATCTAGGGTCCAGGACTGGCATTGGTAGCACAACGTTAGGATGAAGATTGTACTGTACAGTGCTCGTTTTGCCTCGAAAGTTATTTCCTTGTTGGACAGTAGTGGTGATAGATGTCTAATGATTTTATAAGCTTTGTTGCATCTTATGTTTTAGTCGCCTGCCTTCTATAGCTATAGCTATGTTGATGTTCTGTTGACACAGCAAGGCGTAGTCATCTATGTTGAGGTTCTGACAGATGACATTTTGCAGCTAATGGATACAAGAAGAAGAAACGAAGAAAATAAAGATGAGTATAGAAATTAAATAAAGAAATTGTAGTAAAATGCAATGAAGCAAAAGAAGCATGGCTAAAAGAGAAATGCAAAGAGATTGAAATGCAACAAAAAGGAGATGCTAAAGCTATATACAAACACATTGAGAAATTAACAGGAAGAAAAACGCAATAAAAAAATGGATGTCTAAGATCAAAGGAAGGAGAACTGGTGATTGATCAAGAAAACATAAGGAAACGATGGACAGAATACATTAAAGATCTTTATAATGATGAACGAACGGAAGTAAATATTATGGATAATGGAGAAGGACCAGAAATACTCAAAGAAGAAGTGGAAGATGCCTTGCGCAATATGAAAGCAGGCAAAACTCCTGGACCAGATAATATAACTAAAGAAGAGATTGAAGCCATGCGTGATTTTGGAATAGAAATAATAACAAAAATATTGAATGATATCTACAACAGCGGATATATACCAGATGACATGCTCAAATCAATATTCATAGCCCTACCAAAGAAATCGGGTGCGATTGAATGCGATGATCATCGCACAATAAGCCTTATGAGTCATATGACTAAGATATTACTAAGAATCATCATGCGAAGAGTGCGAAACAAAATCAGTTGCTGATTGCAAATGCTGATGATACAGTCTTAATCGCTAAGAGTGAAAATGAGTTACAAGAAATGTTGGACATTATAGTGAAAGAAAGCAAAAATAAAGGACTCAGCCTTAATAGCAAAAAGACAGAGGTAATGGTAATAACAAAGAAAAAGACACCACCTCAGTGCAAAATAAAGACAAGTGGAACAATATTAAAACAGGTAAAGGATTTTAAATATTTGGGAACTTTGTTAATCTCAGACAGAAGATGTACAAAAGAGGTGAGATGTATAATGGCTCAGGCAAAAGCAGCTTTCCAAAAAATTAGGAAGATACCATGCAATCCATTTTGACAATAGAAACAAGAAAAAGAGTTCTTAAATGTTATGTAGAGCATGTCTTACCATATGGATGCGAATCATGGACAATAGGACAACAGACAAGAAAATCCCTGGAGACTGTAGAAATGTGGTTTTACAGAAGAATGTTGAGAGTACCATGGACAGCTAAGAAGAGTAATGAAAATCTTCTGAGAGAGGCCAAAGCAAAAAGAGAGCTACGTAGGGAGGTCAAAAAGTAATGCACACCAATTTTTTTCTCGGCTAATAAAAAAGATAGGAATATGAAATTTTGCACACTTGGAACATGACATGTTCCAATTATGTGCACCAAATTGCACAGCATTCTGATAAATATTACGCAATCTATGAACCGTTAAAATGGAGCTTGTCAACAATGTCCGTTACAAACAGCGAATTGTCATAGAATTTCTGGTTGCGGAGAAAGAAACTGTGGCAAACATTCATAAACGACTGTGTGCAGTGTACAAATGTTCTGCAGTCGATAGGAGCACAGTTAATCGCTGGGTTCAGAGAATTAAAGCTGCAGAAAGTGTACGAGTGGAGCTGCATGATTACCGCGTTCTGGACGTGTTGCCTCGGCTACCAGCACAGACATGTTAAACCGGGCTGATGCCATTATTCGTAAGGATATGCGTATCACTAGTCAGCAATTGGCATTACAGCTTACAGTCAGCAAGGGAAGTGCAATCGCAATTTTTAAAACTCTCGGATATTCAAAGATTTGCGCTCGACGGGTTCCTCGGTGCCTAAAAAATGATCACAGAGTTCAAAGGAAAACATTCTGTTCTGAATTGTTGGAGCGTTCGGTGTTGAAAGAGAAATGTTTTTGTCAAAAATTGTTACCGGTGACGAAACGTGGGCACATTATTATGAGCCTGAAACAAAAATGCAGTCAATGGAATGGCATCATCCGCAGTCACCAAAAAGAAAAAAATTCAAAACATCTCCATCAGCCGGAAAGGTGATGATCACTGTCTTCTGGGACATTGATGGTGTGATTCTTGTTGATGTAATGACATGAGGTGAGACAATCAACTCGACAGCTTACATCAATACACTGACAAAACTCAAAAATCGGTTCCACAGAGTTCGGCATAATAAGCCATCTGCAGATTTGTTGCTTCAACATGACAATGCACGCCCTCACACAAGTCTGGTAACACGGGAAGCAATCAACAAATTTGGTTGGACTGTACTGCCCCATCCTCCTTACAGCCCTGATCTGGCTCCCTCAGATTTCCATCTGTTTGGACCACTCAAAAAATTCCTGCGTGGAAACACTTTGACAATGATGAGGATGTGATCCGTGCAGTTAAAAAATGGCTACGCGAGCAGGACAAAACTTGGTACAAACGAGGCATTCATGACCTAGTTTCGCGTTGGCGTAAGGCAATACGCTTGGACGGAGATTATGTTGACAAATAGGTAGTGTCAAGGGGATGTTCAGCTACAATCTGTGAAAATTTCACACATTTTTCCCGAATAGTTTCCGAGAAAAAAAGTGGTGTGCATTACTTTTTGACCTCCCTTCAGTAATTTCCAATATTAGGAAGAAACAATCATCATTTTTTGGCCATGTAATGAGAAGAGAACAACTGGAATATATTGTAACAACTGGAAAAATTGAGGGACGAAGAGATAGAGGGAAGCAAAGATAAAAAATAACAGACAGCTTAAGAGAATGGCTTGGCAGAAGGTCAACAACAGAAATGATAAATAGCTGCCGAAATTGAAAGTGGTGGAGAGACATGATCACCTACGCCAGTAGGCCTGGTACTTGATGATGATGATGATGATGTTCAGTTTCCCTTTTGCGACATTCATGACTTCTGTTTTGTTGACTTTTAAATTGTATTTTGTGCCTGTGCTGTTGAGTTTATTTAAGTGTTCTTGTAGGTCTTCTATTGTTTCATGTATTAGTGCCTGATCGTCTCCAAATAAAAGCTCGTTGATCTCCTGTGTCTCTGATGGGTTAGCTAACTTGCATATGTAGTCCAAGTAGAAACCTATGGTCGTGAATTATGAACAATCTCGCAAACAGCAGGGAGCAACATTGATTCATTCGAAACAGAATGCCACAGAAAAATCATTAAGATACTTTGGATAATTACAAGTAACAATGAAGATATTAAACGATTTAAACTTTAAAAAAAAACTAGCTTATAAACACCATTCTACAGAGGACATTCAAATACTATGGTCATGCCAAAAGACACAGCGGGCTGGAAAGAACAATAATGGAAGGCATGTTTATGGGCGATGCATCAGGGGCAGACCAAGAAGAAGGTAGTTTCAAGATATCGAGGATACTTTGAACATGACAACAGTCGAAGTGGGAGATCTGGCTAGAGACAGATTCTTTCAGACAGACTGTAGTGGATAGAACGTTCTATGGGAGATCTGGCTAGAGATAGAGATTCTTTCAGGCGGCCTGTGGTGAATCCATCGTTCTGAGGGAGATCTAGCTAGAGACAAAGAGATTCTTTCAGATGAGCTATGGTGAATGTAACATTATGTGAGATATCTGGCTAGAGGCAGAGGTTCTTTCAGACGGGCATGGTGAATGCAACGTTCAGTGGGAGATCTGGCTAGAGACAAAGATTCTTTCAGACAGGCTGCTGTGAATGAAACGTTCCACAAAGGACATACAACTGATGATGATGTTCCCTAAATAAAATAAATTGTTTAATACAACAATGGTGGGTTCTCCAAAATTCCTGGTGGATTGACACGCTGTATTTCCTTATCGAAGCTAATGCCAAGTGCACACATGTAAGATGATACTGTTGCTTGATGTGTCACTGTCGGCTGTTCCCCATCACCTCTATCTGATGGATGCACTGGAAGCAAGCAACAAACATCACACATAGTCTCTTAATCTGGTTGGTCGCTAGTACCAACTACCGGGGGAGTACTTCAATCATGTTATTCTGGCGTTTGTGATGTCATTCATATAACATGATTGTCGTTGACAGATTGAGAATGCTACAACAGAAGAGTAAACATTCTGAGCTGAGAGAAAGGCTACGTCACACAACTTGACTAGAGATGATGACTTCATGAACAATAAAAGAAAGTCAAGAGCCCATTACGCCAAGTGACGTATACGACATATGGTGTTAACGACCATCATTTTTACAGACTTTCGGCACATGATGTTTGAGGTAATGTGGTTGGTATTACGCCGTGCCGTTTTACTTTCCCAGAAAAAAATCAGGTTCCCATTTAAGGCTGGGTGAACCCAGAAGCCGTCGTTCAGGATCGAACCCGATCTCTTGTCATTTGTAGTACAGTTCACCAACCACTGTGCTATCGCGGCTCCCTTCATGAACAATCTTACTATCAAATTGTATTGGCGCACTCAAAGTTTATGTTTTATTTTTTTTTCAACGCAAGTTATCATTGTACTGGCGTACAGTTAACTTTGGTATTCAACCGCTATACTGGTTGTTAACAACGCACTAAACGCTAAAGTAATTACAATCAGTTAACTTTGGTATTTAACCTTTTTACTGTGTGTTAACAATGCACGAAACACTAAAGTACTTACAATCAAGCGCATAATCAGAGTTGGGACTGCCGTCAACAGCCACGACACACTTTCGTTTTTCTGCCATGATCCAACCTTTTGTCAGCCTCCCTACAGTTCAGCGGTGTTCCCCAAAACACGGTTAGCTTCAATGATCGTCGGCTCAAAACTGTTTCCTGTATCGAGTTAAATCGGGTAGGGAAGTGGCCAATGAGATCACAGCTGGTTCAGTGACGTCAGCTGTGGTTGCTGAAAGGAAACCGGAGATTACCGACACGAGCTGGGAGATCTATTTGCCGAGCCTGGATGACGAGGGGTAACGGTATGTGTGTGTGTGCATAACATAGCAAAGAATTATGGGACGTGTCAATAGACGAGATACTGGTGTAGTTGACTTCAACTTTGAGAATATTATTCGGTTATGTCACTTTCAGCAAGCACTTCACATAAAATGTTGTTGATATGATCATCATTACTGCGAACTAGACTGACCCATAGGTGCTCCGATACCCCCTCGGGAAAATCAGAGGAAAATCCTGGCCCATATGCACGAACTCCGTAGTACGTCCTGGGATCCACGGTGTGGGTCGGTTTTTGCTGTCAATTTTCCCCGGACAGCGATCGCATTCATGTCATACATTTTAGATTTACACTGCCAATAGATCTTTAACGTGCGCGAGTGTACACGGGATCACCTGTCTATTGCCATTATCCAAAAGGGCTAGACATAGGATGTCACTAGCCATCAGCGGAGGGTGAAGTCATCAAGAAACCACGGATACATTTGTCCTACTTTTGAACAATCACCGCCGCTTCTGGTGGGCTTTGAACCCTCGTCCTTTCTTTCCTGAGGTCGACATCAGATGCTTCTCTGTGACCTAGTACAAAATGTCACGTGACAACTTTATGTCACTTTAATAAGGAGGGTTAGTTGGTTGGATTGGGTGTGTAAAGAGGATGTTTTTGGTGTACGGAAAGAGATCAGGGGAAGAAAGACGCCAGTTGAGGAAGGCTTGTTTTGTGTGCATGTTTCCACCAGATTTCACCTCTGGCGAAGTCCCTAGAGACTAGCAACTTAATTTTACGTAGCAACATGCTCAAGGATCTCTCGCCGCATAGGCAGATTACTCCGTCTTTGGAAGTACTTATATTTTTTTTCCGTCGATGGGTAATTGACGTTTCAGAGCCGGGCCTCGTTGCTGAGACCACTGGTGGTTGCCACAGAGAGAAATCACAAATAAAAATCCCAACTGGTCAGCCGAGATTTGAACCTGTCTCGAGACCAATCAGTCCTACGGAAACAGGAATAAAAAACACAAGTAGTGTACAGAACAAGTTTGTCACGAATAACAATTAAGCCGATAAGTGCATACATGTATTAACAGACGAGAAATCAGAAGAGCAAAGGGCAGACCCGGAGTAAGATGGACAGACAACATCAAAGAAACACTACAACAATGCGTGAAGCCCTCAGAAGGGAGAGAACCAGAACTTTAAATCTCCCTCGACACCCTAACGAGTACAAAAGGAAGTGAAGAAAGAAAGAAGGAAAGAAAGAAAGAAAGATATGTCAGTGACAATGAAAGAAATTAAACAATATGTTAATCAAAAAGAAGGAAATCAGGAATATATTTCTCTATTCCAGGAAACATCGCGGTTTACAGCGCCCATTCCACTATAAACCAAGAAATATCGCAGTTTGTAGCGCCCATTTCACTATAAACAAAGAAACATCGTAGTTTACAGCGCCCATTTCACTTTAAACCAAGTAACATCGCAGTTTACAGCGTCCATTTCACTATAAACCAAGAAACATCGTAGTTTACAGCGCCCATTTCCCTTTAAACCAAGAAACATCGCAGTTTACAACGCCCATTTCACTATAAACCAAGAAATATCGCGGTTTACAGCTTCCATTTCACTATAAACCAAGAAACAGCTCAGCTTACAGCGTCCATTTCACTATAAATAAAAAAACAGCTCAGCTTACAGTGCCCATTTCACTATAAACCTAGAAACAGCTCAACTTACAGCGCCAATTTCAATTTCACTATAAACCAAGAAACAGCTCAGCTTACAGCGCCCATTTCACTATAATCCAAGAAACAGCTCAACTTACAGCGCCCATTTCACTATAAACCTAGAAAGAGCTCAGCTATCACATTGACTGACAAACATGAGAACCATTGACCGAACCCAAATATGTGACAAAGTTTAGGAGTAAACAATCAGGTGTGTGGACCACAAAGTAAACCAGGAGCTAGACATTCTTTGTTAGGTACCTGAAGTTGTCTTTGTGGTTTAGTCTCCGTGTTATGATTATCTTTCCTGCCTATTCTTTGCATCTATTTCTTCACTATTCTCTGCCTCCGCTATTCTTTGTTTACATTCGTATCTTCTTCCACTATTCTCTGATTCAACTAGTCTCTGACTCCCCTATTCTTTGTTTTAATTCTTATCTGCCTCCAATATTCTCTGATTAAGCTATTCTCTGCCTCCCCTTTTCTCTGCCTCCTCATTCTTTTTTTTTTTAACTCTTACATGCCTTCCCCTATTCTATGATTCAACTTTTCTCTGATTCAACTATTCTCTGATTCAACTTTTCTCTGATTCAACTTTTCTCTGATTCAACTATTCTTTGATTCAACTTTTCTCTGAATTAACTTTTCTCTGATTCAACTATTCTCTGATTCAACTTTTCTCTGATTCAACTTTTCTCTGATTCAACTTTTCTCTGATTCAACTTTTCTCTGATTCAACTTTTCTCTGATTCAACTATTCTCTGATTCAACTATCTCTGATTCAACTATTCTCTGATTCAACTATTCTCTGATTCAACTATTCTCTGCCTAAGCTTTTCTCTACCGGCCCCTCGGCCCCTCATACTCGCCATGTAGCTTTCTTCATTCATCTCTTTCTCTCCCTCCCTCTGTAATTCACAACCAAGTACTGGAGCAGGTAAAACATGGAACTAAACAGACGTGAGTGTGTGGCTGTCACCAGATCTGTTCCTACGTACCAGAGATCGTAGGCCTATCTGGAACACCCATAGTTGGACAGTGCCAACAGTTTGATTATCCTAATGAGACAATCTAAACAGCAGAAGCAGAGCTCAATACATTGGATAAAATAGTAACAAAAGTGAGGATAAAGGATTTAGTAAAAAGAGGAGTGTGGTACCTCAAAGATTGAGGTTCTACGGCCAAAATGAGAGACAGTAAAACACCAATGCAGGGATAATCAGAAATGAATTGGCACAGTAATAACTTTAGATGAGAGACGCAGCTCCGAAATAAAATGTTGAATTCTTCTTCTACCTTTCAATTCCCCGTGGAGAATAGGTCTACAACAAACACCTTCTAATCCATTCTGTTTCTTGCCATTCTTTTAAGATCATTCCATGTCTTCCCCATCATATTCATCTCTGTTTACATCTGTCTTCTCAAAGCATATTTTGGGTCTTCCTCTTTGTCTCTTCCCCTGCCGATTCCAAGAAAAGGGACTGTCGTGTAATACTCTCGGTTGGCTTCCGCAGTGTGTGTCCTATCCAACCACATCGTCTTCGTTGTATCTCTTTTTTGTTCACTGACATTTATTTCACTGGTTCTTTCTCATAATTCTATGTTTGTGATTTTATCATGCCATTTCCATACTTTTATTCTGTGCAAGCATCCATTAATGAAGGTCTGAATCTTCACGATTATGCATCATTTTTGTTGTTCTCCATGTTTCACAGCCATACAATAGGACTGTCCTAACGCCATCGAGCGCTATACATTAAAAAAAAAAAATATGACGATCAACATTTTCGGGAGGACATACACTTCCTGTCAATATGGCGGATAGGTGGCAGGAACCATTATAGGCTGTGTCTGAAAAGTATTCATTGTTGCAGTTTCCTCATATTCCAAGTCCAGCGTGTTGCAGGAGCTACTGAGTTAAAGTGCCCTGTGCACACCGAGAGCTGTGCGTTTCATCCGTTTTGATCGTGTTTCGATATTTCGATTGCTTACGATGAATGATGATATCGTATGACGGGGAACAGATGGCTGTGTTCACTTTCTGTGCGGTTTCGTCTTATGTCTGTTGGCGTGTGCTGATACTGCTATGATAGGGACTGCAGCTACCTTTCTTTGTTTAGTAGATTAGATATTAATTCGGATGATTCCGCTGGCTCAGGCGATTGAGCAATTATGGATTTTAATTCGTTTGCGGTGATACCGGGGCCTTCCATAACCAAAACCATAACAATAAGACTGACTTAACATTGGAATTGAACATTTTTATTTTTTTTATTGAACCTAATTTCTTTGGATTTTCATGTTTCACAATGCAATGAATGCTCCTCTTGCTTTTTGTATTCTTAATTTGGTGTCATTTTGTTCCCTTCCTTTGTCTATATTACTGCCCAGATATGTAAAATAGTACGTCTAATAGAGGTATTTCTCATACTGTTATATGGTTAATATCAGCTGCATTGATTCTCATATTGGTCTCATCTTTATTTATTTTCAGTCCCAGCTGTTGTGATCTCTCATAAAGTATGTTTATTTTATCTTGCATCTAATTATGATCATGTGATAGGAGAACTATGTCATCAGCAAAGTATAAATCATTAAGTTACTTGGTCAGTGACTACTGGATTATATTTCTGTTGTTCTGAATTATTTTCATAATCCAATCTATGGCCAGTAGAAAGAGAAATGGAGATAGAACGCATCCCTGTATTTCAAATGCTTATGTAAGCTGCCTTTCATGCACAACACTACATTTCAGTACCGACCTTCGGACAACCCGTGTTCCTTTCCCGCTGGAGGCAATGTAAGTTGTACTCGTAGTTAGAAATAAAAAAAATACCCCAGCTGTCGACGCAGCCGCTGGTATAAATCGGTACTAGGGTAGTGGTACTTTGGGAAGAAGTCTCCGAACACTTCAGCATAGGCGACCGAGCACATATGGGTGAAAACTAGCGTGCAAAGACGCCGATTCAAGTCTCGTACTTTATTCTTTACTACATTTCATTCTTCATACATTGTTCTTATCAGGTTAGTAAACTTTATGGGGACTCCGTAATGGCCCAATAACTTTCAAAGCATTCCTCTGACAAAATTATAAAATGTCTTTTCGTAATCTATGAATCCAATATAAAGTGGGGACTGAAGTTCTAAGCTTTGCTCAACTATTATACCTAAGATAACTATTTGATCAGCACATGATCTGTTTTTCCTAAAACCTGCTTGTTCATCTCTCGAATGTTTCTCTATGGCCTCTTTTAGTCTCTCCAGAATGATTCTACTTGGTATTTTTCCTGGCTCTGATAGTAGCATAATTCCCCTATAATTTGTGCACTCCTGTAAACTTCCTTTCTTTGGTAGTTTGATCATATAAGATCAAAATGTTGAAAATCATCATGGTAAAGGCAGCATTCAATGCGTAGATGTGGACATGATCAACAACGTCTGTACGTTGGACATCTCTTGGGTTATATATCTCCAATATGATGGGGTTATATATCTCCCAATATGATGGTGTTATATATCTCCTAATATGATGGTGTGTATATCTCCCAATATGATTGTGTTATATATCTCCCAATATGATTGTGTTATATATCTCCTAATATGATGGTGTTATATATCTCCTAATATGATTGTGTTATATATCTCCTAATATGATTGTGTTATATATCTCCTAATATGATTGTGTTATATATCTCCCAATATGATGGTGTTATATATCTCCCAATATGATAGTGTTATATATCTCCTAATCTGATCCTACAAATCCTCCCTGATGAGTAAATGTGTTTCTTGCCTACTAATCTGTCCCATCAATCTAAATAGTAATAAAATAGAAGTAATGGTCATATCGAATAAACAATCATCAGCACCAACAAATACACAAATAAACAGGACACATCTGAAACAAGTGTATCGCGTCAAATACTCGGGTACAATAATAACATCAGATTGAAGATGCACCACAGAATATAAACAACAGAATAGCTCAGGCCAAAAAAAGCATTTCAGAAAATGAAAAACGTCTTGTGCAACAAGTCTATGTTAATAGAAGTGAGAAAGAGAGTTCATCGGTGATATATAGAACCAATTCTGACTTATGGAAGTGAATCATGGACAGTAGACAAACAAATGAAAAGACAATATGGGTCACAGAGATGGGATATCTCAGAAGCATGTTGAAAGTTCACAGGAATATAAATTCTCAAAGATATCAACAAAAAAGTGAGCTCCTAAAAAACATCCGAAAAAAAGTCAACATTTTGGCACATCATGAGAAGGGGAAAGTTGCAATACCTGATTACAACTGACAAAATACAGGGAAAGAGAGATAGCAGACCACAAAGAGAGAAGATACTAGATAGCTTGGTGTCGTGGCTCTGAAAACAGCCAATAATAGAATTAATACGATTCCCTGTGTATAGTAGATTGCGGAAGGACATGATCGTCTACTTCAACTAGTATGGCATATGATGATGATAATAGATCTGTCACAGACCAGAAGCGTGCTCACTAGAAGCAATCACTCAAACTCTTAAGGACTTACCAAAAGAAAACACGAAACAAATTTAACAAGAAATTAAACAAATGTGAACTTCTACATGAAAAAAAAATAACTTCTAGAAATGAAAAAAAGAAAATTTATCTCTATTTCATACACAACATCAAGAAACATAAAAACTTAACCTCTAATCTAAACACAACATCTAGAAAAAAAAACTTGTAATTAAAATGTTTAGAAAATATGAGGATAATAAGATAAAAGTATGAGCACATGTATCCTCGAGGGTTTTCAACTTGTCCAAAAAAATGGCAGTCTTATGGTTTTAGATCAGACACTGAACATTCTGGCACAATGAAATCATACTTGCAAAGACGATACATCAAGAAGGAAAAAGGAAAGCAGAAAGGATAAATGAATGCATGCCAGTCACATAGAGTCATTCCCGAGGTCAACAAGTGATCTGAATACAGTATTTGATTGAAGGGAAACAATTTCTTCAAATTAAATATTAAAAACATAATCTGACGGGAGGTAAATGGGTTAAACCAGATCTGTAACCAAACGGTTGTTACTTCCCTTTATGTAATTGTTGCGTTTGAGACTACACAACGACAGACTGGAAGCTGAGTAGATGATAGCTCACGTAACGTTATCACAACCTGATATTACTGAATATTGATGTCACAACTTTATGGCAAGACGAAAGGAAGAGAATGCATAATAAAGAACATAACTGAGGCACAAGTCTCTGGCAGGTACGTATGCAGGCCATCAGATGCATCAGTCATTGAGAAATGATTGCATGAAAGTGTGAAGTGAAAGAAGACATTTCGTGACCGTTGAAAGGTTCTCTGTCTGAGAGCGTTAGACCACGAGGGTCTATCATATTCTTCTCTTTCTTTCAATCTGAGCGATCTACCCAGTATATTATGGTCTCGGTTTATCAATATCTGTTGACTCATTCTTGTTTTCGGTCATATTTAACTAGTCAGATGACTCTACTTTCAGAACTCTCGCCACAGACAATCTACAAGAAGTCGTCTGGTTTACTAGTTCACCTCAATCCATCATTTCATTTCAGATAGCGCTAGTGATCTAATCTACCAAAATTGACAATCTTACAAATAAAATCAATGAAACTACATATCTCACATTTATGTCAAACGTTTGATGACAGGAAACTAAATGTTTGCGAAATATAACATTTGAACAGAGAGAAGACATCAACTGTTTGTCCGTAAAATGAATCCTTTTAATAGTGAAATGGCATGAACTAATTGTTTATGAAATGTAACCTTTTCATAGAGTAATAATGACACGAACTAATTGTTTCGTGAAAGGCATCCTTTTAATAGCGAGATGACATGAATTAGTTGCTCCATGTCAAGTCTTTCATGCAATGTCCTTACTACATCTTGAATCGTTTTGAAGAAAATGAAAAAAAAAATATTATCCCAATGGATACAACCTCACTCTCTTCTATTGAATAAAAAAAAACAAAAGATCTCCTTAAACAGTAACGACTCATTCAATACAAAACAAAAGATCTCCCTAAATAGTGACGACTCACTCAATACAAATCAAAAGATCTCCCTAAACAGTGACGACTCTCTCTCAAAGCAAAACAAAAGATCTTCCTAAACAGTGACGACTCTCTCTCAAAGCAAAACAAAAGATCTTCCTAAACAGTAACGACTCTCTCAATACAAAACAAAAGATCTTCCTAAACAGTAACGACTCTCTCAATACAAAACAAAAGATCTCCCTAAACAGTGACGACTCTCTCAATACAAACAAAAGATCTCCCTAAACAGTAACGACTCTCTCAATACAAAACAAAAGATCTCCCTAAACAGTAACGACTCACTCAATACAAAACAAAAGATCTTCCTAAACAGTAACGACTCTCTCAATGCAAAACAAAAGATCTTCCTAAACAGTGACGACTCTCACATCTTCCTTGCCTTAAACATGAGACTGTCTTTTAATATTTGTGGTATCTGTAACTGTTGCACTCTGTTGGCGCGACCAGGCGATGTCCCTACAGCAGACGAGACACACAACGAACGCGTGTGTCAAAAGTGACTTTGGCTGCGCTGCCATCTCGTCGAAGAAGCTGATACATTTTTGATGTTTCCTTTTCTCCATGATTTTTTTTTACCTTCGTGTTGGCGTACAGCTTGGTGACGTCAGAGCGGGTCAGAAACAAGTTGTCCATAAAGTAGTGAGCTAAAGACACATTTCCGGTCAGCAGTGCCAGACAGAGAGGGGACAAATAAGTGGGGTAACCTAAGCCTTGGAATAGGTGCACATGCAGCCAAGTTTGGCTGACCTTGACTTCAGCTGGTAGTAGGACACACTTGATCAGTTTAGGAATGACGTCGATCGCTCCATGAAGGATAACCTCCAGCAGAACTACAGGGTTGACAGTGGCCGACCTGGCAAAGCTTTCCAGGAACGCGTCCATGGAGAAAATGGCTACCTGTTTGAGGTATGTCACATTTGGCAGGAACGACATAGCAGTCTTTGTGTTTTCTTGGAAACGGCGTTGACGTCGGCGCCTGCGTCAATCAGAGCTCTTATAGTCTGTTCATATTGCGGTGACAGGGCCATCAACTTCAGACTGACGTCATAGCTGCTGGGAAAATGATCATGCCATGTTTCAATTTGCCTCTGCAAGAAGTAACTCGCTGGGGACATCATTAGGCAACATCTGAAAGCTGAACAGGGAGGCTCCACAGAGCTTATCATAACGTGGTCCCCCGTACCGAGCCGGAATCCAGTAGAAGATACCGTGAAATGACTGGCGGCAAGCATCAAAGGAGAGATGCCATCTTGTTCTGATAATTGACATCGCTGCCAGCGTCGATAAGAGTCGTTATAATCCGAACATCGAAGTTTATAAAACGCCACAGCGCCGTTAACAGCGGTGTATTGCCATTTACGTTCGGCTTGTTAACGTCTACCCCACGCGCGATGAGCTCTCTCATGGTGTCCAGCTCTCTATAGCCTACTGCTTGTGAAAGAGCCGAGTTGCCTTGAATGTCGACCAAGTTCAGAGAATCCTTGTCTTTGGTTTGCTCAATCAGAAAAATCGCGTTGTCAGAACAAAGTTTGCAGATAGCCTCCATCAGAGCGGTTGTGCCTTCATTGTCCTGGTGGCAGAGGTTAGCTCCGTGGTCCAACAGAAGCTGTAGAATGGGTATGGCTCCTCTCATCCTGCAGCCACGATGAGCGCTGTCTTCCCGTCATCATCTATCGCGTCGACATGAACTCCATGTTCCAACATTTTCTGTATCAAAAACTTCCTTCGGTGGCTCTTGATATTCTTAAACCAAGAACAGTCATCAAGGTATAACCATCTTCTGATCGGCGCTTTTTTGAATACCTACAAGAGGTTGTCCTTCCTGATTCCATAGATGATGCAGATTAAAGCAGCAATAGCTGGGCTTGTCTCCACAGAACTAAGACTTGTCACAGACTTGCAGGTCTGGTAAGAATGAAAATTGATATGGAAATATGACAATAGGAAACAAGTGACTGGAAAATATGTGATTGATAGGGAATATTACAATAGGAAATATGTGATTGATAGGGAATATGACAATAGGAGATATGTGATTGATAGGGAATATGACAATAGGAAATATGTTATTGCTAGGGAATATGGCAATAGGAATATGTGATTGCTAGGGAATATGACAATAGGAAATATGTGATTGATAGGGAATATGACAATAGGAAATATGTGATTGATAGGGAATATGACAATATGAAATATTAGATTGATAGGGAATATGACAATAGGAAATATGTGATGATATTTATCATGGCAATAGGAATTATGTAATTGACTGGGAATATGAACATAGGGAGTATGACAAAAAAGGAATATGTGATTGGGATTATGGAAACACCAGACCCAAAGGTCGACCACGAAAAAGATGGATCGATAGATTATTATAACACTAGGAAATATAACAGCAGCAGAGGCGAACAGAAAGCAAAAGACCGCAAATTATATCTCCCCTCGACGCTGAAAGGCAGATGAGGAAGAAAGGAGAAGATTATGGAAACAGGAAATATGTGATTGCTTGGGATTATGACAATAAGGTTGATGTGATTGGGAATATATGATTTGTAATATGATAATAAAATATATGTGATTGGGAATATGGCAACAGGGATTATGTGAATTGTAAGAAGGCAATATAGAACACGTGTTTGGGAATATGGCAAAAGGGAATAATTGATTAGAAATATGACAATAGGAAAATATGTGATTTTGAATATGATAATATGAAACCAGTGATATGGAAAATGAAAAAAAGGAAATATGACATTTAGAAAATATGTAATTGGGAATATACCAATAGGGAATGTGGCAAATAGGAATATGTGATTGAGGATATGGCAATATAAGTATGTGATTGTGAATATGACAGTATTTTACTGTGAATATGGCATAAGAGAATATGTGATTGGGAATATGATAATGAAACCAGTGATTGGGAAAAAGAATATAGGGATATGTAACAGGAAATATAACAATAGAAAGTATGTGAGTGGATATATGACAATAGCAAATATGTGATTGTGAATATACCAATAAGGAATCATCATCATCATCGAGTGCCATCTCCGCATCGAAGGTTGGCTACCATGGAGCGCCATTCTGCTATATCTCTTGCTTTGATGGTGCAGATTGTCATAGGCTGATTTGTCCATCTTTTGATGTTACTCGTACATGTTAGTCTTGGTCTGCTCTTTTACCTTGTATTTTCCCCTCCAGGATTACTTTTAGTAGGCTGTTGTGTTTTTTAACATGGCCCAAAAATCTCATTTGTCTTGTTTGAATTGTGTTTAGTAGTTCTCTTTTCATTTTTAGTTGTTTTAAAACTTCGTTTTTTTCCTTCCATCCAATTCTACCTATTCTTCTATATATCCACATTTCAAAGGCTTTAATTCTCTGTTCTATTTTCTTGTCTAATGTCCAAGTTTCTGAGCAATATAGGAATGTTGAGAAGATGTAACATTTTGCTATTCTTAGTTTTAGCCCTGATCTTATTTGTTTTGATGTTAGTATGTTCTTCATGACATTAAAATTACTTTTGCCATTCCTATTCTTTTGTTTATTTCAGTTGTACATTTTCCACCACAGGTTTATAGTATGTCCAAGGTAGTTGTAGTTCTGAACTGTCTCCAGGTCTATTCCTTCAATTTTGATATCCACTTGTGGGTTTTGAGTATTATCTTTGTTTATGATCATAGTTTTAGTCTTTTTTATATTCATATCTAGTCCATATTTTTTTGCTTGTGTTTATTTCATGAAGTAATTGTTTTCAATAAGGAATATGTGATTGAAAATATCACAATAGCGTTGTGACAATCATAAGATCTTTAGAAGAAAGAACCATAGAGTAGAAAACAGATCTATACCTATGTTTCATAGATTATACCAAAGCATATGACAAAATAAAGCACCAAGAAATAATCAAAATTTTAGAAAGTATAAACATAAATAGCAAAGATCTAAGAATAATAAAGAACATGTACTGGCAACAAACAGCGGCCATAAGAACTGGAAACCAATTGGGAATGTTTCAACAAATAAAACAGGATGTTAGGCAAGGTTGTATGCTGTCACCAAATTTGTTTAATATGTATAGGGAGACTATTTTAAGATCCATAAGAGGTATGCCTGGAATAACAATTGGAGGTCATAATATAAATAATCTAAGGTATGTTGATGATACAGTCTTAATCGTTAAGAGTGAAAATGAGTTACAGAATTGTTGGACATTATAGTGAAAGAAAGCAAAAATAAAGGACTCAGTCTTAATAGCAAAAAGACAGAAGTAATGGTAACAAGGTGTGATGCAGAATGGCTCAGGTAAAAGCAGCTTTTTAAAAAATGAGGAAGATACTATGCAATCCATTTTGGACAACAGACAAGAAAATCACTGGAGTCTGTAGAAATGTGGTTTTACAAAAGAATGTTGAGAATACCACGAACAGCTAAGAAGAGTAATGAAGACGTTCTGAAAGAGGCCAAAACATAAAGAGAGCTAATTTCCAATATTAGGAAGAAACAATCATCATTTTTTGGCCATGTAATGAGAAGAGAACAGCTGGAATATATTGTAACAACTGGGAAAATTGAGGACGAAGAGATAGAGGGAAGTAAAGAGAAAAGATACCAGACAGTTTAAGAGAATGGCTTGGCAGAAGGTCAACAACAGAAATGATAAATAACTGTCGTGATCGAAAGTTGTGGAGAGACGTGATCACCTACGCCAGCAGGCTTGGTACTTGATGATGATGTATATGACAATAGAAAACCAATGATTTGGAATATGACAATAGGGAATATGTGATTGAAAATATGACAATAATGCATATGACATTAGGAAACCAGTGATTCATAATATGATAATAAGGAATATGTGATTGGGAAAATGACATTAGGTAATATGTGATTAGTAATATAACATTAGGAAATGAACTATTTAAAATATGACTTTAGAAAATCAGTTATGTAAAATAAGACTTTTAGAAATCTGATATTTAGAATGTTACTTTAATAAACGTGATATTTAAAACATGACATTAAGAAATCTGATATTTAGAATGTTACTTTAATAAACGTGATATTTAAAACATGATATTAAGAAATCTGATATTTAAAATGTTAATTTATGATCATCAGAAAGTACCATGCTTGCTGGCGTAGGTGATCATGTCTGGTCATAATTTTCGATATCGACAATTATTTATAGTTTCTGTTGTCGACCTTCTGTCAAGCCATTCTCTTAAGCTGTCTGGTATCTTTTCTCTTTGCTTCCCTCTATCTCTTCGTCCCTCAATTTTCCCACTTGTTACAATATATTCCAGCTGTTCTCTTCTCATGACATGGCAAAAAAAAAATGATAATTGTTTCTTCCTAATTTTGGAAATTAGCTCTCTTTTTGCTTTGGCCTCTTTCATGACGTTTTCATTACTCTTCTTAGCTGCCCATGGTATTCTCAACATTCTTCTGTAAAGCCACTTTTCTACAGATTCCAGTGATTTTCTTGTTTGTTGTCCTATTGTCCATGATTCACACCCATATGTTAAGACTGGCCCTACATAACATTTAAGAACTCTTTTCTTGTTTCTATTGTCAAAAATGGATTGCACAGTATCTTGCTAATTTTTTTGTGTGTGGAAAGCTGCTTTTTTTCCTGAGCCATTCTGCATCTCACTATGCTGTACATCTATCATCTGAGGTTAACATTGTTCCCAGATATTAAAATTCATTTACCTGTTTTAATATTGACCCAGCTGTCGTTATTGTGGTGATGTCTCTTTGTAAGCTGCTACCATTATTTCTGTCTTTTTGCTATTAAGGCTGAGTCCTTTATTTTTTGCTTTCTTTCACTATAATGTCCAACATTTCTTGTAACTCATTTTCACTCTTAGCGATTAAGATTGTATCATCAGCAAACCTAACATTATTTATATTATGACCTCCAATTGTTGTTCCAGGCATGTCAACTATTTAAAACTTGACATTAGGAAATTAGCTATTTAAAATATGACTTTAGGAAATCAGCTATTTAAAATGTGACATTAGGAAATCAGCTATTTAAATGTGACATTAGGAATCTAATGTCACACAATCTGACATCTGATATTTTTAATATGACTTTAGGAAATCAGATATTTAGAATATGACTTTAGGCAATCTGACATTTAAATTGGGACTTTAGGAAATCTGATATTTATAATGTGACTTTAGAAAATCTGATATATTTAAAATATGACTTTAGGAAATCTGATATTAAAAATATGACTTTAGGAAAGTCTATCTATCTATCTATCTATCTATCTATCTATCTATCTATCTATCTATCTATCTATCTATCTATCTATCTATCTATCTATCTATCTATCTATCTATCTATCTATCTATCTATCTATCTATCTATCTATCTATCTATCTATCTATCTATCTATCTATCTATCTATCTATATCAGTGACACTTACCTCTAGACTTGAGCTTCTATCACCGCTATCTCGGTCTAGCACTCTAGAACACCAGTTATCTCAACTCCAACCAGAACTCATCAAATGTCCACACTGCCTTCACTTCAACAGCAAGACTGATTAGTTATGTAGGTAACTTCACGACTGTACAACTAGGTTTTTTGTTCCTGCCACGAGCACTCCCAACTAGAAGTCTATGACGGAATCATTTCATTGGTCAGTACAATTTAGAAACTTTAATCAACCAATGGAAACTGTCGGTCGTAGAATCTTGCGAGTTAGGCATTACCTGAGTATATTATTACTGCATTTGTCTTTTCATATCAATATTGGGTGTCGTCTATTGTTGATGACGCAGCTATTGTGTAATGAGGCCGATCATGTGACGAGCGTCAACACGTGCCAGTGCAGCCTCGATTTGATGGTTAGGTTCCCTGACTGGTCGTTACGTAAGCCGTCGCAGATAAAGATAGCAACTAACAAAAAGTATCATGTTGTGGCAATGTACTAAACAGTTTTTCTGTCTTTTTTTAAAAATAATTACATTTTAATTTCTTTTTTTTTTAAATATATTTTTGATGGGAGGAATGAGAAGTGGTAGAAGAGACGAATGTTTGTGTTGGTATCCCTCGTTGTGTGGTTTACTCACAGTGTCTAGAGATAATGTCCAAGGGTGTTCAATGCGTCATCAAAGGTGTTTAGGTCTGAATTGTCTAGTTCCCATCTTCCAATGAGAGTCTCGTATTGTTTCTGTTTGTTAATGTCAAGTGTTGATACAACACTGTTATTATTTGTTTTTGTTTAGTTAATATTGTTGTTCGGTGTGGTTTTAAGGCGTCAGTCTTTGTTATGTTTGTGATCATTATTTGTGCTGTAACAGTTAACATTGTCATCACCACTTGTGTTGTTATGGTAAACATTAAAGTCATTACTTGTGTTTATGCAAACAATAACAACATTACTTGTATTGTTATGACAAATATTAAGGTCATTACTTGAGTTGTTCTGGTAAACATTACATCATTATTTGTGTTGTTACGAAAAAGTTAGCATTATTACTAGATCCTTCTTCTTTATCTTTCCTTCCGCACGTGCCTTTCAGCGTCGAGGGGAGATACAGTTTACGGTCTTTTACTCCTCTGTTCGCCTCTGCTGCTGCTATGTTTCCGGTCATGTTTTGTGAAAACTTTCTTCGAATGTCATCGTTCTATTTTTTGCTTCACCTTCTTCTTCTTGTTTCCTTCCTCATTTGCCTTTCAGGATCGATGGGAGGTATAATTGTGGTCTTTTGCTCTTCTATTCCACTCTGATGCTGTTATGTTTCCTAATATTTCTAATATTCCGTCAATCCATCTCTTTCGCGGTCGACCCGTCGGTCTGGTAAACTCTCAACGTTTATTGATGACTCGCTGTGTTGTGTTTTGATCTTTCTATTTTATCACGTTGCCAAACCATTTCATTTCTTGTTTCTTTATTCATCGTTTGGTGGTGGTTATTCCTAGCTCTTTTCTCAGTTCTTCATTTCTGATCTTGTCTCTCATGCTGTTTCCTGTCAATCGTCCAACACGTTTAATCTCAGAAGTTATTTTACTTATTTCTTCTTGCATCTAGGGTCCAAGACAGCTACATCAAATATTTGTTTCTTTTTTCTTTCAAGTTAAGCCCTTAACTTACGACAGACTCAGAAGGTCGGTAAGGGATACACATTTTATGCTCAAAGAAATATCACAGTTCTGTTTTTGACGTCATTAATTCCAAAACGGAGTTTCTCATCGCCATCCATAGAAGTTAGCCTCAGGGCTGAAAATGAAACTTTTGGAAGCCACAACAGGAGTGACATATTCAGCTTTGCAAACAAGCTTATTCCTATAGATGACGATGAATTTATGCTGCAAATTAAATAAGGGAACACATTTTTTAAGCTTAAACATTTCATTAAGTTGTTGCAAGGGAGGACAAGGCAAATTGAGATGTGTCAACCAACAGCGAATCCAAATATATACTTGTTATCGTTTATCTAAAGTTGAGGTGGGAGAATGCTCATTAAGATGTTTAAAATTATCTTTGTGGTAGTCTAACAGGAGAGTAGGGAAGCTTGTCCAGTGCAGTCGCAGAAAGATGTTCAATCGCAGGAAGGTGCTATGATCTGACTTTCATTACTCTGCTCCATTTCATGCCATCTTCTCCATCTGTGTTCCCTTCTTCCCCATTTCTGTTCCCATCTTCTCCATCTCTGTTCCCATCTTCTCCATCTGTGTTCCCTTCTTCCCCATTTCTGTTCCATCTTCTCCATCTCTGTTCCCATCTTCTCCATCTCTGTTCCCATCTTCTCCATCTCTGTTCCCATCTTCTCCATCTCTGTTCCTATCTTCCCCATCTCTGTTCCCCTGTACACTTCGACCTAGCCATATAACTTATCGCCTCAGAGTTTCATTTTGACAAAAAGTGATGCCCTTGTGAGAAACAAACAAGGAAACCATTTTAACTTGTGGCAGAGACATGATTCATTTGACGGGTATGAGAGATTATTATGTCACGTATACTTGGAGTTAGGCAGTGATGTTAGTTGACACGAGAAAAAAAAAGGACAACGACTGTTTTGTAAACGTTTGGGTCTGGAATCGTATTTATCATTGTTGGCATCTCTTGACTAAAGACCTACAACAATTACTTAATGAAATAAACACGACAAGCAAAAAATATGGACTAGATATGAATATCAAAAAGACTAAAACTATGATCATAAACAAAGAAAATACTCAAAACCCACAAGTGGATATCAAAATTGAAGGAATAGACTTTGAGACAGTTCAGAACTATAACTACCTTGGACATACTATAACCAGTGATGGAAAATGTACAACTGAAATAAACAAAAGAATAGGAATGGCAAAAAGTAATTTTAATGTCATGAAGGACATACTAACATCAAAACAAATAACACCAGAACTAAAACTAAGAATAGCAAAATGTTACATCTTCTCAATATTCCTATATGGTGCTGAAACATGGACATTAGACAAGAAAACAGAACAGAGAATTGAAGCCTTTGAAATGTGGATATATAGAAGAATAGGTAGAATTGGATGGAAGGAAAAGAAAACAAATGACAAAGTCTTAAAACAACTAAAAATGAAAAGAGAACTTCTGAACACAATTAGAACAAGACAAATGCGATTCTTAGGCCATGTTAAAAGACACAACAGCCTACTGAAAGTGATCCTGGAGGGGAAAATACAAGGTAAAAGAGGCAGAGGCAGACCAAGATTAACATGGACGAGTAACATCAAAAGATGGACAAATCAACCGATGACAACCTGCACCATCAAAGCAAGAGATAGAGCAAAATGGCGCTCCATGGTAGCCAACCTTCGTTGCGGAGACGGCACTCAATGATGATGATGATGGCATCTCTTACGCAATGAACGCCTAGCCAGCGACCTGGGTGGTGACAGTATCACCTCGCCACGTCATCGAACTCAACAATAAATGTTCAATAAACAATCGTCAGAACCCAAAATGGCGACAGATAATTTCAATACAATTTAATGACGTAACGTCAAGATTGTCAGATTTCATGAGCGGACACTTCCCATTGGTTGATTATCATTGTAAAAATTACACTGACCAATGAAATGATCCCCGCCATGTTATAGTTTATGATGGGAGTGAGCACGTGGCTGGAAGAAAAATTATAATTGGTTCATAAGACCTGACTTACCCGCAGATATCATTTAGTCTCGTTGAAGTCTCAGTGTTCTAGTGGACAGGACCAAGATAGCGGTGATAGTAGAGTGGTATGTTTAAAGATTTCACCGATAGACAGATACTTATAGATAGATAGATAGATAGATAGATAGATAGATAGATAGATAGATAGATAGATAGATAGATAGATAGATAGATAGATAGATAGATAGATAGATAGATAGATAGATAGATAGATAGATAGATAGATAGATAGATAGATAGATAGATAGATAGATAGATAGATAGATAGATAGATAGATAGATAGATAGATAGATAGATAGATAGATAGATAGATAGATAGATAGGTAGGTAGGTAGGTAGGTTACTTCGATTGGTTTAGTTTATCATGATAGGAGATGTACAGCTGGGATGACAAACGACGGAAGTGATAGAAAGTTGTGGTAAAACATGATTCCCTACGTTATCAAGCATGGCAAGAGAAAAGATAATTTTTTCAACTCCTGGAGTGTTTTCACTATCTGCCGACCTGGGTATATTCCTTCAACAGAGGGCATATAATTGTTATCGTTTAAATTGCGAAGAAATCATGACACAATGACGACATCTGTGAAAACACAAACAGACGTGACGATGATAAGACACTTCTTCTTTCTGTCTTTCCTCATTTGACTCTCAACGTCGCTGGGGAGATATAATTTGCGGTCTTTTGCTCTTCTGTTCGCCTCTGCTTCTGTTATGTCTCCTATTGTTTCTAATATTCCGTAAATCAATCTTATTCATGAAGGACCCTTGAGTCTGGTGTTCTCGCATGTTTATTGAACGCTCGTTGTGTTGTATTTTGATCTTCCCGCCTTGTCCAATCATCATCATCAAGTACCGGGCCTAGTGGCATAGCTGATCATGTCTCTCCACAACTTTCGATCTCGGCAGCTATTTATCATTTCTGTTATTGACCTTCTCAAGCCATTCTCTTAAGCTGTATGTTATTTTTTCTCTTTGCTTGACTCTATCTCTTCGTCCCTCAATTTTTCCAGTTGTTACAATATATTCAAGTTGTTCTCTTCTCATTACATGGTCAAAAAATGATGATTGTTTCTTCCTAATATTGGAAATTAGCTCTCTTTTTGCTTTGACCTCTGTCAGAACATCTTCATTATTTTTCTTAGCCGTCCATGGTATTCTCAACATTCTTCTGTAAAACCACATTTCTACAGACTCCAGTGATTCTGTTGTCCTATTGTCCATGATTCACATCCATATATTAAGACTGGCTCTACATAACATTTAAGAACTCTTTTTCTTGTTTCTATTGTCAAAAATGGATTGCATAATATCTTCCTCATTTTTGGAAAGTTGCTTTTGCCTGAGCCATTCTGCATCTTATCTCTTTTGTACATATTTCGTCTGAGGTTAACATAGTTCCCAAATATTTAAATTCATTTACCTGTTTTGATATTGTTCCACTTGTCTTTATTTTGCACTGAGGTGATGTCTTTTTCTTTGTTGTTGCCATTACCTCTGTCTTTTTGCTATTAAGGCTGAGTATTTTATTTTTGCTTTCTTTCACTATAATGTCCAACATTTCTTGTAACTCATTTTCACTCTTAGCCATTAAGACTGTATCATCAGCATACGTTAGATTATTTATATTATGACCTCCAATTGTTATCCCAGGCATGCCCGGTATGGATCTTAAAATAATCTCACTATAAATATTAAACAAATCTGGTGACAGTACACAACCTTGTCTAACACCCTGTTTTATTTGTTGAAACATTCCCAATTGGTTTCCATTTCTTATGGTCGCTGTTTGTTGCCAGCACATGTTATTTATTATTCTTAGATCTTTGCTGTCTACTTATATGCTTTCTAAATTTTGATTATTTCTTGGTGCTTTACTTTGTCAAATGCCTTGGTGTAATCTATGAAACATAGGTATAGATCTGTTTTCACCTCTATGGCTCTTTCTACTAAAGATCTTATGATATAAATGGCATTACTTGTTCCTTTATCTCTAACAAAACCACATTGTTCATCGCTAATTTCTGGACTGATTTTGTTTCGCACTCTTCGCATGATGATTCTTAGTAATATCTTAATCATATGACTCATAAGGCTTATTGTGCTGTGACCATCGCATTCAATCGCACCCGATTTCTTTGGTAGGGCTATGGATATTTATTTGAGCATGTCGTCTGGTATATATCCGCTGTTGTAGATATCATTCAATATTTTTGTTATTATTCCTATTCCAAAATCACCCATGGCTTCAATCTCTTCTTTAGTTATATTATCTGGTCCAGGAGCTTTGCCTGCTTTCATATTGCGCAAGGCGTGCCCTTGTCAAATGGCCAAACCATTTTATCTGTTGTTTCTTTATATATTCTATGGCGGGGGTTATTCCTAGCTTTTTTCTCAGTTCTTGATTTCTGATATTGGCTCTGATGCAGATTCCTGTCATTAATCTAACACATTTCATCTCAGTAGAAGTTATTTTTCTTATTGTTCTTGCATCTAGGGGTCCAGGTCTGGCATTGGTAACACAACGTTGGGATGTATGTTGTATGATAAAGCGCTGCATTTGAGAAATAATCCATATCCAGTAGAACAAATCAAGATATGTTTTAATCATTTCTAATTGAACATAGATTTTCTGTTTAGTCCGTCTTTCTTATTCTCCTTATCAACTCCATGTTGAGCATGTCTTTCACAAACACTTAACAAGCCGACTTGTTTTACATCATCATGTTTTGCTCACCTCTTCCCCATCTCTGTTCCAGTCTTCGCTATATCTGTTCCCATCTTCTCCATCTCTGTTACCATCTTCTCCATCTCTGTTCCCATCTTCTCCATCTCTGTTACCATCTTCTCCATCTCTGTTCCCATCTTCTCTATCCCTGTTCTCATCTTCTCCATCTCTGTTCCCATCTTCCCCATCTCTGTTCCCATCTTCCCAATCTCTGTTCCCATCTTCTCCATCTTTGTTAACATCTTCCCCATCTCTATTCCCATCTTCTCGATCTCAGTTCCCTTCTTCCCCATCTCTGTTCTCTTCTTCCCCATTTCTGTTGAAATCTTCTCCATCTCCGTTCCCCTCTTCTCCATCTCTGTTCCTATCTTCCCCATCTCTGTTCCTATTTTCTCCATCTCTGTTCCCATCTTCCCCATCTCTGTTCCCATCTTCTCCATCTGTGTTCCCTTTTTTCCGTCTCTGTTCCCTTCTTCGCCATCACTGTTCCCTTCTTCTTCATCTCTGTTCCTATCTTCCCATTCTCTGTTGCTATCTTCCCCATCTCTGTTCCTATTCTCTCCATCTCTGTTCCCATCTTCCCCACCTCTGATCCATCTTCCCCACCTCTGATCCCATCTTCCCCATCTCTGTTTCCCTTCTTCTCCATCTCTGTTCCCATCTTCTCCATCTCTGTTCCCATCTTCTTCATCTCTGTTCCCTTCTTCCCTATCTCTGTTCCCTTCTTCCACATCACTGTTCCCTTCTTCTTCATCTCTGTTCCTATCTTCCCATTCTCTGTTGCTATCTTCCCCATCTCTGTTCCTATTCTCTCCATCTCTGTTCCCATCTTCTCTATCTCTGTTCCCTTCTTCCCCATCTCTGTTCCCATCTTCTCCATCTCTTTTCCCTTCTTCTCCATCTCTGTTCCCATCTTCTCCATCTGCGTTCCTTTCTTCCCCATTTCTGTTCCCATCTTCTCCATCTCTGTTCCCATCTTCTCCATCTCTGTTCCCATCTTCTCCATCTCTGTTCCCATCTTCTCCATCTCTGTTCTTATCTTCCCCATCTCTGTTCCCCTGTACACTTCGACCTAGCCATATAACTTATCGCCTCAGAGTTCATTTTGACAAAAAGTGATGCCCTTGTGAGAAACAAACAAGGAAACCATTTTAACTTGTGGCAGAGACAGGATTCAGTTGACGGGTATGAGATATTATTATGCCACGTATACTTGGAGTTAGGCAGTGATGTTAGTTGACACGAGAAAAAAAAAGGACAACGACTGTTTTGTAAACGTTTGGGTCTGGAATCGTATTTATCATTGTTGGCATCTATTACGCAATGAACGCCTAGCCAGCGACCTGGGTGGTGACAGTATCACCTCGCCACGTCATCGAACTTAACAATAAATGTTCAATAAACAATCGTCAGAACCCAAAATGGCGACAGATAATGACAATACAATTTAATGACGTAACGTCAAGATTGTCAGATTTCATGAGCGACACTTCCCATTGGTTGATTATCATTGTAAAAATTACACTGACCAATGAAATGATCCCCGCCATGTTATAGTTTATGATGGGAGTGAGCACGTGGCTGGAAGAAAAATTATAATTGGTTCATAAGACCTGACTTACCTGCAGATATCATTTAGTCTCGTTGAAATGAACACATCAGTGTTCTAGTGGACAAGACCAAGATAGCGGTGATAGTAGAGTGGTATGTTTAAAGATTTTATCGATAGACAGACACTTATAGATAGATAGATAGACAGACAGACGGACAGACAGATAGATAGATAGATAGATAGATAGATAGATAGATAGATAGATAGATAGATAGATAGATAGATAGATAGATAGATAGATAGATAGATAGATAGATAGATAGATAGATAGATAGATAGATAGATAGATAGATAGATAGATAGATAGATAGATAGATAGATAGATAGATAGATAGATAGATAGATAGATAGATAGATAGATAGATAGATAGATAGATAGATAGATAGATAGATAGATAGATAGATTTATAGATGTACTATTAATTTTCTACACTAACATTTTCCTCTTTTTATTATTTACCTATTTACGTTAATGTTTTTTTGCATTTACTATTTACTAATCTATATTAAGATTAACCTCTATTTACTATTTGTCTATTTACTTTAAGGTATTTAACACTAATATTTGCTTATTTATATTTTTTTAGTCTACATTAAGATTTCCCTTTGTCTGTTATTCACTTACCTACATGAGGTTCTCCTGTATTTAGTTATCAGCTTTAAGATTAACCTGCATTTATTTTTCTACAATAAGATTTACTACTTATTTACCTACAATACTTTAAGTGCATATATTTACAATTTATTTACCTACAATACATTAAGATATCCCTATTTTTGTTACTTTTTTACCTACATTACATTGAGATTTCCCTCTATTTGCTACTTATTTACATACAATACATTAAGTGCCTCTATTTACCACTTATTTACCTATAATACATTGAGTGCCTCTATTTGCTACTTATTTACCTATAATACATTAAGTGCCTCTATTTGCTACTTATTTACCTATAATACATTAAGTGCCTCTATTTACCACTTATTTACCTATAATACATTAAGTGCCTCTATTTACCACTTATTTACCTATAATACATTAAGTGCCTCTATTTGCTACTTATTTACCTATAATAGATTAAATGCCTCTATTTGCTACTTATTTACGTACAATACATTAAGTGCCTCTATTTACCACTTATTTACCTATAATACATTAAGTGCCCCTATTTGCTACTTATTTACCTATAATACATTAAGTGCCTCTATTTGCTACTTATTTACCTATAATACATTAAGTGCCTCTATTTACCACTTATTTACCTATAATACATTAAGTGCCTCTATTTACCACTTATTTACCTATAATACATTAAGTGCCTCTATTTACCACTTATTTACCTATAATACATTAAGTGACTCTATTTCCGGTGTCATGGCGGCTGCGTGTAGTCGTTTTTTTTTTATAATTCGGCAATTGCTGATATATTTAAATAATTTACGCGACAGCCTAGTTGTGAAATTATGTGTTGCTATTCCCCGTTTGGTGGATGTTTTACTTCTGACGTGTGGACGGACTGTGATTACCGATATTTAAGTGGAATATGGTTTATCTTTGTGTCGTGTTTTCGCGGTTCGATAGGCAAGCACATGGTTCGACAAAAATTTTGCCGGTAGACCGGGTATGTACAACCCATATGTGAAAAGTCTGTGACGGTGGATGGGGCGGATGAATCAGAAACGATCAACCGTCCAGAAAGCGAAAACAGCAAAGTGTGTGGTACACATGAGGCATATTCAGAACACGAAAGGCGAATATGGCAGACCACCGTGAAAGAGATTGGAGAATCATCACGTACTTGTCCAGAGGAAGCCATGGAGAGAAATTCAAACTAATGTCGGAGGAAGGTTCTTAAAATAAGTACTTGGAATGTTAGGACTCTATATCAAGAAGGGAAATTGGAAAATCTGATTCAAGAAGCAGAACGAATAAATACAGATATTTTAGGCATATCAGAGACAAGATGGAAAGAATGTAGGTACATAGAGGACGAAAAATATACACTTATATACTCAGGAAACACAACAGAACATCAAAGGGGGGTAGGAATACTGAAAAAAAGAGAGCTACAAAAATATATAAGTACCCACTGGACATACAGTGATAGGATTTTACTCAAGTTGAAAGCAAAACCATTCGACATAGCAATAATACAGACATATGCACCTACTCAAGACCACACAGATGAACAAATAGAGGCATACTATGAAGATCTAAATAAAGTTATGAAGCAAGTGAAATCTTCTGACATCTTGATTGTATTGGGTGACATGAATGCTAAAGTAGGAAAAGGTAGATATACGACCATTATAGGAAATCATGGTTTAGGAAAAAGAAATGACAAAGGAGAAAGATTAATACAATTCTGTGAAGAAAACAGGCTGATAATATGTAACACCTACTTTGAGCAAGAGAAAAGGAAACTATACAAATGGAATAGCCCGGGAGATAAGAGGAATCAAATAGATTACATAATGATAAAAGAAAGGTTCCTTAACAGCGTAAAGAAAGCCAAAACCTACCCAGGAGCAGATATTAATACAGATCACAATCCTGTAATGATTAAAATGAAAATCAAATTAAAGAGAAACAAGCAAAAGTCTAATTCATCAACAAATCCACTAGATATAACAGTTTTAAATAAAAAGAAGATATTAAAGATACCTATACAATACACGTAAAGAACACATACCAGAAGCTGCTAGAAGAAAGAGTTGAACAATACAGAAGAGAAAATCATGATGAAAAAGTAACAACCAAATGGCAATGCATAAAGAAAAGCATACAAGAAACCTGCGACACCTTACCCAAAAGAGAAAAGAACAAAAAACACAAATGGATAACTAACACCATCTTAGAAAAAATGGAAGAAAGGAGACAAGCGAAGAACACTGCCCAATACAATAAAATAAATAATGAGTTACGCAAAAAGGCAAAAGAAGACTGGCTCAGCCAAAAATGTATAGAAATTATGGAAAGCAAACAAGGCTTAAGAGGAATGCACACAGAAATAAAGAGAATGACTAATAAAACATTTTTAAAGCCACAGAAGGTGGATGCATTGCAGACAAAAAAGGAAAAATGCTAACAGACAATAAGGATATTATAGACAGATGGCAGGAATATATAACAGAACTATTTCAAGAGCAAAGGGACAAGAACCCAGTTATAAAATGTACATCAGGCTATAAAATCTTAAAATCTGAGGTGGAAAAAGCCATAAAAACAATGAAAAAATGAAAAGCAGCAGGACCTGACAGCATACAGATAGAGATGATACAGGCACTAGAATATTTTGGCATTGAAGTGATTACAGACATATGCAACGACATATACCACACAGGATACATACCAAATAAACTAAAAACATCAACTTTGCATTGCCTAAAAAGAATCATAATCATCAAGTACCGGGCCTAGTGGCGTAGCTGATCATGTGTCTCCACAACTTTCGATCTCGGCAGCTATTTGTAATTTCTGTTGTAGACCTTCTGCCAAGCCATTCTCTTAAGCTGTCTGTTATTTTTTTCTCTTTGCTTCCCTCTATCTCTTCGTCCCTCAATTTTTCCAGTTGTTATAATATATTCAAGTTGTTCTCTTCTCATTACATGGCCAAAAAATTATGGTTGTCTCTTCCTAACATTGGAAATTAGCTCTCTTTTTGCTTTGACCTCTTCATTACTCTTCTTAGCTGTCCATGGTATTCTCAACATTCTTCTGTAAAACCATATTTCTACAGACTCCAGTGATTATCTTGCCTGTTGTCCTATTGTCCATGACTCGCATCCGTATGTTAAGACTGGCTCTACATAACATTTAAGAACTTTTTTTCTGGAAAGCTGCTTTTGCCTGAGCCATTCTGCATCTCACCTCTTTTCTGAAAAGAATGGTGCAGTTGAATGCAGTGACTTTAGAACAATAAGCCTAATGAGCCATGTTACAAAAATCTTGCTAAAAGTTATACAAGGAAGGATTCAGAATAAAATCAATACTGAATTAGATGAACAGCAATTTGGATTTAGGAAAAATAGCGGGACAAAAGAAGCCATATTCTGCATGAGAACATTAATCGAAAAATATACAGAAATAAACAAACCAATATATGCCTGCTTCATAGACTACACCAAAGCTTTTGATAGAATACACCACAAACAACTTATAGAATGCCTAAAAGAGACACATCTGGATGACACAGACATACGACTAATATGTAATTTCTACTGGGAGCAAACATCAATAATAAAATATAACAAAGAGAACTCAACACCCATTAATATAAAAAAGAGGCGAAAAACAGGGATGCATCCTATCATCAAGCTTGTTCAATCTATACGCTGAGCAAAGTTTTAAAAACATCATAGAGATGCCAGGCCTACAAATTAATGGAAAGATAATCAATAACCTAAGATATGCTGATGATACTGTACTACTAGCAGAAAATCCTAAAGATCTACAACAATTACTTAATGAAATAAACATGACAAGCAAAATTTATGAACTAGATATGAATATCAAAAAGACTAAAACTATGATCATGAGCAAAGAAGATACTCAAAACCTACAAGTGGATATCAAAATAAAGGGAATAGACCTGGAGACAGTTCAGAACTACAACTACCTTGGACATACTATAACCAGTGATGGAAAATGTACAACTTAAATAAATGAAATAATAGGAATGGCAAAAAAGTAATTGTAATGCCATGAAGAACATACTAACATCAAAGCAAATAACACCAGGGCTAAAACTAAGAATAGCAAAATGTTACATCTTCTCAATATGCCTATATGGTGCAGAAACATGGAAATTAGACAAGAACAGAGAATTGAATCCTTTGAAATGTGGATATATAGAAGAATATGTTGAATTGGATGGAAGGGAAAGAAAACAAAGATGAAGTCTTAAAACAACTAAAAATGAAAAGAGAACTACTAAACACAATTCAAACAAGACAAATGAGAATTTTGGGCCATGTTAAAAGACACAACAGCCTACTAAAAGTAATCCTGGAGGGGAAAATACAAGGTAAAAGAGGCAGAGCAGACCAAGATTAAAATGGGCGAGTAACATCAAAAGATGGACAAATCAGCCTATGACAACCTGCACCATCAAAGCAAGAGACAGAGCAGAATGGCGCTCCATGGTAGCCAATCTTCGTTGCGGAGAAGGCACTCGATGATGATGATGACTTTATTTACTACTTTATCGGTGATTTTGGAACAGAAATAATAACAAAAATATTGAATGATATCTACAACAGCGGATATATACCGACCTGCTCAAATCAATATTCATAACCTTACCATAGAAATCTGGTGCGATTGATGATCATCGCACAATAAGCCTTATGAGTCACGTGACTAAGATATTACTATGAAATCATGATGCGAAGAGTGCGAAACAAAATCAGTCCAGAAATTAGCGATGAACAGTGTGGTTTTGTTAGAGATAAAGGAACAAGCAATGCCATTTATATCATAAGATCTTTAGTAGAAAGAGCCATAAAGGTGACCATTTACTACTTATTTACTAACAATACATTAAGTGCCTTTATTTACTACTTATTTACCAACAATACAATAAGTGCCTCTATTTACTTCTTATTTACCTACAATACATTAAGTGCCTCTATTTACTACTTATTTACCAACAATACATTAAGTGCCTCTATTTACTACCTATTTACCTACAATACATTAAGTGCCTCTATTTACTACTTATTTACCAACAATACATTAAGTGCCTCTATTTACTACTTATTTACCAACAATACATTAAGTGCCTCTATTTACTACTTATTTACCTACAATACATTAAGTGCCTCCATTTACTACTTATTTACCTACATAACATTATGTGCCTCTATGTATCTACTTTACTGCATTAAAATCTCATTTCTGATCAGGTATACAGAGCTAAAATAGAAGTAAAGAAAGCTGCTGCACAAGTGACAGCCATTTTGGAGCTTCTCGTTGATGTGAAGGGAAATAACTTTGTGTATTCCTTGTCACCGAACATTTTTCTATAAAATTTGTCTTAGAAGATTTGATAAGAAAATGAAATCACGCTCGCTTCGTAATCGATCTCCTAATCGATTGACTAACATTGCACGATGTTCCAAAGCCAGCGTGAAGAAATCATCTCGTACCAACACATCCTTGATCCGGGTGTTAAAGTCGAGAGATATCAACACACCTTCTACAAAAGAGCTTGTTCTATCAATGTTGAAAAGTGGGGCTGATGTTAACGAAAGAAGCAGCAAAAACAAAACGCCATTAATGGTGGCTACTTCTAGAGCGGATTGTGAGGGCATGCTACAAGTGTTGCTGGACCACGGAGCTAGACTATGCGACCAGGACTACATGGGTAGGACCGCACTTCTCCATGCTCTACAGAAGAGTAGAAACGTGTTGTTTCTGCTCAAATTTACTCAGAACTGTGACTATACGAGTTTGTACAATTCGTGGAATGATGTGGGACTTGACTTTAATGTCTTCGTTGAAATGTGTCGGTTTGTCAGGGAATGCATAAATCGAGGCGCTGACGAGGACGTCAGTTACTCAGACTTCACTTCTCCTTTGTTTACAGCGCTCTTTCCTTTCAGTGACCTCGATGAGCAAACGTTACCAACGCTAATCAACGCTGGTAGCGACATTAACTTTCAAGGAGACTTCGGTCTCTCTCCATTAATGTTGGTGGCCAGTCATTACACAGTTTATCCAATAGATCTTCGGCTACCGTCAGGGGAAGCCGTTGCTATCAACATCTTAACCACAGGTCTCGTCACCCAAATACAGAAGGTCGGATTGATTTTCCGTCGAGAAATGCATCCGGTGATCAACCTGATCGAGAATGGACCTAGCCACTACAGGAACAGTTATGAAGTTTACCAAAGGTTGCTGACTGTCAGACCATATTTTGAACGCGCAATCAGAACTTTACTTGAGGCAGGAGCTGACGTTAATGCTGTCTGCAAGAAGGACAGCACACTGACAGCGCTGTCATTTCTGCCAAGTGTGACGTACCGTGGAGAAGTGACCATATTCTGTATGAACGCTTTCCTGGACAGATTTGCCAGGTTGGCTACTGTCAACCCTGTAGTTCTGCAGGAAGTTATCCTTCATGGAGCGATCGACGTCATTCCCAGACTGATCCAGTGTGGGCTGCTACCAGCCGAGATCAAAGTCAACAAAACTTGGCTCCGTCTCCATGGACTAGACGCCCCAACTCTAGTGTCCCCTCTCTGTCTGGCACTGCTGACCGGAAATGTGTCTTTGGCTCACTACTTTATGGGCAACTTGTTTCTCACCAGCTCTGACGTCACCAAGCTGCCCTCCGACAAGACAATCAGAAACATTCTAGAAAGGAAGAACCATCACGAATGTTTGACCTACTTTGACGAGATGGCAGCACAGCCAATGTCACTCTTTAAACAGACATTCGTCGTGGTGTCGTCTACTGTAGGGACATCGCCTGGTCGCGCCAACAGAGTGGAACAGTTACCTATACCGAGATCTTTAAAGAACTGTCTTCTGTTTAAACAGGAGCAGGTCAATCTGTGTACGTCAGCAGCAAGGGTTTAAACAATCACCGACTGATCACATCCGGTTCCAGGCAATGCGATTTGATACTCAGAACTGTGTGGTGATGGTTTTTTTTTTTTTTAGTTTAATCTAATTTAGATCTCTTTAGTTTGATCAGTTACATGTGCATTCACTAACGTTTGTTAGACCATCATGCATGTTTACACAACTTGTGTTGTCCTAGATATGAGTTGTATTTTCTATTGATTTTATCACAAAATTATCATCTCATATTTTATGGTAAAACATTCACAGATTGGATGTATGATCAATGATTCAGAAGTCAGGTTGTGACGTCAGAAACAATTTTTTTTTTCTAGAAAAGAGAGTGTTTTGATTGTAAAACTGTACCAGAATGTATTTTCACTGATATTTGTGTATGTGTGTTTGCGAGAGAAAGATATAATCTAAGGAAGACTTTGTAATGGAGATAGAGAGGGCAAAAGTAAAATGAAGTAATGAGAAACCTTGAGAGAGAGAGAATGAGGATAGAATGGATAATAAATGAGGAAAGTAAAAATCGTTCCAGAATGTAGCAAAATACATGTCTCATTCTGGCACAGTAATTGTCTTGTCACGCAACTTCAATGTGTTATTACCCCATCATTACCATTATTTATTTCAAATAAAGGTTGACAAGTGAATGTTCCAGAGTTTCAGGTTTTTTTTTTTTTTTGAAAGTGAAGGTTTTCTTGTGGCTCATGACGTCTGGGGCTTTCATTGTTTGTCTTGTACAAATGTGGTTGTACTGGTCGTGAAGATGGTGTCATGTTGATTGTGGTGTAGCTTGACTGTACTATTGCTGAATGTGAATGCTGGTTATGAAGGTAGTGCTGGGCATTGCTGGCTGTGAGTTCTGAGATCTGCTAAATGAGTGCTGTGCATTGCTTACTGTGAGTTCTGAGCACTGCACTGCTAAATGAGTGTTGTGCGTTGCTGACTGTGAGTTCTGAGCACTGCTAAATGAGTGCTGTGCGTTGCTGACTGTGAGTTCTGAGCACTGCTAAATGAGTGCTGTGCGTTGCTGACTGTGAGTTCTGAGCACTGCTGAATGAGTGTTGTGTGTTGTTGAATGTGAGTGCTGAGCACTGCGGAATGAGTACTGTGCATTGCTGACTTAAGTGCTGAGCACTGTTGACTGTGAACTCTGGTTATGAAGATCGTGCTGGTGTTCGTCATCGAGTACGGTGTCGGCTAACGTTTGGCTTGAAAGAATGACAGCAGGAAGCTCAAATGAGACTAATTTACCTGAATCTTGAAGGAATGACAGCAGGAAGCTCAAATGAGACTAATTTACCTGAATCTTGAAGGAATGACAGCAGGAAGCTCAAATGAGACTAATTTACCTGAATCTTGAAGGAATGACAGCAGGAAGCTCAAATGAGACTAATTTATCTGAATCTTGAAGGAATGACAGCAGGAAGCTCAAATGAGACTAATTTACCTGAATCTTGAAGGAATGACAGCAGGAAGCTCAAATGAGACTAATTTACCTGAATCTTGAAGGAATGACAGCAGGAAGCTCAAATGAGACTAATTTACCTGAATCTTGAAGGAATGACAGCAGGAAGCTCAAATGAGACTAATTTACCTGAATCTTGAAGGAATGACAGCAGGAAGCTCAAATGAGACTAATTTACCTGAATCTTGAAGGAATGACAGCAGGAAGCTCAAATGAGACTAATTTACCTGAATTTTGTAAGAATGACAGCAGAAAGCTCAAATAAGACTTATTTACCTGAATTTTGTAAGAATGACAGCAGAAAGCTCAAATAAGACTTATTTACCTGAATCTTGAAGGAATGACAGCAGAAAGCTCAAATAAGACTTATTTACCTGAATCTTGAAGGAATGACAGCAGGAATCTCAAATAAGACTTATTTAATTAAAGCTTGTGTCTTCTGTGCATTCATTGATATAATTATAGCTACCCCTTCACTATGTTGTGCTCCATGTTCCTGGTGTCCTGATGATAAAATCATCTCTCCTGTATTTAGTTTTATTCTTTCCATTCCTAGCCATCTTGTTTCACACATTCCCAGAATATCTATCTTGTAGTTTGTCATTGCTGCTGCTACCTGTGCAACTTTCCCCTGTTCGTTTAGAGTACGAACATTCCAGGTGCCAATTCTGGAGGATTTCCTGGTAGACAAAGGGTCAGTCGGCAACCCGGACTCCTTACGGCTTTCTCCGGCTTGCGTCATACGTCTTTTAGACAGAGAGCCCTTATCTTTCCTTAATGGCGGATTTACTTTTTCTCTTTTCTTTGACTTGTCCATGTTTGTGAAGTTTTTTCGGCTTATTTTTTTACAGTATGGGATAGCCAGTCCCATGCCTAACCCTCCTTTCTCGCCTCTTACAAACATGCCTGGTCACAGCGCCGCTATTCTTCACTCCCCTTTCGGGCCCCGGCAGCGCACGGGCGTGTTCAGACATTGTGCAGAGACAATCTATGTTGCTGCTAAGGGCAACAACTTCGTGTTGATTGTATCCAGTTGCCTCCTACAAAAGTGAGTTATGACTCCTGTTCTATACTTGCAACTTCCGTCCATCGCAAACAAAGTACACTGTCCACACAGTAAAAGCTTGTAGCAGTTGGTCAAAGCCTGTAAGATGGGGAGAGTTCGCCGGGACTGCTTCTACCACAACTCTGTGCTAGACAAGGAACATTGTCTTGTTGTCACTACCCCATGAACATTGTCTTATTGTCACTGCCCCATGAACATTGTCTTGTTGTCACTGCCCCATGAACATTGTCTTGTTGTCACTGCCCCATGAACATTGTCTTGTTGTCACTGCCCCATGAACATTGTCTTGTTGTCACTGCCCCATGAACATTGTCTTGTTGTCACTGCCCCATGAACATTGTCTTGTTGTCACTGCCCCATGAACATTGTCTTGTTGTCACTGCCCCATGAACATTGTCTTGTTGTCACTGCCTCATGAACATTGTCTTGTTGTCACTGCTCCCCGTTGACATCAACAAGGGAGTGCTGTCTGGTTGGTTGTCTACTTTAACTGAAGATGTTGACAGACATGGCGTAGAGAAGATTTTCATTGACTTGAGCTATGCGATTGGTGTTGCCACAATCATGATACTTTTTGTCAAATGTTTCACTTTTATCTTATCATTTTTTTAAATTAAACATTTTTTGGTCATTTTTAAATACTTTATAACATGTCGATAAACGAGGATTTTCTTGGCTCCACCCAGTGTACACAAACGCACGCACACACACGCGCGCGTCACTCAACAGCTTCCGTCAGTCACAATTGACTATAGATATTGTAGCGACCCTAGGAAATGTTATTTTTTTTTCTTTTCTTTCTCCTCATATACTCTTTTTCTATGAATCTGTCTGCTTCTTGTATGAGTTGGAGCTTTAGAGTATGTTTCCAAAGATTGCGGCCTGCAGCTATGTCTTCCCAGGCTGCAGGATTTATGTTCAGAGTTTTCATGTCACGTCTAAACACGTCTACAAATTTAAGTTTTGGAAGCCCTTTAGCTCTTTTGCCATCTGCTTGTTGTCCATAAAGTATATCTTTTGGTATGCGGTCATCTTTCAAGCGCTGTATGTTGCCAAGCCAGCGTAACCTAGGTTGTTTGAACAGCGTGTAGATGTTCGGGAGGGCTGTGGGAGTGAGACTTCCACGTTTGTCACTTTGTCCTTCCAGATGATATCAAGAACACGGCGCTGGCATCGCATATGAATTGCATTAACCTTCTCTCTTGCTTTGCATAAGTTGTCCATAATTCGTTGCCATACAGAAAGATATTAATGATTGTCAGTTTGCTGTTTTGCCAAATACGCCTAGCAAGACGGGCGAAGGTGGTAACAGCTCTACCACACACACACTCTCTCTCTCTCTCTCTCTCTCTCTCTCTCTCTCTCTCTCTCTCTCCAGCATATATATACAATCAAGTGTCAGTACTTGCTCGACCTTTTTGTGCATTTCGTCACACACCTACTTCCGGAAGTTTCCACACGTCAAAATCAGCGACCTTGCCATCAACGTCATGACCTTCACCTCTCAACACCAATATCCACACTTCCCCACACCAGGCTGACCAAACCCACTTTTGTTCATATCTTGTTTAATGTTATATCATTACTGTTGCCAGAGAAGAAACGTTATTATATTTCCAATAATAAAAACTCTCAATATGTTCATAATTTATAGTTTATGATAAAAGCAACATAGAAATAATAATAATACATGTATATGTTAATACATTTTTGTATGGCAAATATAAAATGTTATTGTTATAATGGTAACATTAATAAAGCAAGACTTTTGTACATTATATGGTATATTTATACAAATAATATTGAGCAAACTGGCAATATAACAAATATAGTAGTACCGGACTATTCCTACACAAGAGCTGAGCCAGACAAGAGAAGCATTTCGTTACCATTAGAGTGATCGCATTGGCAACAACATACTTCGCTACCGTGGGCCGATATTGACAGCAACATACTTCGCTACCATGGCCCGACATAGACAGCAACATACTTCGCTACCATGGACCGACATTGACAGCAACATACTTCGCTACCATGGACCGACATAGACAGCAACATACTTCGCTACCATGGACCGACATAGACAGCAACATACTTCGCTACCATGGACCGACATAGACAGCAACATACTTCGCTACCGTGGACCGACATTTACAACAACATACTTCGCTACCGTGGACCGACATTGACAGCAACATACTTCCCCACCGTGGACCGACATTGACAGCAACATACTTCCCCACCGTGGACCGACATTGACAACAACATACTTCCCCACCGTGGACCTACATTGACAGCAACATACTTCCCCACCGTGGACCGACATTGACAGCAACATACTTCCCCACCGTGGACCGACATTGACAGCAACATACTTCCCCACCGTGGACCGACATTGACAGCAACATACTTCACCACCGTGGACCGACATTGACAACAACATACTTCCCCACCGTGGACCGACATTGACAGCAACATACTTCCCCATCGTGGACCGACATTGACAGCAACATACTTCCCTACCGTGGACCGACATTGACAGCAACATACTTCCCTACCGTGGACCGACATTGACAGCAACATACTTCCCCACCGTGGACCGACATTGACAGCAACATACTTCACCACCGTGGACCGACATTGACAGCAACATACTTCCCTACCGTGGACCGACATTGACAGCAACATACTTCACCACCGTGGACCGACATTGATAGCAACATACTTCCCCACCGTGGACCGACATTGACAGCAACATACTTCACCACCGTGGACCGACATTGGCAGCAACATACTTCCCTACCGTGGACCGACATTGACAGCAACATACTTCACCACCGTGGACCGACATTGACAGCAGTCAGTATCTAGTACGTCTTGAGGTGTTGTAGTAAGCTAGCAAAGTTCATCAAGTGAGTGCGGTCCATAACCATATTCCGTCTAGTGCTCCACGTCTGACCCACACTGTGCAACACTAGACTTACCTTCACTTCGGCTTCTCTCTGCCGTACACAACATGACGGTTCTTGTGACTCTTTCTGGCTCAGTTCTGTGTACATCAATCTCCCACTGACTCCACCTACTGAGTACATCAATCTCCCACTGACTCCACCTACTGAGTACATCAATCTCCCACTGACTCCACCTACGGAGCACATCAATCTCTCACTGACTCCACCTTCTGAGCACATCGATCTCCTGCTGAGTACATCAATCTCCAATTGACTCCGCCTACTGAGTACATCAATCTCCCACTGACTCCACCTACTGAGTACACCAATCTCCCACTGACTCCACCTACTGAGTACATCAATCTCCCACTGACTCCACCTTCTGAGCACATCGATCTCCTGCTGAGTACATCAATCTCCAACTGACTCCACCTACTGAGTACATCAATCTCCCACTGACTCCACCTACTGAGCACATCAATCTCTCACTGACTCCACCTACTGAGAACACCAATATCCCACTGACTCCACCTACTGAGTACATCAATCTCCCACTGACTCCACCTACTGAGTACATCAATCTCCCACTGACTCAATCCTACTGAGCACATCAATTTCCAACTGACTCTACCTAATGAGTATATCAATCTCCCACTGACTTCACCTACTGAATACATCAATCTCCCACTGACTTCACCTACTGAATACATCAATCTCCCACTGACTTCACCTACTGAATACATCAATCTCCCACTGACTTCACCTACTGAATACATCAAACTCCCACTGACTTCACCTACTGAATACATCCACCACTTTTTTCCTGACTGCAGTGAGATTCAATCAATAGAATAAAATAGAGCACATCAACCTTCTACCTACTCCGCCTTCTTCTGACTCCGCCTTCTTCTGACTCCACCCTCTGAACACTTCTCGGTTGCTGATTTTGTTTGAATATTGTCCTCGGTTGGCAGATTAAGTAAACCAGTGGTAGCCTAGTACCTTGCCCGCTGCTTTCTGCTAATCAGATCCCCAGATAGAAGCATTGAAAGTATCAATAGAATTTTTACAAATTGTTATTTTGGTTCCCGTGTTGTACTGAACAGCATCCAAACGTTGTTTAGATTGGCTAAACCTCTTTGTTCTTTATTGATGCCTTTGTTGATGTCTCCACTGGCCCCCGTATCTGATGTTACAATGAGTTAGTTGCTGAAAGCTCCCAGTTTTCTTCTCTGACCAGTGTTGGCTTCAGTTCAGTTTAGAACTGTCACTTCCGTCTTCTTGATAACCAAACTTGTTTACTGACATACGATATGTCCGTTTCCTCTTTTGGCTTGCGATAACTGTAGAGTAAATGTTCCTTCCCAGCCATGCAAGGCGTATGGGGAAGATTGTGTTAGTGACCAAATTTTTCTATAACCACGACATATTTTTGAGTGATGTGGTCGGTATCACGCCTAGCCGCTTTAACTTTGAGTGATGTGGTCGGTATCACGCCTAGCCGCCTTAACTTTGAGTGATGTGGTCGGTATCACCCCTAGCCGCCTTAACTTTGAGTGATGTGGTCGGTATCACCCCTAGCCGCCTTAACTTTGAGTGATGTGGTCGGTATCACCCCTAGCCGCCTTAACTTTGAGTGATGTGGTCGGTATCACCCCTAGCCGCTTTAACTTTGAGTGATGTGGTCGGTATCACCCCTAGCCGCCTTAACTTTGAGTGATGTGGTCGGTATCACCCCTAGCCGCCTTAACTTTGAGTGATGTGGTCGGTATCACGCCTAGCCGCCTTAACTTTGAGTGATGTGGTCGGTATCACGCCTAGCCGCCTTAACTTTGAGTGATGTGGTCGGTATCACCCCTAGCCGCCTTAACTTTGAGTGATGTGGTCGGTATCACCCCTAGCCGCCTTAACTTCACAGAAAAATCCCTGATACTCATTATTTTGGAGGTTGGGTGAACCTCGGAGCCTTGTCAGTTCGACAAAAATTCGCCACTTCTGAGGATCGAACCCGAACCCTTCGGACCAGGAAGCGAGCACACTAACCACTCAGCCACCAGGAAGCGAGCACACTAACCACTCAGCCACCAGGAAGCGAGCACACTAACCACTCAGCCACCAGGAAGCGAGCACACTAACCACTCAGCCACCAGGAAGCGAGCACACTAACCACTCAGCCACCAGGAAGCGAGCACACTAACCACTTGTCCACCAGGAAGCGAGCACACTAACCACTTGGCCACCAGGAAGCGAGCACACTAACCACTCAGTCCTCGGGAAGCGAGCACACTAACCACTTGTCCACCAGGAAGCGAGCACACTAACCACTCATCCACCAGGAAGCGAGCACACTAACCACTCAGTCACCAGGAAGCGAGCACACTAACCACTTGTCCACCAGGAAGCGAGCACACTAACCACTTGGCCACAAGGAAGCGAGCACACTAACCACTCAGTCCTCGGGAAGCGAGCACACTAACCACTTAGCCACCAGGAAGCGAGCACACTAACCACTTGGCCACCAGGAAGCGAGCACACTAACCACTTAGCCACCAGGAAGCGAGCACACTAACCACTTGGCCACCAGGAAGCGAGCACACTAACCACTCAGTCCTCGGGAAGCGAGCACACTAACCACTTGGCCGCCAGGAAGCGAGCACACTAACCACTCAGTCCTCGGGAAGCGAGCACACTAACCACTTAGCCACCAGGAAGCGAGCACACTAACCACTCAGCCACCGAGGCTTGTGTCAGTAGAGTGAACTAAAATGTGATGTCGCCTACTTTAATTACGCCAGTTCCGAAAACATTCTTCGTTGTAATCTTCTACGAATATCTTCTATTCCATTACTCCGTGTGTCCCCCATTATTCCTTATGTGTGTGTCCCAATACTCCGTGTGTGTGTCTCATTACTCCGTGTGTGTGTGTGTGTGTGTGTGTGTCATTACTCCGTGTGTATCCCATTATTTCTTATGTGTGTCCCAATACTCCGTGTGTGTGTCTCATTACTCCGTGTGTGTGTGTGTGTGTGTCATTACTCCGTGTGTATCCCATTATTTCTTATGTGTGTCCCATTACTCCGTGTGTGTCCCATTATTCTTCACACGTGTGCCGCATTACTCCGTAGGTTACATTCAGAGGAAAATGGACGATAGAAGACATCGTTGTCTTAGTCTCGTTTATACGTTGACAGATTGATGATCACTGTATGTGATATTAGCATACAGGCCCGTTGTAATTACTTGTATTGTTTTGGGAATTTCACACGCCCTTAGAATATCCTGAAGCTGAATATGTGTGCTAACAAAGGTATGTTTAACATCAGGAGACACATAAATAATAAATGTATATTTGTATCGAGGGAAGTTTCCGGGGCGATAGATCAGTGAATCATTTCAGGAGAACAGCTATGATCATAACACTCGGAAAATCAACAGAAAAAAAAAGAAAGAACAATAGACAGCCCGAAGCAGGATCGAACCCGTACTCTTCAACACAGTCTTGCCATGAGATACTATGTCAACTTGTTATTTATTCTCTCTGCTGTGGGTGTCAGTCGACGATGTCTACTTCAGCGATTTGATGCAGCACTAAGACACCTTGACCTTTTAGTCAGCTATAGATCTTATCTCTGCAGTAAGCTGAAGGTCTTGTCCTTCCAGTGAGCTAAAGATATTATCTCTCCAATGAAATGAAGATCTTGACCCTTCAATCATTGTTTTAAGATGTGTCACCGACCAGTATGTCTATCTGAACTGTGTCATCTATGTTGTTTCTCGTTTGATTATTGTTTCTGTGACATCGATCTTATTTGTGTACAATGGATGTTTGTGATCATCAGAAAATCTTGTTGGCTCTGGCCTGAGCGAGAGAATTCCTGACATCATCAACCTTGCTGACATTCGCAGCGCTGATATAACTAGTACAGCTCACATAATGCTACATACACCCAGTACATTTCACATAATGATACATCTAGTACAGCTCACATAATGATACACCCTGTACATTTCACATAATGATACATCTAGTACAGCTCACATAATGATACTCTAGTACAGCTCACATAATGATACATCAAGTACAGCTCACATAATGATACACCCAGTACATTTCACATAATGATACATCTAGTACAGCTCACATAATGATACATCTAGTAAAGCTCACATAATGATAGATCCAGTACAGTTCACATAATGAAGCACCCAGATACGTTTAGTCCTGCACTACATGCGTCCCTCCATTTTGATTGCGCTTGAGCAAGCTGCATGGTGCCATGAGCAATGTGAGGACGCCCTGTCCATTATGATTCGCCAACAAAACTATATACAACAAAATATAGTCTTTACTCCAGTACGGTTTGTGCTGCTATAGAACTGTAGGTAATGTCTCTATCTTGTGTTGATCGTGAGGATCGCACGGGAAAAGTCTAATCAAATATGGACCCAGATATTACAGCAGGTGTCGTGTACAGGGGTTGACACTGCAGCATCCGTGACGGAGAGCAATGCTACCTACTTGAGGTTGTCGGATTGAACGGGCATAAACATGATCAAGCCAAATTTGAATTCAACTAATGATGTTGCTTGACAATTATCACTGAGCAATGTGAATATTTGAATATGTGATACTGAGATATGTTAATATGTGATACTGAGATATGTGAATATGTGATACTAAGATATGTTAATGTATGATACTGAGGTGTGATACTGAACAATGTTAGTTATGATACTGAAATATGTTAATGTGTGATACTGAAATATGTTAATATGTGACACTGAAATATGTTAATGTGTGATACTAAAATATGTTAATATGTGATACTGAAATATGTTAATGTGTGATACTAAAATATGTTAATGTGTGATACTAAAATATGTTAATATGTGATACTGAAATATGTTAATATGTGATACTGAAATATGTTAATGTGTGATACTAAAATATGTTCATGTGTGATACTGAAATATGTTAATATATGATACTAAAATACGTTAATGTGTGATACTGAAATATGTTAATATATGATACTAAAATACGTTAATATGTGATACTGAAATATGTTAATATGTGATACTAAAATATGTTAATATGTGATACTGAAATATGTTAATATGTGATACTGAAATATGTTAATGTGTGATACTAAAATATGTTAATGTGTGATACTAAAATATGTTCATGTGTGATACTAAAATACGTTAATGTGTGATACTGAAATATGTTAATGTGTGATACTGAAATATGTTAATGTGTGATACTAAAATATGTTCATGTGTGATACTAAAATATGTTAATGTGTGATACTAAAATATGTTCATGTGTGATACTAAAATACATTAATGTGTGATACTGAAATATGTTAATGTGTGCTACTGAAATATGTTAATGTGTGATACTAAAATATGTTCATGTGTGATACTAAAATATGTTAATGTGTGATACTAAAATATGTCAATGTGTGATACTGAGATATGTTAATGTGTGATACTGAAATATGTTAATGTGTGATACTAAAATATGTTAATGTGTGATACTGAAATATGTTAATGTGTGATACTAAAATATGTTCATGTGTGATACTAAAATATGTTCATGTGTGATACTGAAATATGTTAATGTGTGATACTGAAATATGTTAATGTGTGATACTAAAATATGTTAATGTGTGATACTAAAATATGTTAATGTGTGATACTGAGATATGTTAATGTGTGATACTAAAATATGTTCATGTGTGATACTAAAATATGTTAATGTGTGATACTGAAATATGTTAATGTGTGACACTGAAATGTGTTAACGTGTGACCACGCAAAACATGCCTCTTGGTTAAAACAAGGACACAAATACAATGCTTATCATTAAAAATTAAAAGATAAATATTTTATCTGGTAAATTCAAAACCACAGTTTGCTGAATCCTCAACTGGCACGTTTAAGTGTCACAAATTGTATTTCCAATCCATGCTGAAAGGCAAATGAGGAAACAGAGAAGGTATTGGATTATATTTGTAGAATCAGGGAATGTAGTGAACGTTGGATGAGCCATTTGTTTAGTCATTGTGTTGCTGTAACGTCACGATGGGATGGACATCTCCCGGCGCATGCGCAGAGAAGAGATCCTGGCCTGTGTGGGTGTGGCCGTCTGCAGACGACGACAGGACAAGGGGCGTGGTGCACCAGGTAGTCGCTGATTGTGCCCACAAATGCCCTGCGGAGTGTGCCCCGATCTCTGCTGCCTACAACAATCAAGTGGGCATTTTCCTCTTCAGCTGCCCTCAAGATGCCTTCCTCAGGTTTGTGGGCCAAAACGTTTCTGACCTTGCCCTCCAGCTGGAGAAAAGAACATCAAGATCCTTCTTAAAGAACGGTTAAACATGAAAAAGAGCTTCAGAAAAGAGTATTTCATGTTTATATCAGAAAGGGCAATAATGGCATCAACAGAACATAAACACTTACAACTTTTAGTCAACAGAACATAACACTTACAACTTTTAGTCAACAGAACATAAACACTTACAACTTTTAGTCAAAACAATAAACACTTACAACTTTTAGTCAACAACATAAACACTTACAACTTTTAGTCAACAACATAAACACTTACAACTTTTAATTTAACAACATAAACACTTACAACTTTTAGTCAACAACATAAACACTTACAACTTTTAGTCAACAACATAAACACTTACAACTTTTAGTCAACAACATAAACACTTACAACTTTTAGTCAACAACATAAACACTTACAACTTTTAGTCAACAACATAAACACTTACAACTTTTAATTTAACAACATAAACACTTACAACTTTTAGTCAACAACATAAACACTTACAACTTTTAGTCAACAACATAAACACTTACAACCTTTAGTCAACAACATAAACACTTACAACTTTTAATTTAACAACATAAACACTTACAACTTTTAGTCAACAACATAAACACTTACAACTTTTAGTCAACAACATAAACATTTACAACATTTAATCAACAACATAAACACTTACAACTTTTAGGCAACAATATAAACACTTTAAACTTTTAGTCAACAACTTAAGCACTTTAAACTTTTAGTCAACATTAAAAAAAACAGAACATAAACACAGTGTGTTCTGATCTCATCATCATCAGTTATCATAGGCAGTAATGTATACATGGTCGCATATCTCTACAATGTTATGGTTATACTATTGTCTATCATTTCTGACTTTTGATTTCTACCTGATGTTGGTCACAATCCTTCTGTCCCATTATTGTTTCTTGTAGACCGTCTTCGTTGATCTGGACGCTGCCCGAGGTACTTCTAACATTCTTCTACTAAACATATTTATGTTGTCTTCAAAACATTTACCAAACTTTGCGAGTTAATTCTTTTTTCACTGGCAGCCGTGTGCACAGATGTCCCTCGCCGCACACGCAGATAACTCCGTCTTCAGAGGTACTCATATTATCTTCCGTCCATGAGTAACTGACGTTTCAAGCCGGACCTCGATGCTGAGACCAAGGGTGGTTGTCGCAGACCAGGTGTGGTTGTCGCAGACCAGGTGTAGTTGTCGCAGACCAGGGGTGGTTGTCGCAGACCAACGGTGGTTGTCGCAGACCAGGTGTGGTTGTCGCAGACCAGAGGTGGTTGTCGCAGACCAGGTGTGGTTGTCGCAGACCAGAGGTGGTTGTCGCAGACCAGGTGTGGTTGTCGCAGACCAGAGGTGGTTGTCGCAGACCAGGTGTGGTTGTCGCAGACCAGAGGTGGTTGTCGCAGACCAGGTGTAGTTGTCGCAGACCAGGGGTGGTTGTCGCAGACCAGGGGTGGTTGTCGCAGACCAGGTGTAGTTGTCGCAGACCAGAGGTGGTTGTCGCAGACCAGGTGTGGTTGTCGCAGACCAGAGGTGGTTGTCGCAGACCAGGTGTGGTTGTCGCAGACCAGAGGTGGTTGTCGCAGACCAGGTGTGGTTGTCGCAGACCAGGTGTGGTTGTCGCAGACCAGAGGTGGTTGTCGCAGACCAGAGGTGGTTGTCGCAGACCAGGTGTGGTTGTCGCAGACCAGAGGTGGTTGTCGCAGACCAGGTGTGGTTGTCGCAGACCAGAGGTGGTTGTCGCAGACCAGGTGTGGTTGTCGCAGACCAGGGGTGGTTGTCGCAGACCAGAGGTGGTTGTCACAGACCAAGGGTGGTTGTCGCAGACCAGAGGTGGTTGTCACAGACCAAGGGTGGTTGTCGCAGACCAGGTGTGGTTGTCGCAGACCAGGGGTGGTTGTCGCAGACCAGGGTGGTTGTCGCAGACCAGGGGTGGTTGTCGCAGACCAGGGGTGGTTGTCGCATACCAGGGGTGGTTGTCACAGACCAGGGGTGATTGTCACAGACCAGGGGTTGGTTGTCGCAGTGAGAAATCATAAATAAAAATCCCGACTGGTGCAGCCGAGATTTGAACCCATAAACCTCTCTGTCTGAATGCCGGGATCTTACCTCAAGACCTACCAGTACCCCTCTTGTCTGTTTGAAGTGGTTGATGAAGCCAGTACGGTCCTTGGAGTTTCTGCTACAATGAGTCCATGAATGAGGCTATGCTCATTTGTCCAGGAGGATGTTGTTGTATTGATATTTTTTTATTTGCGAAGTGATCTCTCCAGGTTGACGTTTTTTTTTTTTTTTTAAATATCTCTCCCCTAATAGATTCTATCTCCTCGACATTCTTGCTTCGCCATTTTAGCGGATTATCAACAACCATCTCCATAGCAACAACATTTTCTATAGGAACAACGTTTTCAGATTTGCGAGCAGCGGAGCTTCCGCAGTCACACATAGAGTGACGTCAGTAATCAATAGCTCCTGTAGCTGATATCCTCATGCTAGTCGGAGGATTTTGTAGGTTTTCTTGTCAGCAATTAGAAACATGAGCATTGTCAGCAATTAGAAATACGAGCATTTTCAGCACACCCCTTCAATATGTCACTGCAAGGAAGACAGGGAGGGTATATCACCTTCGTCACAGGCAAAACAAACAATAAAGATATGTTTTAGTCACAGACCGTCACAAACATAGAGAGCCTTTTGTCACAAAATGGTTTGTAAACATAATTTTTGTTTGTTTCAAAATATGCAGTAGCAACCAGTAAAGTATGACAACCCGTCAGCTGTTAAAAAAGTGTATGACTGGTACAATAACTGACAGGTGTATGACTAGTACAATAACTGACAGGTGTATGACGTGTACAATAACTGACAGGTGTATGACTGGTACAATAGCTTGCAAGTGTATGACTGGTACAATAACTGGCAAGTGTATGACTGTTACAATAACTAGCAGGTGATGACTGGTACAATAACTGGCAAGTGTATGACTGGTACAATAACTGGCAAGTGTATGACTGGTACAATAACTGGCAGGTGATGACTGGTACAATAACTGGCAAGTGTATGACTGGTACAATAACTGGCAAGTGTATGACTGGTACAATAACTGGCAGGTGATGACTGGTACAATAACTGGCAAGTGTATGACTGGTACAATAACTGGCAAGTGTATGACTGGTACAATAACTGGCAAGTGTACGACTGGTACAATAGCAAGTGTATAACTAGTACAATAACTGACAAGTGTATAACTAGTACAATAACTGACAAGTGTATAACTAGGACAATAACTGGCAAGTGTATGACTGGTATAATAACTGGCAAATGTATGACTGGTATAATAACTGGCAGGTGTATGACTGGTACAATAATTTGCATGTGTATGACTGATACAATAGCAAGTGTATAACTAGTACAATAACTGACAAGTGTATGACTGATTCAATAACTTGTAAGTGTAGGACGGGTACAATAACTGACAAGTGTATGACGGGTACAATAACTGGCAGGTGTATGACAGGTACAATAACTGACAGGTGTATGACTGGTACAATAACTGGCAAGTGTATGACTGGTACAATAACTGGCAAGCGTATGACAGGTACAATAACTGACAAGTGTATGACTGGTACAATAACTGGCAAGTGTATGACAGGTACAATAACTGACAAGTGTATGACTGGTACAATAACTGGCAGGTGTATGACTGCTACAATAACTGGCAGGTGTATGGCATGTACAATAACTGGCAGGTGTATGACAGGTACAATAACTGACAAGTGTATGACTGGTACAATAACTGGCAGGTGTATGACAGGTACAATAACTGACAAGTGTATGACAGGTACAATAACTGGCAAGTGTATGACAGGTACAATAACTGACAAGTGTATGACTGGTACAATAATTGGCAAGTGTATGACAGGTACAATAATTGGCAGGTGTATGACAGGTACAATAACTGGCAAGTGTATGACTGGTACAATAATTGGCAAGTGTATGACTGGTACAATAACTGGCAAGCGTATGACTGGTACAATAACTGACAAGTGTATGACAGGTACAATAATTGGCAGGTGTATGACTGGTACAATAACTGGCAGGTGTATGACTGGTACAATAACTGACAAGTGTATGACAGGTACAATAATTGGCAAGTGTATGACTGGTACAATAACTGGCAGGTGTATGACTGGTACAATAACTGGCAAGTGTATGACAGGTACAATAACTGAAAAGTGTATGACTGATTCAATAACTTGTAAGTGTAGGACGGGTACAATAACTGACAAGTGTATGACAGGTACAATAATTGGCAAGTGTATGACTGGTACAATAACTGGCAGGTGTATGACTGGTACAATAACTGACAGGTGTATGACTGGTACAATAACTGACAAGTGTATGACAGGTACAATAATTGGCAAGTGTATGACTGGTACAATAACTGGCAGGTGTATGACTGGTACAAAAACTGGCAAGTGTATGACTGGTACAATAACTGACAAGTGTATGACAGGTACAATAATTGGCAAGTGTATGACTGGTACAATAACTGGCAGGTGTATGACTGGTACAATAACTGGCAAGTGTATGACTGGTACAATAACTGGCAAGTGTATGACTGGTACAATAACTGGCAGGTGATGACTGGTACAATAACTGGCAAGTGTATGACTGGTACAATAACTGGCAAGTGTATGACTGGTACAATAACTGGCAAGTGTATGACTGGTACAATAACTGGCAAGTGTATGACTGGTACAATAACTGGCAGGTGATGACTGGTACAATAACTGGCAAGTGTATGACTGGTACAATAACTGGCAAGTGTATGACTGGTACAATAACTGGCAGGTGATGACTGGTACAATAACTGGCAAGTGTATGACTGGTACAATAACTGGCAAGTGTATGACTGGTACAATAACTGGCAAGTGTACGACTGGTACAATAGCAAGTGTATAACTAGTACAATAACTGACAAGTGTATAACTAGTACAATAACTGACAAGTGTATAACTAGGACAATAACTGGCAAGTGTATGACTGGTATAATAACTGGCAAATGTATGACTGGTATAATAACTGGCAGGTGTATGACTGGTACAATAATTTGCATGTGTATGACTGATACAATAGCAAGTGTATAACTAGTACAATAACTGACAAGTGTATGACTGATTCAATAACTTGTAAGTGTAGGACGGGTACAATAACTGACAAGTGTATGACGGGTACAATAACTGGCAGGTGTATGACAGGTACAATAACTGACAGGTGTATGACTGGTACAATAACTGGCAAGTGTATGACTGGTACAATAACTGGCAAGCGTATGACAGGTACAATAACTGACAAGTGTATGACTGGTACAATAACTGGCAAGTGTATGACAGGTACAATAACTGACAAGTGTATGACTGGTACAATAACTGGCAGGTGTATGACTGCTACAATAACTGGCAGGTGTATGGCATGTACAATAACTGGCAGGTGTATGACAGGTACAATAACTGACAAGTGTATGACTGGTACAATAACTGGCAGGTGTATGACAGGTACAATAACTGACAAGTGTATGACAGGTACAATAACTGGCAAGTGTATGACAGGTACAATAACTGACAAGTGTATGACTGGTACAATAATTGGCAAGTGTATGACAGGTACAATAATTGGCAGGTGTATGACAGGTACAATAACTGGCAAGTGTATGACTGGTACAATAATTGGCAAGTGTATGACTGGTACAATAACTGGCAAGCGTATGACTGGTACAATAACTGACAAGTGTATGACAGGTACAATAATTGGCAGGTGTATGACTGGTACAATAACTGGCAGGTGTATGACTGGTACAATAACTGACAAGTGTATGACAGGTACAATAATTGGCAAGTGTATGACTGGTACAATAACTGGCAGGTGTATGACTGGTACAATAACTGGCAAGTGTATGACAGGTACAATAACTGAAAAGTGTATGACTGATTCAATAACTTGTAAGTGTAGGACGGGTACAATAACTGACAAGTGTATGACAGGTACAATAATTGGCAAGTGTATGACTGGTACAATAACTGGCAGGTGTATGACTGGTACAATAACTGACAGGTGTATGACTGGTACAATAACTGACAAGTGTATGACAGGTACAATAATTGGCAAGTGTATGACTGGTACAATAACTGGCAGGTGTATGACTGGTACAAAAACTGGCAAGTGTATGACTGGTACAATAACTGACAAGTGTATGACAGGTACAATAATTGGCAAGTGTATGACTGGTACAATAACTGGCAGGTGTATGACTGGTACAATAACTGGCAAGTGTATGACTGGTACAATAACTGGCAAGTGTATGACAGGTACAATAATTGGCAAGTGTATGACAGGTACAATAACTGACAAGTGTATGACTGGTACAATAACTGACAAGTGTATGACTGGTACAATAACTGGCAAGTGTATGACTGGTACAAAATTGGCAAGTGTATGACTGGTACAATAACTGACAAGTGTATGACTGGTACAATAACTGACAAGTGTATGACTGGTACAATAACTGGCAGGTGTATGACTGGTACAATAACTGACAAGCGTATGACAGGTACAATAATTGGCAGGTGTATGACTGGTACAATAACTGGCAGGTGTATGACTGGTACAATAACTGGCAAGTGTATGACTGGTACAATAACTGGCAAGTGTATGACTGGTACAATAACTGACAGGTGTATGACTGGTACAATAACTGACAGGTGTATGACTGGTACAATAACTGGCAAGTGTATGACTGGTACAATAACTGACAAGTGTATGACAGGTACAATAATTGGCAAGTGTATGACTGGTACAATAACTGGCAGGTGTATGACTGGTACAATAACTGGCAAGTGTATGACAGGTACAATAATTGGCAAGTGTATGACTGGTACAATAATTGGCAAGTGTATGACTGGTACAATAACTGACAAGTGTATGACTGGTACAATAACTGACAAGTGTATGACTGGTACAATAACTGGCAGGTGTATGACTGGTACAATAACTGACAAGTGTATGACAGGTACAATAATTGGCAAGTGTATGACTGGTACAATAACTGGCAGGTGTATGACTGGTACAATAACTGGCAAGTGTATGACTGGTACAATAACTGACAAGTGTATGAGTAGTACAATAATTGGCAAGTGTATGACTGGTACAATAACTGGCAGGTGTATGACAGGTACAATAACTGACAAGTGTATGACAGGTACAATAATTGGCAAGTGTATGACTGGTACAATAACTGGCAGGTGTATGACAGGTACAATAACTGACAAGTGTATGACAGGTACAATAATTGGCAAGTGTATGACTGGTACAATAACTGGCAGGTGTATGACTGGTACAATAACTGACAAGTGTATGACAGGTACAATAATTGGCAAGTGTATGACTGGTACAATAACTGGCAGGTGTATGACTGGTACAATAACTGGCAAGTGTATGACTGGTACAATAACTGGCAGGTGTATGACTGGTACAATAACTGGCAGGTGTATGACTGGTACAATAACTGGCAGGTGTATGACTGGTACAATAACTGGCAGGTGTATGACTGGTACAATAACTGGCAGGTGTATGACTGGTACAATAACTGGCAGGTGTATGACTGGTACAATAACTGGCAAGTGTATGACTGGTACAATAACTGGCAGGTGTATGACTGGTACAATAACTGGCAGGTGTATGACTGGTACAATAACTGGCAGGTGTATGACTGGTACAATAACTGGCAGGTGTATGACTGGTACAATAACTGGCAAGTGTATGACTGGTACAATAACTGGCAGGTGTATGACTGGTACAATAACTGGCAAGTGTATGACTGGTACAATAACTGGCAGGTGTATGACTGGTACAATAACTGGCAGGTGTATGACTGGTACAATAACTGGCAAGTGTATGACTGGTACAGTTACAGACAAGTGTATGACTGGTACAATTACAGACAAATGTGTGACTGGTACAATTACAGACAAATGTGTGACTGGTACAATTACAGACAAATGTGTGACTGGTACAATTACAGACAAATGTGTGACTGGTACAATTACAGACAAATGTGTGACTGGTACAATTACAGACAAATGTGTGACTGGTACAATTACAGACAAATGTGTGACTGGTACAATTACAGACAAATGTGTGACTGGTACAATTACAGACAAATGTGTGACTGGTACAATTACAGACAAATGTCTGACCGTATCATTACATAAAAATGTGAGACCGTACAATTACAGACAAGTGTGTGACTGGTACACTTACAGACAATTGTGAGACCGTTCTATTACATACAAATGTGTGACTGTACAATTACAGACAAACGTGTGACCATATTATTGCAGACAAATTTGTGACAGTACTTTTACAGACAAATGTGTGATTGGTACTATTACATATAAGTATGTGACTGGTATTATTACATATTAGTAGATGACTGGTACTATTACATGTACGTATGTGACTGGTACTATTACATGTGGGTATGTGACTGGTCCTATTACATATAAGTATGTGACTGGTACTATTACATATTAGTAGATGACTGGTACTATTACATGTACGTATGTGACTGGTCCTATTACATATAAGTATGTGACTGGTACTATTACAAACAAGTCTGTTGCTATACACTTACAGAACATAGAAGACTGTTTTCAACCAGCTGCGAAAGCAGCAAGACAGAAGTCTACTCTGTCTCGACATTTGACATCTGAAACATTTTGTCATAGACACTATATCAGTACAGAGAAGACACGTTTTAGTGACAGACTATTCCAATCATTGACACAGAAAGGTTTTTGTCTCAGACATGCATAAAATGTCTTGACAGAGACAAACCTAGACCTGGCTAAATGTTCATATCAATGTGTCCACCGAGTGACGTCATGACACACAAATTAATATGCAGTGCCTCAGAGCTGGCACCAAAACCACGTGACACACGACCGGTAACTCACCCCAAGATGGACAAGCCTCCTGGCAAACCTTCCCAGGTCACGCTTGATTAGCTTCCCCTCATCTTCGGACACGCCCATATTTACGTCACGGGTCAATGAGTACACAACTGAAACGTCACAGAAACAATGTCAGTGAGACTACACGTACACGAACTGTACAATTTATTGTACACTTCAACTATAAAAGTACATATACGTTTGTTCGAATTTATTGTACATATTTATATATAGTGTGTGTATATGGAGAACACAGATTTATCATCATCAGGTGCCAGCCTCATGGACGATCATTCCTGTCCATATACTACTTACTGCCCTTGACACTCCTTACTATTTGAACTGTTGATTTCATTTAATGCCACACTGTTCATATGTCTGTGTCTTTTTCTCTCTGTTTATTCATATGTCTGTGTCTTCTTCTGTGTCTTTTTTTCTCTGTTTATTCCTATGTCTGTGTCTTCTGTGTCTTTTTCTCTCTGTTTATTCCTATGCATGAGTCTTCTTCTAACCGTACGTTCCTCTGTCTATGTATTTCTCTGTCTGTGTCTTTTTCTGTCTGTTTTAACCTCTGCATATTCTTCCTTTGTCTGTCTTCCACTGTCTGTTTATTCCTATGTCTGTATCTTCCATTGTGTCTTCCTCTGTCTGTTTAATTATATGTCTGTATCTTCCTTTGTCTGTTTAATTATATGTCTGTATCTTCCTTTGTCTGTTTAATTCTATGCCTGTATTTTCCTTTGTTTGTTTAATTTTATGTGTCTCTTCCTCTGTCTGTTTTTTCCTCTGTATCTTCCTCTGCCATATGTGTTTATGTGACAATGCTCTTGGTTTGATTTCTCAATAAAATCAACTCCATATTTCCTAACAAATCACCCCCCCCCCATCTCCCAATCCCTTTCCAAGTGTTAGTTTCTTGCCATATCCTGATCTACTTCCGTCACCTGCAACAAACACTCCACCTGTAACAAACACTCCACCTTTAACAAACACTCCACCTGTAACAAATACTCCACCTGCAACAAACACTCCACCTGTAACAAACACCCCACATGTAACAAACACCCCACCTGTAACAAACACCCCACATGTAACAAACACCCCACCTGTAACAAACACCCCACATGTAACAAACACCCCACATGTAACAAACACCCCACCTGTAACAAACACTCCAGCTGTAACAAACACTCCACCTGTAACAAACACTCCACCTGTAACAAACACCCCACATGTAACAAACACCCCACATGTAACAAACACCCCACATGTAACAAACACCCCACCTGTAACAAACACTCCACCTGTAACAAACACTCCACCTGTAACAAACACCCCACATGTAACAAACACCCCACATGTAACAAACACCCCACATGTAACAAACACCCCACCTGTAACAAACACTCCAGCTGTAACAAACATTCCACCTGTAACAAACACACCACCTGTAAAAAACACTCCACCTTTAACAAACACTCCACCTGTAACAAACGCTCCACCTTTAACAAACGCTCCACCTTTAACAAACACTCCACCTTTAACAAATACCCCCACCTTTAACAAACACTCCACCTTTAACAAACACTCCACCTGTAACAAACACTCCACCTGTAACAAACACTCCACCTGTAACAAACACTCCACCTGTAACAAACACTCCACCTGTAACAAACACTCCACCTTTAACAAACACTCCACCTTTAACAAACACTCCATCTGTAACAAACACTCCACCTTTAACAAACACTTCACCTGTAACAAACACTCCACCTGTAACAAACACTCCACCTGTAACAAACACTCCACCTGTAACAAAAACAAGAAAGGAAGTAACAAAGACTGCAACCAATACAGAGTTATCTCGACGCTAAAAGCCAAATGAGAAGGGAAAGAACACATTTCCTATAAAAGAAAATAATAATAAAAAAGGTACAAAATGGAACATGAACTTACGGTTCTCCCACCTGGAAGCTCGAAGAAGACCGTGACCTTCCGGCACATAGACCAGGACAGCTTGGTCACCGTTCTTGTAGACATGTTCACTGTACCCTTGGTGGTAGTGCGGAGACACACAAACAATGTAGGTCAAGTTGACGTCATTATAAGAGCAGTTCAAGGAACACAGCAAACTCAACCAGAAAAAACAATAGAAGGGAACAAATATGTTCAGATTTTTTTTTTTTGAGTTGCGAGAGACGCGGAAAAATAAATAGTTCTCTCGAAATAAAAGCCCGGTACATGCTGTTGTAGATGTTGGCTGGTTTAGTGAGTAGGTCAGTGGTTTAGTGAGTAGGTCATTGGTTTAGTGAGTAGGTCATTGGTTTAGTGAGTAGGTCATTGGTTTAGTGAGTAGGTCATTGGTTTAGTGAGTAGGTTAGTGGTTTAGTGAGTAGGTCATTGGTTTAGTGAGTAGGTCAATGGTTTAGTGAGTAGGTCAATGGTTTAGTGAGCAGGTAGGTGGTGTAGTGAGTAGGTCAATGGTTTAGTGAGTAGGTCATTGGTTTAATGAGTAGGTCATTGGTTTAGTGAGTAGGTCATTGGTTTAGTGAGTAGGTCAATGGTTTAGTGAGTAGGTCATTGGTTTAGTGAGTAGGTCATTGGTTTAGTGAGTAGGTCATTGGTTTAGTGAGTAGGTCATTGGTTTAGTGAGTAGGTCAATGGTTTAGTGAGCAGGTAGGTGGTGTAGTGAGTAGGTCAGTGGTTTAGTGAGTAGGTCAATGGTTTAGTGAGCAGGTAGGTGGTGTAGTGAGTAGGTCAGTGGTTTAGTGAGTAGGTCATTGGTTTAATGAGTAGGTCATTGGTTTAGTGAGCAGGTAGGTGGTGTAGTGAGTAGGTCAGTGGTTTAGTAAGTAGGCCATTGGTTTAGTGAGTAGATCAATGGTTTAGTGAGTAGGTCATTGGTTTAGTGAGCAGGTAGGTGGTGTAGTGAGTAAGTCAGTGGTTTAGTGAGTAGGTCAGTGCTTTAGTGAGTAGGTCAATGGTTTAGTGAGTAGGTCATTGGTTTAATGAGTAGGTAAGTGGTGTAGTGAGTAGGTCAGTGCTTTAGTGAGTAGGTCAATGATTTAGTGAGTAGGTCATTGGTTTAATGAGTAGGTCATTGATTTAGTGAGTAGGTCATTGGTTTAGTGAGTAGGTCAATGGTTTATTGACTAGGTCATTGGTTTAGTGAGCAGGTAGGTGGTGTAGTGAGTAGGTCAGTGATTTAGTGAGTAGGTCAATGGTTTAGTGAGTAGGTCATTGGTTTAATGAGTAGATAAGTGGTGTAGTGAGTAGGTCAGTGCTTTAGTGAGTAGGTCAATGATTTAGTGAGTAGGTCATTGGTTTAGTGAGTATGTCAATGGTTTAGTGAGTAGGTCATTGGTTTAGTGAGCAGGTAAGTGGTGTAGTGAGTAGGTCAGTGGTTTAGTGAGTAGGTCAGTGGTTTAATGAGTAGGTCATTGGTTTAGTGAGCATGTAAGTGGTGTAGTGAGTAGGTCATTGGTTTAGTGGGCAGGTAAGTGGTGTAGTGAGTAGGTCAATGGTTTAGTTAATAAGCCATTGGTTCAGTGAATAGGTCAATGGTTTGGTGAGTAGATCAATGGTTTAGTGAGTAAGTCAGTGGTTTAGTGAGTAGGTCAGTGGTTTAGTAAGTAGGTCAGTGGTTTAGTGAATAGGTCAGTTGTTTAGTGAATAGGTCAGTGGTTTAGTGAGTAGGTCAGTGGTTTAGTGAGTAGGTCAGTGATTTAGTGAGTAGGTCAGTGGATTAGTGAGTAGGTCAGTGGTTCAGTGAGCAGCTTCTTGTTTTTAGGTTGTTTATTAATTAATCAGTGTGATAGTTAAAATGTTCGTTAGATAGTTAGTTATGTGGTCGGTCAGTGGGTTGGCAGGCCTTGGTCAGCTAGTTTGTTAATGGGTTTGTGGGTGGGTTAGTTTGTTGATTAATCAATTGTTCAGCACATTATTTAGTTAGTTAATTGATTGATTGGTCAGTTAGTTAGTTAAATACTTAGTTTATCGGTTAGTTATTTAGTTATTTAGTTAAATTAACAATTAGTTAGTTAATTAGCCATTTAGTTAGTTAGTAATTTAGTTAGTTAGCTATTTAGTTGGTTAGTTAGTTTATAATTAGTTAGTAAGTTAGCCATTATTTAGTTAGTTAACCATTTTTTTAGTTAGTTTGCTATTTAGTTCCTTAGTTGGTTGGTTTGTTAAATAGTCATTTAGTTATTAGCTATTTAGCTGGATAGTTAGCTAGTTAGTTAATTATTTATCAGTTAGTTAGCTATTTAATTAATCAAATTATTTATCATTTGGTTATTTTGTTAGTATTAATATGAGATATACAGTAGACAAAAAAGGAATTGAAGTCAATGGTCACAACATAAATAATTTGCGATATGCGGATGACACAGTCTTAATAGCAGAGACAGATAATGAGCTACAAGAAATGATAGACATAATAGTAAAGGAAAGCAAAAAGAAAGGTCTCAATTTGAATAGTAAGAAAAAAGAAGTAATGGTCATATCAAAGAAATAAGCATCACCATCATGTAGCTTAAAAATAAACAGTACAAATCTGAAACAAGTGCACACGTCAAATATTTGGGCACAATAATAACATCAGATGGAAGATGCATCACAGAAATAAAAAGCAGAATAGCTCAGGCCAAAATAGCATTTTAAAAAAATAAAAATATCTTATGCAACAAATCTATGTCAATAGAAGTGAGAAAGAGAGTTTATCGATGCTATATGGAACCAATTCTGACCTATGGAAGCGAATGATGGACAGTAGACAAACAAATCAAAAGACGATTAGAGGCCACAGAGATGGGATTTCTCAGAAGAATGTTGAAAATTCCCTGGACAGCTAAAAAAACCAATGAAGAAATTCTCAAAGAGGCCAACACAAAAAGCGAGCTCCTAAAAAACATCAGAAAGAAAAAAATCAACCTTTTTTGGGCACATCATGATAAGAGTATAATTGGAATACTTTTTATCAACACGCATAATAAAAGGAAAGAGAGATCGCTAACGGCAAAGAGAAATAATACTGGATAGCGTGGTGTCATGGCATGGGAAACAATCAACAACAGTACTGATATCGTATGCACTGTAGATAGAAGATTGTGAAAGGACATGATCGCCAAAGCCAACCGGTATGGCACATGATGATAATGATGATGATCGTCTGTTAGTTAGTTAGCTATATCGTTAGTTTATCGGTTAGTTAGTTTATCAATTAGTTTATCAGTTATTTTATCAGATAGTTAACTCTTTAGTTGGTTAGTTAGTTAGTCATTTAGTTAGTTAGCTATTTAGTTGGTTAGTTAGCTATTCAATAAGTCAATTATTTATCAGTTTTTGTTGATTAGTAAGTTCATCATCATCATCAAGTACCAAGCCTGCTGGCGTAGGTGATCATGTCTCCCAACGACTTTCGAGCACGACAGTTATTTATCATTTCTGTTGGGGACCTTCTGCCAAACCATTCTCTTAAGCTGCCTGGTATCTTTTCTCTTCGCTTCTCTCTATCTCCTTGTCTCTCAATTTTCCCAGTTGTTACAATATACTCCAGTTGTTCTCTTCTCATTACATCGCCAAAAAATTATGATTGTTTCTTCCTAATGTTGGAAATTAGCTCTCTTTTTGCTTTGACCTCTTTCAGAATGTTTTCATTGCTCTTCTTAGCTGTCCATGGTATTCTCAACATTTTTTCTGTAAAACCACATTTCTACAGACTTCAGTGATTTTCTTATCTGTTGTCCAATTGTCCATGATTCACATCGATATGTTAAGACTGGCTCTACATAACATTTAAGAACTCTTTTTCTTGTTTCTATTGACAAAAATGGATTTCATAGAATTATTTGATTAGTAAGTTAGCTAGTTAGTAAATTAGTTTGGTAAACTATTTGGATATAAATAAACTTTGAAGACGTCACTGCACTAGCCACTTCTGTATCAATCAGACGTCATTGCACTAAGTCACTTCTGTATTAATCAGACGTCATTGCACTAAGCCACTTCTGTATCAATCAGGCGTCATTGCACTAAGTCACTTCTGTATTAATCAGACGTCATTGTACTAAGTCACTTCTGTATTAATCAGACGTCATTGCACTAAGTCACTTCTGTATTATTCAGACGTCATTGTACTAAGTCACTTCTGTATTAATCAGACGTCATTGTACTAAGTCACTTCTGTATTATTCAGACGTCATTGCACTAAGTCACTTCTGTATTAATCAGACGTCATTGTACTAAGTCACTTCTGTATCAATCAGACGTCATTGCACTAAGTCACTTCTGTATTAATCAGACGTCATTGTACTAGCCACTTCTGTATCAATCAGACGTCATTGCACTAAGTCACTTCTGTATCAATCAGACGTCATTGCACTAGCCACTTCTGTATTAATCAGACGTCATTGTACTAAGTCACTTCTGTATTAATCAGACGTCATTGTACTAAGTCACTTCTGTATTATTCAGACGTCATTGCACTAAGTCACTTCTGTATTAATCAGACGTCATTGTACTAAGTCACTTCTGTATCAATCAGACGTCATTGCACTAAGTCACTTCTGTATTAATCAGACGTCATTGCACTAAGCCACTTCTGTATCAATCAGACGTCATTGCACTAAGTCACTTCTGTATTATTCAGACGTCATTGTACTAAGTCACTTCTGTATTAATCAGACGTCATTGCACTAGCCACTTCTGTATTAATCAGACGTCATTGCACTAAGTCACTTATGTATTAATCAGACGTCATTGTACTAAGCCACTTCTGTAACATTAAGACGTCACTGCACTAAGCCACTTCTGTATCATTATGACGTCACTGCACTAAGCCACTTCTGTAACATTAAGACGTCACTGCACTAAGCCACTTCTGTATCATTATGACGTCACTGCACTAAGCCACTTCTGTAACATTAAGACGTCACTGCACTAAGTCACTTCTGTATCATTGAGACGTCACTGCACTAAGTCACTTATGTATCATTATGACGTCACAGCACTAAGCCACTTCTGTATCATTAAGACGTCACTGCACTAAGTCACTTCTGTATCATTATGACGTCACTGCACTAAGCTACTTCAGTATCATTATGACGTCATTGTATTAAGCCACTTCTGTATCATTATGACGTCACTGCACTGAGCTACTTCTGTATCATTATGACGTCACTGCACTAAACCACTTCTGTATCATTATGACGTCAACTAAGCCACTTCTGTATCATTGAGACGTCACTGCACTTAACCACTTCTGTATCATTGAGACGTCACAGCACTAAGCCACTTCTGTATCATTATGACGTCACTGCACCAAGCTACTTCTGTACAATTCTGAACAGATGAGAAAACGTTGATGTTGACTGTTCATCTCGAAGTAGCCAAACTTAACGGATGTGCTAGCAACAAGACAGATTCATTGAGGTTCGCTTGAAGCAAATCTTCCATAATTTTATCTACACGGGCACTATCATCCTGCATCAGTCGGCGGTGCAGGTCCTCAGATCTCAGACAATCTCTTGCCGGAGTCTGCCCTCTGGGATATCTTCTTATCCTAATGGACAATGGTGAGAGTTTGGGTCGATGTATGAGGCACAAGCACGGCGATGTCTGTATAGTACCTTGTAGGCTGTCGTTTGTTGGTGTTTCAGTAGACAGCCGTTTGTAGGTGTTTGTTTCTATAGACGGCCATTTGTAGGTGTTGTTTGTGTAGACGGGCGTTTGTAGGTGTTGTTTGTTCTAGACGGTCGTTTGTAGGTGTTTGTGTAGACAGCCGTTTGTATGTGTTTTTTGTGTAGACGGACGTTTGTAGGTGTTTGTGTAGACGGTCGTTTGTAGGTGTTTGTGTAGACGGTCGTTTGTAGGTGATTGTGTAGACGGTCGTTTGTATGTGTTTGTGTAGACGGTCGTTTGTATGTGTTTGTGCAGACGGTCGTTTCTATGTGTTTGTGTATACGGTCGTTTGTAGGTGTTTGTGTAGACGGTCGTTTGTATGTGTTTGTGTAGACGGTCGTTTGTAGAAATTTATGTAGAAGGTCGTTTGTAGGCGTTTGTGTAGATGGTCGTTTGTAGGTCTTTGTGTAGATGGTCGTTTGTAGGTGTTTGTGTAGAGGGTCGTTTGTAGGTGTTTGTGTAGACGGTCGTTTGTAGGCGTTTGTGTAGACGGTCGTTTGTACGTGTTTGTGTAGACGGTCGTTTGTAGGCGTTTGTGTAGACGGTCGTTTGTAGGTGTTTGTGTAGACGGTCGTTTGTACGTGTTTGTGTAGACGGTAGTTTGTACGTGTTTGTGTAGACGGTCGTTTGTACGTGTTTGTGTAGACGGTCGTTTGTTGGTGTTTGTGTAGACGGTCGTTTGTAGGTGTTTGTGTAGACGGTCGTTTGTAGGTGTTTGTGTAGACGGTCGTTTGTAGGCGTTTGTGTAGACGGTCGTTTGTACGTGTTTGTGTAGACGGTCGTTTGTAGGCGTTTGTGTAGACGGTCGTTTGTAGGTGTTTGTGTAGACGGTCGTTTGTAGGTTTTCGTGTAGACGGTCGTTTGTAGGTGTTTGTGTAGACGGTCGTTTGTAGGTGTTTGTTTGTGTTGACGGTCTTCTTTTCGGATTTGTGAGTTTCCATGTTTGGCATTGGTGACATAGAGTGGGGAATTGTATGCTATGTATAAGATGTTTTTTTGTGTGTTGGTTGTCATTGTCTTGTGTTGTGTGAGAGGGGCTACTGTCCCAATACTTGCATTGCCTTTCTGCACAGAATGTTTTTTTCTGTATCCATTTTATCATTTTCTGAGAATGTTATTCCTATTTCATTAAGTAATTGCAGATATTTAGGTTTTTATTCTAGTAATACAGTATCAATACAATATTAAAACAGGTAATGTAGAATTGCTCAGGCAAAAGCAGCTTTCCAAAATTGAGGAAGATACTATGCAATCCATTTTTTACAATAGAAACAAGAAAAAGAGCTCTTAAATGTTATGTAGAGCCAGTCTTAACATATGGATGCGAATCATGGACAATTGGACAACAGACAAGAAAATCACTGAAGTCTGTAGAAATGTGGTTTTACAGAAGAATATTGAGAATACCATGGACAGCTAAGAAGAGTAATGAAAATGTTCTGAAAGAGGTCAAAGCAAAAAGAGAGCTAATTTCCAACATTAGGAAGAAACAATCATTATTTTTGGCCATTTAATGAGAGGAGAACAAGTTAAATATATTGTAACAACTGGAAAATGTTGAGGAACGAAGAGATAGGGGGAAACAAAGAGAAAAAATAACAGACAGCTTAAGAGAATCGCTTGGCAGAAGGTCAACAACAGAAATGATAAAGAACCGTAAGGATCGAAAGTTGTGGAGAGACGTGATCACCTACGCCAGCAGACCCGGTACTTGATGATGCTTAGTACAGTATCATCAGCTTATCTTAGGTTATTGATTAAATAATACCAGGGCTAAAACTAAGAATAGCAAAATGTTATATCTTCTCAACATTCCAATATGGTGCAGAAACATGGACGTTGGGCAAGAAAACAAAACAGAAAATTGAAGACTTTAAAATGTGGATATATAGAAGAATATGTAGAATTGGATGGAAGGAAAAGAAGGCAAACAATAAAGTCTTAAAACAAATAAAAATGAAAAGAGAACTACTAAATACAATTCAAACAAGACAAATGCTATTGTTGGGCCATGTTAAAAACCACAACAGCCTACTAAAAGTAATCCTGGAGGGGAAAATACAAGGCAAAAGAGGCAGAGTCAGACCAAGACTAACATAAACGAGGAACATCAAAACATGGACAAGTCAGCCTATGACAACCTACACTATCAAAGCAAGAGACAGAGCAGAATGGCGTTCCATGGTGGCAAACCTTCGTTGCGGAGATGGCACTCGATGATGATGTTATTCCCATACAACTGATCCTGTTATGTGCCTGTGTTTTCCGCTGATATCATTGCGCTCTGTCTTCAATACAGACCACACTACACAGTGAACCTATCTCAACATTGAGTACAGACCACACTACACAGTTAACCTGTCTCAACATTGAGTACAGACCACACTACACAGTGAACCTGCCTCACGCATGCCTAACTTCTACTCTGACTCACAAAGTCTCTACATGATATCTGGACAACAGTGACTCTACAGCAGCACATGTCCTTTATTAATTTACGAACAACATACTCAGACGCAACTCTAACGTAAAAAGAGCGAACTGTCCCGAACAATTTACACAAAGTAGCAGTAATCATAAAGCTCAGAGTAAAAAAAAAAATGTTTGACAATTGTGTTTACATAAAGCGACAACGACATTGTCAGCGTCAAGGTAACTGACGTACTTCCTGTCTGCCTGACTGTAAACATCTTAGTAAAGGACGTTCTGTGGGACATATAACGTGGTAGGGAAAGTAATATTAAACCTCATCATGCTAGGCAACATTACAAAAGGGGCGGTTAGTGTTCTCTCTCTTGCTCTTATTACCGTTCCCTGTCTCTCTGTTATTACCTTCCCCATTCATGGTTATGGTTAGTCGAAGGCTCCGGTATCACTGCAAACGAATTAAAATCCATAATTGTTCTACCGCCCGTGCTAGTGGAATCATCCTAATTAACATGTCATATCATTGAAGGATCTAAACAAAGAAAGGCAGCTGTACTCCCCACCATAGCAGCTACAGCACATGCCAAAAGACATAAGGCCAAGCGGCAGCAAAAGTGAATGCAGCTGAACTGTTCTTCGTCATACGACATCGTCATTCATCGTAAGCAATCGGAATATCGAAACACGATCCGGATGAAAAACACAGCTCACGGTGTGCACAGAGCATTAAACTCAGTAGCTCCGTCAGCGAGTCGGAATTGGAATATGAAGAGACTGCAACAAGGAACACTTTTCAGACTGACCCTCAATGGTTCCTACCGCCCATCCGCCATACCGTTCATTGAGTCAGGTACAATTTTTCAACAGGACCATTGGAAAGCGCTAGACCGGAATTAAACGTTTGTACCGCCAGACTAACCACCGCGCTACTGATAACTTAACGCGTCTCATTTTTCAAATGTTTTAGCTTGTGTACTTGGTCTGTACCGAAGAAGAACTTGTAATCGTAACGTGGGAATTCTCACTTACTATTTTTATACGGATAATATGTAACACAATATTGTGTCTGTCTATTTTTGCTTTCCGTGAACATTTTGTCGCAGGCTTCACGGTTCATTCATTATTTTCCGTACACATTTTGTCGCCAGCTTCACTGCTCCTTCATTATTTTCCGTGCACATTTTGTCGCCAATTTCACTGCTCCGTCGTTATTTTCCGTGCACATTTTGTCGCCAATTTCACTGCTCCGTCGTTATTTTCCGTGCACATTTTGTCGCCAGCTTCACTGCTGCTTCATTATTTTCCGGCTAACCTATTCATGATATTAAAATATGTATCACATAAGGTAATGAGCTCTTGTACGGTCTAGGTTATGTACAGTAATGAGTTAACTTTCTTACAGTCAAGTAAAGTAATTTGTTGGTTCTCTTACAGTCTAAGTCCAGTAATGAACAAAGTCGCACATTTAAGGACAGCAAAATGAGACACGACTTGTATCTTCTGACTGCTCACATGTGTAAAAAAAGTAAGTAAAGTACCCCCCGTCACGCCAAGTGGCGTATAGGGAAATATGGCGTTAGTGACCCTATATTTTACAGACCTTCAGCACATGATTTTTGGGGTAATGTGGTCGGTATTACGCCCGTGCTGCTTTTACTTTCCCAGAAAAAATCCGGTACCCATTTAAGGCTGGGTGAACCCGGAGCCGTCGGTTGGGATCGAACCCTACCCCTTGTCCGTAGTAGTCCAGTTCACTAACCACTGAGCTATCGCGGCTCCTACTAATTTTTAGGGAATTAGTAAAACCCAGGTGTCCTCGCCAGGATTACGAACCCCGGCTGTTGCCGTGGTAAGCCAACCGCCTATCGATTGCGCTAACCGGACACCCTGCTCACATGTGTAAGAGCTGAATAATTCATTTTGCAGACAGTCTTACACATCATTCGGGAGCTGCGATAGCTCAATGGTTAGTGAACTGGACTACAAAGGACGAGAGGAGAGGTTCGATCCCAACCACGGCTTCCGGTTCATCCAGCCTTTAATGTGTACCGGATTTTTTTTCTGGGAAAGTAAAGCGGCATGGGCATAATACCGACCATATTACCCCAAAAATCATGTGCCGAAGGTGTGTGAAATGTATTGTCACTAACACCATATTCCCTATACGCAACTTGATGTGACGGGGGGGGGGGGGGTACTTTACTTTTTTTTTTACACCTTGTTCACAAGTGTCTGCCCAAAACTCACCGTCAACTTTCTCAGCTACTGGCTGTGAACAATGTGCATATGGTCTCAGATCTGTCTCGACCTAAAGGTCTTCAGTCCAAAGGCGATGTTCGCACATTTGAGTATTTCTTCTATACATTGTGTACTAGAACATAGAATATGCATGAGATTTGATAGCTGAACTTATGATAATGTCACGGTTACGATGCACTGTGGACAGACAACTGTGGGAGGACATGACCACCTACGCCAACCGGTAAAGCACATGATGTTGATGATGAATGCCTCGGAGGTTCAAAGGTGTATCAAGGCTGTACGGAGAGGAGCACAAATTCGTGATATCACATGAGATGCTCCCTCTTTAGATCAGAGTATCTTGCTCATTCTGTACTTTTTTCTATGAGCACCGACAAAAATATCTTCCACTTCATTTGGGAAAGCGCTGTTTTTTTTTTCATAAAAAGATGTGTATAATACAATGGGCTGGGATGTCATTGAAAGAGATGTGTATGATACAATGGGCTGGGATGTCATTGAAAGAGATGTGTATAATACAATGGGCTGGGATGTCATTGAAAGAAATGTGTATGATACAATGTGCTGGGATGTCATTGAAAGAGATGTTTATGATACAATGGGCTGGGATGTCATTGAAAGAGATTTGTATGATACAATGGGCTGGGATGTTCAATGAAAGAGATATGTATGATACAATGGGCTGGGATGTTCAATGAAAGAGATATGTATGATACAATGGGCTGGGATGTCATTGAAAGAGATGTGTATGATACAATGGGCTGGGATGTTCAATGAATGAGATATGTATGATACAATGGGCTGGGATGTCATTGAGATGTGTATGATACAATGGGATGGGATGTCATTGAAAGAGATTTGTATGATACAATGGGCTGGGATGTCATTGAAAGAGATTTGTATGATACAATGGGCTGGGATGTCATTGAAAGAGATGTGTATGATACAATGGGATGGGATGTCATTGAAAGAGATGTGTATGATACAATGGGCTGGGATGTCATTGAAAGAGATGTGTATGATACAATGGGCTGGGATGTTCAATGAAAGAGATGTGTATGATACAATGGGCTGGGATGTTCAATGAAAGAGATGTGTATGATACAATGGGCTGGGATGTTCAATAAAAGAGATGTGTATGATACAATGGGATGGGATGTTCAATGAAAGAGATGTGTATGATACAATGGGCTGGGATGTTCAATAAAAGAGATGTGTATGATACAATGGGTTGGGATGTCATTGAAAGAGATGTGTATGATACAATGGGCTAAGATGTCATCGAACGAGATCTGCCTATGGCCAGCTTCATTCAGAATGTGACGAATCGAAGAGGCTGACAACTTTTAATGGCTGGAGAAAATACAAACCATCTCGCTGCCAGTGCTCTTCAGTGCACATGCTCTTCACATTTCTTTCATCACTGAATGTATGTAAAAGGGCATCACGTACCAGGTTGTTAACATTATATGTTGTAAACGTGGTGTTCCGTGCCACCACTTGACCTTCGACCCACGCAAGCTCTAGTGGACTCAGGTGCGAGAAGTGGGAGTCGACGAGAAGTGTGGCCAGGCTCTGTCATGATTTTGTCAATCAAAAACGTCTTTGGCTTCTCCTATTGTTTCACAAGTTCCAGTAACTCTGATTACATCTGGTTGTCGTGAAAGAGGACATTTTCTTTGACAAACTAGGTTTTGATTTGATCTTCTGTGTTTGATGAAGTTGGAACTTTGTCTTGCTACTATACAGCATCGAGATAGGATACGTTGTCCATTACCAGTATGACAATCTATCATGGCTGGGTAGGATAGTGTCTATATACAGTCCCTGAACTTTGTCTTGCTGCTCTACAACATTATGATAGAATGCATTGTCCATTAACAAGCATGGCTGACTGTCTAAGCTGGGCAGCTGCTCTACAACATTATGATAGAATGCATTGTCCATTAACAAGCATGGCTGACTGTCTAAGCTGGGCAGCTGCTCTACAACATTATGATAGAATGCATTGTCCATTAACAAGCATGGCTGACTGTCTAAGCTGGGCAGCTGCTCTACAACATTATGATAGAATGCATTGTCCATTAACAAGCATGGCTGATAGTCTAAGCTGGGCAGCTGCTCTACAACATTATGATAGAATGCATTGTCCATTAACAAGCATGGCTGACTGTCTAAGCTGGGCAGCTGCTCTACAACATTGTGATAGAATGCATTGTCCATTAACAAGCATGGCTGACTGTCTAAGCTGGGCAGCTGCTCTACATTACGATAGAATGCATTGTCCATTAACAAACATGGCTGACTATCTAAGCTGGGCAGCTGCTCTACATTACGATAGAATGCATTGTCCATTAACAAACATGGCTGACTATCTAAGCGGGGCTTGTTGTAGGAGCTACTGAGTTAAGTGCTCTGTGCACAATGTGAGCTGTGTGTCTCATCCATTTTGAACATATTTCGATATTCCAATTGTTTACGATGAATGATGATATCGTATGACAGGGAACAGTTGGCTGTGTTCATTTTCTGCGCGGTTTCGCCTTATGTCTTTTGACGTGTGCTGAGACTGCTATGATGGGGACTACAGTTACCTTTCTTTGTTTGGGAGATGAGATATTAAATTACGCTGGCACGGGCGGTTGAGCAATTATGGATTTTAATTCGTTTGCAGTGATACCCGGGCCTTCCATAACCAAAGAACCAAACTTGGCTGACTGTCTAAGCTGGGCAGCTGCTCTACAACATTATGATAGAATGCATTGTCCTTTAACAAGCATGGCTGACTGTCTAAGCTGGGCAGCAGAACTACAACATTATGATAGGATGCATTGTCTATTAACAAACATGAGACGATCTAAGCTGGACAGCTGCTCTACAACATTATGATAGAATGTATTGTCCATTAACAAGCATGGCTGATGGTCTAAGCTGTGCAACTGCTCTACAACATTATGATAGGATGCATAGTCCATTAACAGACATGAGACGGTCTATCCATGGTGGGTAGGATGGTGTTCTCTATCCAATCCCTGAAGATGTGTCCATTCAGTGAGTGGAAGTCCCTACCATCTGCAGACTTTGCTTGAAAAAGAAGCTCTGCTTGATTGACAAGTCTATTCTCTCTGCTCCCAGCATGTGCTATTATAATGCGTTGTCCATTGATATAGTGAATTCCACTTGTCCTATCTCTGTAACATGACTACTGACTTATCAAATTGCTTGCTACCAACCATCTGTCAAGACGCCAAAGGCCTTATATATATATATATATATATATATATATATATATATATATAATGTGATTGTCATTCTTTCTCAACGGTGTGGTGAGCATTAACCCACGTTTCATCCATGTAAACGATGATGCAGCCTTCCATCCTTCTCTCTCGGATCCGCCTTAGGTATTTACTCCGAGAAGCAATGGATCGTGGCTCCTCACAAACAATGTTTCTGCAGATTTTTCAAAAAGTGTAACCAACGCTTTTTACAACTTTCCACGGGGTAGGTTTTTTTTTTTTAAGTTTAATGTTGCATTCAGATTGTAACTCAACTTTCATTTTGCGGAGACTAACAAGTTGAATTGCTGGAAACAAGTTAAACAATTTCACATCCAAGACCATCTATATCAAAATTATCCAATTTGTATTCTAAAGTCCTGTCTCATCCACCAGAAAAAAAAGATGCTAACACCCAGCGCATGCTGTGTTCTAGCACGTCCTGATATAATCGACCCCGCCTAGCCTCCACGCAGAAATGTATGTAGATTATGACATCAACTTTAGCGCAGTCATGAATTCACACTTTCAATTGAGTCCCATTTACAAATGTGAGGTAACTCACTATTTTAGTGCTCCTGTAAGATCAACTATATTTTCCGATACACCTTTACTGTGAGTATTAACTACGTCATCCATCGTGATCACCATTGGTGAGCTGGTGCTCAAAGGGTCACTTGCCGATTACAATAGGAAATTTCCATACGCTTTGAGATTTTCAACGCTTTTTTTTTTTTACTTAAAATGTGATAGTGTGCACTTTATTGCACCGGGGAGCTGATTGACTGTCTATCCTTAAAGCATATTGTTTACACAATATTTAAAATGAAAATCCTACACTAGATCTGTTTTATAATAGATAATACACAAAAATTCGTTAAGATCATGAAGACTATGTGCATGCAAAATTTCACAGCAATACATCAAACTGTTTCCGATAAAATTTATTTTGAGTTTGTGCAACAATTTATGAAGGGACTATAATAGCTAAATGTCTTGTTGATGACGTACATTGTTTATATAGCGAATATATCAGTAATCACAGATAATAAGTTAGCGCATGAAGACATGTATGGACGATACAAGTAGTTCGTGAAGACATGTAGGCACGTTACAAGCAGTTCATATAAATGTTACACAAGAAGAGAAATACTGACACGGTTGTTTATTTATCAGCTTCAGGGAACAAATATAAATTGTCAGAAATTGTTTCTTACAGAAAATATAATTCATCAATCGTAAAGATCAGAGTAACAGGTGTACTTACAACGAGATTAATACTTACAACGAGATTAATACTTACAACGAGATTAATACTTACAACAAGATTAATACTTACAAGAAGATTAATACTTACAACAAGATTAATACTTACAACGAGATTAATACTTACAACAAGATTAATACTTACAACAAGACTAATACTTACAACAAGATTAATACTTAACATTCAAGATTAATACTTACAACAAGACTAATACTTACAACAAGATTAATACTTACGACAAGATTAATACTTACGACAAGACTAATACTTACAACAAGATTAATACTTACAACAAGACTAATACTTACAACAAGATTAATACTTAACATTCAAGATTAATACTTACAACAAGACTTACACTTACATCAAGACTTACACGTACAACAAGACTTACACTTACAACAAGACTTACACTTACAACAAGAATAATACTTATATCAAGACTTACACTTACAACAAGATTAATACTTACAACAAGATTAATACTTACATCAAGACTTACACGTACAACAAGACTTACACTTACAACAAGACTTACACTTACAACAAGAATAATACTTATATCAAGACTTACACTTACAACAAGATTAATACTTACAACAAGATTAATACTTACATCAAGACTTACAATTACATCAAGACTTACACTTACATTAAGACTTACACTTACAACAAGACTTACACTTACATCAAGACTTACACTTGCATCAAGATTAATACTTACAACAACACATACACTTACATCAAGACTTACACTTGCATCAAGATTAATACTTACAACAAGATTAATACTTACATCAAGATTAATACTTACATCAAGACTTACACTTACAACAAGATTAATACTTACATCAAGACTTACACTTACAATACGATTAATACTTACATCAAGACTTACACTTACAACAAGATTAATACTTTCATCAAGACTTACACTTACAACAAGACTTACACTTACAACAAGATTAATACTTACATCAAGACTTACACTTATAACAAGATTAATACTTACATCAAGACTTACACTTACAACAAGACTTGCACATACAACAAGACTTACACTTACAACAAGATTAATACTTACAACAAGATTAATACTTACATCAAGACTTACACTTATAACAAGACTTACACTTACAACAAGCTAAAACTAACCAGACTTACACTTACAACAAGATTAATACTTACATCAAGACTTACACTTATAACAAGATTAATACTTACATCAAAACTTACACTTATAACAAGGTTAATACTTATATCAAGACTTACACTTATAACAAGATTAATACTTACATCGAGACTTACACTTACAACAAGACTAAAACTTACAAGACTTACACCTACAACAAGACTAAAACTTACAACAAGACTAAAACTTACAAGACTAAAACTTACAACAAGACTAAAATTTGCAACAAGACTAAAACTTACAACAAGACTAAAAATTACAACAAGACTAAAACTTACAACAAGACTAAAACTTACAACAAGACTAAAATTTGCAACAAGACTAAAACTTACAACAAGACTAAAACTTACAACAAGACTAAAACTTACAACAAGATTAAAACTGACAACAAGACTAAAACTTACAACAAGACTAAAATTTGCTACAATATTACAACTTACAACAAGACTAAAACTTACAACAAGACTAAAATTTGCTGCAAGATTAAAACTTATAACAAGACTAAAACTTACAACAAGACTAAAATTTGCTACAAGATTAAAACTTACAACGGAGTGCGAAATCTGAATCCTCAGTTCCATCCACAGCAATAATGCAACTCCTGGACCCTGCCATATTAAACTAGTACGTGATGTTCTCACACACAAAGGGCTGGCTAACACTGTCCTCTCTAGCGTACACTTCACAAATAATTTCTATTTCACGTACACACCAACATTACTTATCCCTTAGAACATGTACACAATCCACATATGTGTACACACAGAGAGTACTTGTACATAACGTGTGTTTTCTCGAATAAACATCCTTATTGTGTACAACCTGATCGCTGTCCTAAGCTGTGACCGACATTTCGCTTGGCTGAACTGGGACTTGCCGCATTGACTGCGCGACTGACTGTATTTGTATGCTGTATACCCGTCGTGGTTTTTATGTGTTCTTGTTGCTGCTGTATATCTCTGAATTGTTCGAGACTGGGTCATTTTATTAAATCTGGCAAGAAAATGGTGCAGAGTTTCAGGGGCAGACTTGCTGGAGTAAGGGACCACGAGTCTGCACAACTTCCGGACAGTAACGCTGGTTATCTGCTGTAAAGATTTCTATTTCTGCTCTCTGATGTGAGCATTCTTCACTGTTTTCTTCTTCTTTGTGTGCCCCTTTCAACTCCATGTGGAGCATGGGTCTTCAACAAACACTTTCAACTCCATGTGGAGCATGGGTCTTCAACAGACACTTTCAACTCCATGTGGAGCATGGGTCTTCAACAAACACTTTCAACTCCATGTGGAGCATGGGTCTTCAACAGACACTTTCAACTCCATGTGGAGCATGGGTCTTCAACAAACACTTTCAACTCCATGTGGAGCATGGGTCTTCAACAGACACTTTCAACTCCATGTGGAGCATGGGTCTTCAACAAACACTTTCAACTCCATGTGGAGCATGGGTCTTCAACAGACACTTTCAACTCCATGTGGAGCATGGGTCTTCAACAAACACTTTCAACTCCATGTGGAGCATGGGTCTTCAACAAACACTTTCAACTCCATGTGGAGCATGGGTCTTCAACAGACACTTTCAACTCCATGTGGAGCATAGTTCTTCAACAAACACTTTCAACTCCATGTGGAGCATGGGTCTTCAACAAACACTTTCAACTCCCTGTGGAGCATAGTTCTTCAACAAACACTTTCAACTCCATGTGGAGCATGGGTCTTCAACAAACACTTTCAACTCCCTGTGGAGCATAGTTCTTCAACAAACACTTTCAACTCCATGTGGAGCATGGGTCTTCAACAAACACTTTCAACTCCATGTGGAGCATGGGTCTTCAACAAACACTTTCAACTCCATGTGGAGCATAGTTCTTCAACAAACACTTTCAACTCCATGTGGAGCATGGGTCTTCAACAAACACTTTCAACTCCATGTGGAGCATGGGTCTTCAACAGACACTTTCAACTCCATGTGGAGCATAGTTCTTCAACAAACACTTTCAACTCCATGTGGAGCCTGGGTCTTCAACAAACACTTTCAACTCCCTGTGGGTTATGGGTCTTCAACAAACACTTTCAACTCCCTGTGGAGCATAGGCGTTCAACAAACATTTCCAACTCCCTGTGGAGCATGTGTCTTCAACAAATACTTTCAACTCCATGTGGAGCACAGGTCTTCAACAAACACTTTCAACTCCCTGTGGAACACGGGTCTTCAACAAACACTTTCAACTCCCTGTGGAGCACAGGTCTTCAACAAACACTTTAAACTCCTTACGGAGCTTGGGTCTTCAACAAACACTTTCAACTCCCTATGGAGCACGGGTCTTCAACAAACACTTTCAACTCCATGTGGAGCATGGGTCTTCAACAAACACTTTCAACTCCATGTGGAGCATGGGTTTTCAACAAACTCTTTCAACTCCCTGTGGGTTATCGGTCTTCAACAAACACTTTCAATTCCATGTGGAGCATGGGTCTTCAACAAACACTTTCAACTCCCTGTGGAGCATGTGACTTCAACAAACACTTTCAACTCCCTGTGGAGCACAGGTCTTCAACAAACACTTTCAACTCCATGTGGAGCATAGGCCTTCAACAAACACTTTCAACTCCCTGTGGAGCATAGTAAAGTAAAAGTAAAGTACCCCCCGTCACGCCAAGTGGCGTATAGGGAAATATGGTGTTAGTGACCCTATATTTTACAGACCTTCAGCACATGATTTTTGGGTAATGTGGTCGGTATTACGCCCGTGCTGCTTTTACTTTCCCAGAAAAAATCCGGTACCCATTTAAGGCTGGGTGAACCCGGAGCCGTCGGTTGGGATCGAACCCTACCCCTTGTCCGTAGTAGTCCAGTTCACTAACCACTGAGCTATCGCGGCTCCTACTAATTTTTAGGGAATTAGTAAAACCCAGGTGTCCTCGCCAGGATTACAAACCCCGGCTGTTGCCGTGGTAAGCCAACCGCCTATCGATTGCGCTAACCGGACACCCTCTGGAGCATAGGCCTTCAACAAACACTTTCAACTCCATGTGGAGCACAGGTCTTCAACAAACACTTTCAACTCCATGTGGAGCATGGGTCTTCAACAAACACTTTCAACTCCATGTGGAGCATGGGTTTTCAACAAACTCTTTCAACTCCCTGTGGGTTATCGGTCTTCAACAAACACTTTCAATTCCATGTGGAGCATGGGTCTTCAACAAACACTTCCAACTCCCTGTGGAGCATGTGTCTTCAACAAACACTTTCAACTCCCTGTGGAGCACTGGTCTTCAACAAACACTTTCAACTCCCTGTGGAGCATAGGCCTTCAACAAACACTTCCAACTCCCTGTGGAGCATGTGTCTTCAACAAACACTTTCAACTCCATGTGGAGCACAGGTCTTCAACAAACACTTTCAACTCCATGTGGAGCATGGGTCTTCAACAAACACTTTCAACTCCATGTGGAGCATGGGTCTTCAACAAACTCTTTCAACTCCATGTGGAGCATGGGTCTTCAACAAACACTTTCAACTCCATGTGGAGCATGGGTCTTCAACAAACACTTTCAACTCCATGTGGAGCATGGGTCTTCAACAAACACTTTCAATTCCATGTGGGTTATGGGTCTTCAACAAACACTTCCAACTCACTGTGGAGCATGTGTCTTCAACAAACACTTTCAACTCCATATGGAGCATGGGTCTTCAACAAACACTTTCAACTCACTGTGGAGCATGGGTCTTCAACAAACACTTTTAACTCCATGTGGAGCTTGTGTCTTCAATAAACATTCTCCACCCCGTCATTTTTGTGATATTTTTTATTACATTTTGATCATCCTATATTTCTTCCACATTTTGTTTGTCTGTGCTTCCACATGTTTTCTCCAAACATATTTTAGCTTTCATTTCGTCTCTCAGTGACTTCTCTCGTCAGTAATTGCTTCAATTAAATTGCAGCAGTCGAAGGTTCATGTTGCAGTTCTTGTCTCCTTTAATAAATGTGTACAAAACTTTTCTCTCACCTGTTCTCCTTTATTAAATGTCTACAAAACTTTTCTCTCACCTGTTCTCCTTTATTAAACGTCTACAAAACTTTTCTCTCACCTGTTCTCCTTTATTAAATGTCTACAAAACTTTTCTCTCACCTGTTCTCCTTTATTAAACGTCTACAAAACTTTTCTCTCACCTGTTCTCCTTTATTAAACGTCTACAAAACTTTTCTCTCACCTGTTCTCCTTAATTAAACGTCTACAAAACTTTTCTCTCACCTGTTCTCCTTAATTAAACGTCTACAAAACTTTTCTCTCACCTGTTCTCCTTTATTGAATGTCTACAACACTTTTCTCTCACCTGCTTTCCTTTATTAAATGTCGACAAAACTTTTCTCTCACCTGTTCTCCTTCAATAAATGTCTACAAAACCTTTCACTAGCTTGTTCTCTTTTATTAAATGTCTACAAAACCTTTCTCTCGCTTGTTCTCCTTTATTAAATGTCTACAAACTATGATGTACATTTGCTGATACCAGATTAAAATGCGCTGGACGAATCCAGTATTACAAGCTTACACTGCATGATATGTTCACCACAGCTGAGATGTCCTGGACTTGTGGTCCGCGTGCCAGGTCAACGTATAACCAAAGAACCTTTTGTCATAACCAAGCGCAAGGTGGACAAAACAGAAGATTCGAGAACAGAGAGTTTGCTGAATCGCAGTAGCATCAGCAGTGGTGCTGGGAAGAACATGGCTGGTCATTGCTGGTTATTGTTGGTCACTGCTGGTCATTGCTGGTTATTGTTGGTCATTGCTGGTCATTGCAGGTCACTGCTGGTTATTGTTGGTCATTGCTGGTCATTGCTGGTCACTGCTGGTTATTGTCGGTCATTGCTGGTCATTGCTGGTCATTACTGGTTATTGTTGGTCATTGCTGGTTATTGTCGGTCATTGCTGGTCACTGCTGGTTATTGTCGGTCATTGCTGGTCATCGCTGGTCATTACTGGTTATTGTCGGTCATTGCTGGTCATTGCTGGTCACTGCAGGTCATTACTGGTTATTGTTGGTCATTGCTGGTCACTGCTGGTCATTACTGGTTATTGTTGGTCATTGCTGGCCACCGCTGGTCACTGCTAGTCATTGCTGCTTATTGTTGGTCATTGCTGGCCACCGCTGGTCACTGCTGGTCATCACTGGTTATTGTTGCTCATTGCTGGTCACTGCTGGTCATTACTGATTATTGTTGCTCATTGCTGGTCACTGCTTGTCATTGCTGCTTATTGTTGGTCATTGCTGGCCACCGCTGGTCACTGCTAGTCATTGCTGCTTATTGTTGGTCATTGCTGGTCATTGCTGGTCACTGCTGTTCATTACTAGTTATTGTTGGTCATTGCTGGTCATTGCTGGTCACTGCTGGTCATTACTGGTTATTGTTGCTCATTGCTGGTCACTGCTAGTTGTTGCTGCTTATTGTTGGTCATTGCTGGCCACTGCTGGTCACTGCTAGTCATTGCTGCTTATTGTTGGTCATTGCTGGCCACCGCTGGTCACTGCTAGTCATTACTGGTTATTGTTGCTCATTGCTGGTCACTGCTAGTCATTGCTGCTTATTGTTGGTCATTGCTGGCCACCGCTGGTCACTGCCAGTCATTACTGCTTATTGTTGGTCATTGCTGGTCACTGCTAGTCATTACTGCTTATTGTTGGTCATTGTTGGTTATTGCGGTTGCTGAGGATACGTCATTCGATGAGAAAATACGAACAAACTATAATGGTCTTGAAGCGATCACTTCGCAAGTCAAGCTTAAAAATCAATAACATCCTCTTCCACGGGTATCCAGTCAAGACTTCAATGACATCATGGCATAAGACACTTTATGGCTTCTGTTGACCTAGTTCTATCACATCATTACAGAAAACAGTTCATGTCATGTAATGGTTCATTACAGAAAACACTGTATGGCAAGCTATGACCTTATTGCAGAAAACACTTCATGCAACGGACTGGCTTCATTATATAAAGCATTTCATGTCATATAATGACTTCATTTCATAAAGCACTGTATGACACGTATTGACCTAATTACAGAAGATTCTCCATGGCTGGTAATGGCCCGATCAACCATCCCCATAGCTACCCTAACCCATCAACCATCCCCATAGCTACCCTAACCCTAACCCATCAAGCATCCCCATAGCTACCCTAACCCTAACCCATCAACCATCCCCATAGCTACCATAACCCATCAACCATCCCCATAGCTACCCTAACCCATCAACCATCCCCATAGCTACCCTAACCCACCAACCATCCCCATAGCTACCCTAACCCATCAACCATCCCCATAGCTACCCTAACCCATCAACCATCCCCATAGCTACCCTAATCCTAACCCATCAACCATCCCCATGGCTACCCTAACCCATCAACCATCCCCATAGCTACCCTAACCCATCAACCATCCCCATAGCTACCCTAACCCATCAACCATCCCCATAGCTACCCTAACCCATCAACCATCCCCACAGCTACCCTAACCCATCAACCATCCCCACAGCTACCCTAACCCATCAACCATCCCCATAGCTACCCTAACCCATCCCCATAGCTACCCTAACCCATCAACCATAGCTACCCTAACCCATCAATCATCCCCACAGCTACCATAACCCATCAACCATCCCCACAGCTACCCTAACCCATCAACCATCCCCATAGCTACCCTAACCCATCAACCATCCTCACAGCTACCCTAACCCATCAACCATCCCCATAGCTACCCTAACCCATCAACCATCCCCATAGCTACCCTAACCCACCAACCATCCCCATAGCTACCCTAACCCACCAACCATCCCCATAGCTACCCTAACCCATCAACCATCCCCATAGCTACCCTAACCCATCAACCATCCCCATAGCTACCCTAACCCTAACCCATCAACCATCCCCATAGCTACCCTAACCCATCAACCATCCCCACAGCTACCCTAACCCATCAACCATCCTCATGGCTACCCTAACCCATTAACCATCCCCATAGCTACCCTAACCTATCAACCATCCCCATAGCCACCCTAACAGAGAACGATGATATCCTAAACAACGTCCATCTATCATCATCATCATGTGCCATACCGGTTGGCGTAGGTGATCATGTCCCTCCACAATCTTCTATCTACAGTGCATGGTATCAGTTCTGTTGTTGACTGTTTTCCATGCCATGACACCAAGCTATCCAGTATTTTCTTTCTTTGTCACCCACGATCTCTCTTTCCTTTTATTTTGCCAGTTGTAACCAAGTATTCCAACTTTCCTCTTCTAATGACGTGCCCAAAAATGTTGATTGCTTCTTTCCGATGTTTTTAGGAGTTCCCTTTTTGTGTTGGCCTCTTTGAAAATTTCTTCATTAGTCTTTTTAGCTGTCCATGGAACTTTCAACATTCTTCTGAGAAATCCCATCTCTGTGGCCTCTAATCGTCTTTTCATTTGTTTCATCAATCAGCAATATCATTACTTGCAATATTTCTGAACGTTTAACATCGTTTCTGATGATAAAACTGTTCACTTTTCTAGACAGATCAGATTAGTGAACGGTCACACAAGACTGTCGTTCATGATATATGTGTTTCGACATAACCATCATTTGTCATATTAGCCTAATGTATGCCATATTGAAACATCTACAGTCCTCATTCAGTACCAACTGTGTACATTTGGCGCACATATTTTGTACATCAGGGTTACCCAAGGTTGGCTCAGTGTTTTAGTGAGTCTAACATGCTAGTTGTCGTGCAGGTATTGGGATTATTATATCACTGGCCACATCTGCAACTACATGTAGAATGATGTTTAGATATGAGTTTGAAGCAAATGCAGATAGCCACTTCCATCGCGAATTCATTACTGGGCAAACAATGTGAAAACTCTCGGACGCGCTGTCACAACACAGAGCTAGTCGGACGCGCTGTCACAACACAGAGCTAGTCGGACGCGCTGTCACAACACAGAGCTAGTGTCAGTCAACAGATCGTGCAAGATCGCTTCTTCGAGAGCTGGGGGGAGGGGGTGTGAGGGGGAGGGGGAAGACATGAAAATATCGACAAGAGCGAATTCCAAGTAAAGAGTTTATGTGTGGGTTCAAGGTCATCATCGGGGTTTAAATTTTGGATGAAATGACGAGTGTCAAGGACAGGTTACGGTTGGGTCACGTTTCTTTTTCTTTCCTTCCTTCCTCATTTATGCTCCAATGTCAGGCTGTTATGTTTCCTAGTGTTTCTAATACTCCGTCAATCCATCTTTTTCGTGGTCGACCCTTGGGTCTGGTGTTCTCGCGACCTATATTGAAGGTTCGCGTTTTGATCTCTCTCTCTGCCTTGTCACGTGGCCAGCCATTTTATCTGTTGTTTCTTTATATATTCTATGATATTCCCAGCTATTTTTCAGTTCTTCATTTCTGATCTTATCTCTGAAGTTATATTTTTATTATTAGTCTAACACATTTAATCTCAGTAGAGGTTATTTTTATTATTGTTCTTGTATCTAGGGCCCAAGACTGGCATTGGTAGCACAACGTTGGGATAAAGATTGTATTGTAGAGTGCCCGTTTTGCCTCTAGCGTTGTTTCCTTGTTGGACAATAGTAGTGATAGCTGTCCGATGATTGGACAAGCTTTTTTGCATCTTGAGTCTATCTCTGCTGTTTGTGAATTGTCGTTTGTCACCAGACATCCTAGGTATTTATCCTAGGTTTGTTTTATAACTCTCTCTACATGTGAGGGGCATATATAATTAGAATTGGTCGTGTGGGTATTGACTGCTCCATCTTTTCTGACAGTCCACATTCTTCGTGTCTCGTCGACTCGGTATTTCTCTGCGATGTGGGCACATTCAGTTATATTATCGTGCCGCTCTGTAAATGGCTTTCCTGGTATGTGACGTCAATATTGAAGCTTTTAGAAACACTCTGATGACGTCTATGTAGCCGTCCTTCTGTCTACCGGCAGATCGCTTTACTGTTCAGAGCTCACCGTACAGCAGCTGTTTCTAGATACCATTAGTGACGTAGTAGAAAAACGTCCATTATTTATAGCCGCGATCTCATCGTCTGCAGGAGAAGCAGCGACCCAATTGTGCACAACGCTGATGACGTACCAAGCTCATGGAGACACTACTATCATGTGAACCGTCTCCCAGTTGTATCCACGCTGTTGATTACATGCAAGACATGACAACACATAAACAACTGCTCTCATCGCGTGTTCGTCTCTGGTATTTGCATGAACTATAAACACTCGACCGACTAAAATACTTGTTTCTACAGTCAACAAAAGTTATCAGCGGCTCAATGAAGTCTTTCAATGGCGTCATTAAGTTTCTCAATCCTGACTGCGCCGACATTTCAACAGAAAACACTCAATGACTACAGCCTGCTTTCACAACAGTCTACTTCTTTACAATTTAGGCATCAGGTGCGAGACTAGAAGGGCAATAATCGTTACATTTTTTTCTATTCAAGGGGCCATAATTGGCAGTGGTTAATGAACTTGTCTAATGAGGACAGAAGGTAGGGTTCTCTTTTTAAGTTTTAAATGGTTACAGGTTTGTTTTTCCTGGTCAAATGCGCATTTCTGGTATGCTGACCACATTTGTCGACTTGATAATATTCTGGGTGGTTGAGAAATACGACGTCGATCTCTGGACAGGGAGGAACCGGGTTCGAATCCCACCTCAGATGGTGGTGATATATATATATTTATTGTTTTAATAGGAAAAATAAATCCATGGTTTCTTTACGACATTAGCCTTCCCTGATCTCTTGATGTCCGGCCTTCTCTGATAACGGCAATGAACAAGCGATCCCGTGTGCACTCGAGCACGTTAAAGATCCGTCTGCAGTTACAATGAGAAAGAGTAGGCCATAAAATGGCTGCCGTCCGGGGCAAAATTATCAGCAAAAACCTACCCATACTGTGGATCCCAGGTCGTGCTACGGAGTTCGTGCACGTTGGCCAGTGTTCTTCTCGGATTCTTTTGAGATTCTCCAGGGCAATATCGGAGCACCTACGGGTTCGTCCGGTGTGCACTGACGATGATCCTAATACAACAACAATAACAACAATAACAACAACAATATGCTGATAATAAAGAAAATGTGGACTGTCTCTCTTTCCCTCTCTAAGAGGGAAGGGGTTCTTTCTTTATTTTTCTTCCCTCTTCCTTTCTTTCTTTCTGTTTCTTTCTTCTCCCTCCTCCTTTCTTTCTTTCTTTCTTTCTTTCTTTCTTTCTTTCTTTCTTTCTCTCTTTCTTTCTTCCTTTCTTTCTTTTTAATTTCTTTTTACTCCCTCCCTCCCTCTTTCTTTCCTACTTTCTTTCTTTTCTTTTTTTTTTCATTTCTTTCAAAACCCTATAAAATACTTTAATACATGGTGAGAAAAGAAGGGAGAAGGTAACAATTGAAGTCCTAATGCAACACCAGACACCATCGACGATTTGATCAAAGAATCGGATCGCATAAACTTGAGAAGATTTGAACCTTCTACTCTTACAGTCCGCTCACAGGAGACACTACATGTCTGTTCTGTCTTAAAAGTCTAGCCTCTACGTGCAGACGCCATCAAAACGGGCCTCTAGAACACAACAAACCATGCATGAATGGCAACAGTTAAGGCAAACTCAGGCACGCTTGACTTGTGTTGCTGCAGCTACTGTGTATACACAGACTGCTGGCTACAAAGGCTGGCTAAGCCATGCATAGATATCAACCTGTGTGTGAACTGAGCAATAACATTTCCGAGCTATGGCCCCGATATCCCTCATTCCTATGGATGACGCACTCGTTTCTACAAACCAGACTTGGGGGCACTCGTTCCTTAAGTAGCCTGGGTTCTCAAGGCCAGGGTCTAGGCATTCCTCGGTCAATTTACGTAGAGACAGCTACAAGAACAAATGTTCTACAGAACATGGGCGTACTCCAGGGCTGCATGCACCAGTGTGCATGATATGTACAATATGTGTATAGCGGGATTTGGCTTGTTACAATTACATGTATGTGTGAGAGTGTGCGTGCGTGCGCGCGCGTGTGTGTGTTTAAAATAAAGGATAGATAATAGCAAAACGACAGAAGAAATGGTAATAACAAAGAAGAAGACATCACCGCAATGCACAAATAAAGACAAGTGGAACAATATTAAAACAGGTAGATAAATGTTAATACCTGGGAACAATGTTAACCTCGAATGGTAGATGTACAGCAGGAGTGAGATACAGAATGGCTCATGCAAAAGCTGCTTTCTGAAAAATGAGGAAGATACAGTGCAATCCATTTTTAACAGTAGAAACAATAAAAAGAGTTCTTAAATGTTATGTAGAGCCAGTCTTAACGTATGGATGTGAATGATGGACAATAGAACAACATATAAGAAAATCGACGGAGGCTGTAGAAATGTGGAATGTTAAGAATACCATGGAAAGCTTAGAAGAGTAATGAAAACGTTCTGAAAGAGGCCAAACCAAAAAGAGAGCTAATTTCCAATATTAGGAAGGTACAATCATCATTTTTGGCCATGCAATGAGAAGGGAACAGGTTGAATATATTGTGACAACTGGTAAGGATGAAGGGCGAAGAGATAGAGGAAAGCAAAGATAAAAGCTACCAGACAGCTTAGGAGAATGGCTTGGCAGAAGGCCAACAACAGAAATGATAAATAACTGTCGAGGTCAAAAGTTGTGGAGAGACATGATCACCTATGCCAGCAGGAACAGTACTTGATGATGATGACCTATATTACAATGATATGGCACTTATTACAATCAATGTATGTCTTCCATTGTCATAAAATGTAGATCTGTTACAATGGCATATACCTCCCTTTTCTCCCCTCCCCCTTCCTGTATCAATACAATTTCAATTTATTGTCTGTTAAGCCCAAGCCGTCATGTTTCTGCTCTTGGACGTGTCAGAAGTTTGTGAATGTTCGTGCTCACGGAGTTTCGCTTTTTTGTGACGATTTGTGCTTGTTGTTGTAAGATTGTATGTTGTGGGGCTGGTCCATGCTGAAGAGAAACCTCGACAATAACTGTCTACAGGTTTTAGCTAAACAAAGTGTTGTTGTCCTTGTTGTAATTTGTGTTGTTGTTCTATTTTAGAGTGGAGTCGTTGGTCATACTGGCAGTGTTTACTTCACCAGATCGATTACTGTAGAAGAAATTGTTTACGGTACGGAGACGATGATGAAACAACACTTGTTCAAAGCATCATTGCTGTCGTTGCTTCCTACAACCGTAATGATATCTTCATAATGTGGGCGTGTATTCCGTACGTTGGGATATCCTATTAAATATTTACATTTTACCACAGAGGGAGATTAGAGTACATGGTATATGATATACGAGTCTCGGGCAGATGGTGCTCGTAAACCTGGGAGGGCCGACCATCTAAGGGCAGAATCCCCCTACAGAAAAGATCATCTGCTGCCTTGCAGGAAGATTGGGGACAATCAAAGGCTAAGGAAAGCAAACCTGAATAAAATGCTGGCTGAAATCGGATGCACTGGGCCACTGGCGCAGAACACAGTGCAACGTTTTAACGGGTGTTCAATCAGAGTGGATCTGGCAGACTCTAATTGTGATGTTCTGTCTGTGGGGGCGATCAACACACTTAACCTGACAGCTGACTTCATGTGAGAGTCTAGAATCCTAGTCTGATTGAGTCCTGATCGAGAGAGAGAGAGAGAGAGAGAGAGAGAGAGAGAGAGAGATACGAGTTAATATGGGGTTTATTAAAGGTTTATATTCTATCACAGAGATAAGTGGTTTATTAAAGGTTTATATTCTATCACAGAGATAATTGGCTTATTAAAGGTTTATATTCTATCACAGAGATAAGTGGTTTATTAAAGGTTTATATTTTATCACAGAGATAAGTGGTATATTAAAGGTTTATATTCTATCACAGAGATAAGTGGTTTATTAAAGGTTTATATTTTATCACAGAGATAAGTGGTTTATTAAAGGTTTATTTCAGTGCTCACGTTCGTTCTTGAAAGATGCCAAAGCGAAAAGGGGGTGGGACTTGCAACATCTGAAGTAAACATTCATAATATGATAGCTGCCTTGTGGTTGTGATGGAATCACTGGAATATATTGTGACAACGTGAAAAACTGAGGACATGAGAGGTCGAAGGTAGCAGAGAAAAGATACAAGACAGTTTACTAGAAAGGTTTTGGCAGGAAGTGAACTACTAAAATCATAAATAATTGGAGAAATAGAAAGTTGTGGAGGATATGATCGCCTACACCAGCAGACACCCTGCACATGATGATGATAGTTATAACAGGGCTTTTGAACCTTTTTCTACTTGGAATCCATTTTTGTAGTAATGGGGGGATAACAGTAATAGGATGTGACCAGATGGGAGATAACCAGTGCTACTCTCCTGCTATGGGCTGTTGAACAAATTAATTACTTCCCTTACACCACTCTTACCGTGTAGTTTCTATGACAGATTGTCGCCACCGATATCTGTGAGCCTGCCCGCTTATGTGGGACCGACAAATAGCAGTGACGTTTTCAGCATTGCGAGCAGGAGCAGTTGTGGATAAAATGAGGTCAGCCGTCTATAGCTCGCATAGCTCGTGACGTCACAAGTAATGGGGTGTTTTCGTGAAAACCACCTCTTCAGAGATGTCTGTGGAGACAGTCAGGCTCAGAGATGTCTGTGGAGACAGTCAGGCTCAGAGATGTCTGTGGAGACAGTCAGGCTCAGAGATGTCTGTAGAGACAGTCAGGCTCAGAGATGTCTGTGGAGACCGTCAGGCTCAGAGATGTCTGTGGACACAGCCAGGCTCAGAGATGTCTGTGGTGACAGTCAGGCTCAGAGATGTCTGTGGAGACAGTCAGGCTCAGAAATGTCTGTGGTGACAGTCAGGCTCAGAGATGTCTGTGGTGACAGTCAGGCTCAGAGATGTCTGTGGAGACAGTCAGGCTCAGAGATGTCTGTGGAGTAAGTAGGCTCAGAGATGTCGGTGGAGACAGTCAGGCTCAGAGATGTTTGTGGAGACAGTCAGGCTCAGAGATGTCGGTGGAGACAGTCAGGCTCAGAGATGTCTGTGGAGACAGTCAGGCTCAGAGATGTCGGTGGAGTCAGTCAGGCTCAGAGATGTCGGTGGAGACAGTCAGGCTCAGAGATGTCGGTGGTGATAGTCAGGCTCAGAGATGTCTGTGGAGACAGTCAGGCTCAGAGATGTCTGTGGAGACAGTCAGGCTCAGAGATGTCTGTGGAGACCGTCAGGCTCAGAGATGTCGGTGGAGACAGTCAGGCTCAGAGATGTCGGTGGAGACAGTCAGGCTCAGAGATGTCGGTGGAGACAGTCAGGCTCAGAGATGTCGGTGGAGACCGTCAGGCTCAGAGATGTCTGTGGAGACAGTCAGGCTCAGAGATGTCTGTGGAGACCGTCAGGCTCAGAGATGTCTGTGGACACAGTCAGGCTCAGAGATGTCTGTGGTGACAGTCAGGCTCAGAGATGTCTGTGGAGACAGTCAGGCTCAGAGATGTCGGTGGAGACAGTCAGGCTCAGAGATGTCTGTGGTGACAGTCAGGCTCAGAGATGTCGGTGGAGACAGTCAGGCTCAGAGATGTCTGTGGAGACAGTCAGGCTCAGAGATGTCGGTGGAGACAGTCAGGCTCAGAGATGTCGGTGGAGACAGTCAGGCTCAGAGATGTCTGTGGAGACAGTCAGGCTCAGAGATGTCTGTGGAGACAGTCAGGCTCAGAGATGTCTGTGGAGACAGTCAGGCTCAGAGATGTCTGTGGAGACAGTCAGGCTCAGAGATGTCGGTGGAGACAGTCAGGCTCAGAGATGTCTGTGCTGACAGTCAGGCTCAGAGATGTCTGTGCTGACAGTCAGGCTCAGAGATGTCTGTGGAGACAGTCAGGCTCAGAGATGTCGGTGGAGACAGTCACGCTCAGAGATGTCGGTGGTGATAGTCAGGCTCAGAGATGTCTGTGGAGACAGTTAGGCTCAGAGATGTCTGTGGAGACAGTCAGGCTCAGAGATGTCTGTGGAGACAGTCAGGCTCAGAGATGTCGGTGGAGACAGTCAGGCTCAGAGATGTCGGTGGAGACAGTCAGGCTCAGAGATGTCGGTGGAGTCAGTCAGGCTCAGAGATGTCGGTGGAGACAGTCAGGTTCAGAGATGTCGGTGGAGACAGTCAGGCTCAGAGATGTCGGTGGAGAGGGTCAGATATTTCCTGGGAATCGGTAAAATATAGGTAGCCCCACAGAATTCGTGGCTTGGTCATGAAATGTTCGTCATTTCGTTTGTACCAAAACCTCAGTTTCGCGAGGTGGTTTGCCAGTTACCTTCACCTCTACCTTTCCTTCTCTGAGACTACCACTGGTACACATTTACAGAGGCTGTGTGATCTCCTAGTCTTTTAGGTCAGGAACAACAATTATCCCAACTGGCATATCAAGTCTGAACTAGAAACAAGTAGGCATGTATAAAACAACTCAATCAACATGAAGACAATCACAGATTGTGGTATCAATCATTACAAAACTTGACAGTTCAACATTAATGCACTTCAACATGCCAGAAATAATTTGTTATTTGTAATATGCCCAGCTTGCTGTCTCTGACGAAGACCTTGAGGGACTGAACTTTGCGTGGATATTATTTTCTCCTATTTTTCACACCGGCAAAGTGTGTTCATGTGTCCCTCGCCATACAGGCAGACACTCTCCGACTTCAGAGCTCTAACGTTTTCAGCAGATTTTTTTCCTGTCAGTTTTGCCCAGGCAGCGACCATTTTTGGCTTTATAAAACGCCACAGTTTTTCTAACGTGCGCAGAGTGCGCATCTCCTTTTTTCCCGTTAAACGCGAGGGTTGAACATCGGTACAACCACGAAGAAACCACGAAGAAACCACGAAGAAAGCACGGATTGAAAGTAAAAAAATATTTCCATCCTCATGTGGTAGGATTCGAACCTGGGATCTTCCTGTCCAGAGGCCAACGTCTTACCTCTAGACCACCCTATCCCTCAACAGTGTTCACTCAAAGCTTTTTTTTCTGAAATGATAGTATTAATTGTTCATAAACATCAAGAATCATGGACACTAAATCAGAATGGAGAAGAATATCGAAGCCCAAGAGATGAACTTTTTAAATGATGTTTGACGCTTCAAATGTTATATTGGCATTAGAGAGTTCTAAAATAAGCTCATTCAAATTTGTCACAGAACGACATCTACAACAGCGTATATATATATATATATATATACAGGATCTTATTCTTCTTACCTTTCTCATTTGTCTTTTAGCGTCGATGGGAGATATAATTTGCTGTCTTCTGCTCTTCTGCTCGCCTCTGCTGCTGTTGTTTCCTAGTACTTCTAATATTCCATCGAAACATTTTGTTTTCCGTGGTCGGCCCTTGGGTCTGGTGTTCTCGCAACCTTTATTGAAGGATCGTTGTGTTGTGTTGATATTACTGCCTTACCACGTGGTCAAACCATCTATATATATATATATATATATATTTTTTTTTTTTTTTTTTTTTTTCTATGACGGGGGTTATTCCTAGCTTTTTTCTCAGTTCTTCATTTCTGCTCTTATTTCTCATGCTGTTTCCTGTAATTCGTCTAACACATTTAATCTCTATAGTTGTTATTTTTCAGAATATTACTGAGTCTAGAGTTCGAGTTTGGCACTGGTAGCTCAACGTTGGGATGAAAACTGTGTTGTAGGGGGTGAGGGGTCCGTTTTGCCGTATAACTATTTTAATCTAAAATGAAGCGGGTGAATCGATAACTCGTCGGGCTCCAAATCAGGAGAACCCGGATTTGAATCAAAGTAGGTGTGAACAGATTTGCCTGTTGGGGGTGAATTAACATCTCAGATCCGAACACCTCGCGGCGACTGCACTGGACAAGCAGGTTTTATTCTCCGATCCTACAGTCGTTCCCTCACCAGCACTCTCCAGTCATGGGAATATCGTTTTTATTTTATTTTTTTAACTGGTGCTACGGAATGTGAAATCACCGCGTTAAATGTTTCAAAATGTTCTAAGAGTGGCCAAAGTAATGAAGATGTTCATAAAGAGACAAAAGTAATGAAGATGTTCATAAAGAGACAAAAGTAATGAAGATGTTCATAAAAAGACAAAAGTAATGAAGATGTTCATAAAGAGGCAAAAGTAATGAGGATGTTCTAAAAGAGCGCAAATTAATTAAGATGTTCTAAAAGTGACCATGGTAATGAGGATGTTCTAAAAGAGGGCAAAGTAATGAGGATGTTCTTAAAAGAGTGCAAAGTAATGAGGATGTTCTAAAAGAGGGCAAAGCCAAAAGTAAGCTCATTTCCAACATCAGAAAGAAACCATTGTTTGGCAGCTATATCACGAGATGGGAATAGCTGGAGTATTATTTAACAACCAGACACAAAGTGAAAGAAGAAGAGAAAGAGGGAAACAGAGAGGAAAGATAGCAAACCTTTAACGAGGATGGTTTGATAGGAAGTCAACAACAGAAATTATAAACATTTGAAGAGATATAAACTATAGAGTGACATGATCGCCTGCGTAGTGTCTATGATACTTGATGATAACATAACTAGAAGCATGCTAGCCTGCGAGAGAGATGATGTGGAATCAGTTTCTAGTAATCACATACCAGTTTATGTTACATCTTTGCGAGTGTAAAACGAAGCACAAGAACGTTTGAACTATAAATCTCTCTCCACGCGGTCGAGAAGCAATCACTCATGCTGTCACTAGCAAGGATAGGCAGTCCTATAGCATTTGTTTCTACTGGCAAAGCGCTGTGACGAGGAGTGCGGTTTCTCTCCTACTTACTTTTTGGTGTCTTTTGTTCTGTGGTTTTTTTTTTTTTTTGGTTGTTGATTGTTTGTGATTTTTTTTCCGAGCGTTGTAATACATACCTCTCCCCTGAAAGTATTCGCTGATCTTTCGTCACAAAAGTTTCCATCTATAATAATGTTCATGTTTTATTATTTGTCTCCTCTCCGTGTGTTTGTTTTGTCTCCACAGTTTGACTTGTTTAATCTATTTTGTTGGGCCAGGTTTGACGACATCAAATCTTCACCAGGAACATGTTTATCCTTCACACAAGCCTTAGAGTTATCTGTTAAACGATATCATTGTCTTGCCTCATACACAAAGCGATCATCGATGTGACACATTCACTTCTGGATACAGTCTGTGTTTTGTCAAACCGATATATTCCAATTCTCATAGCCGCACCACGCCCTCACATTCTCATAGTCACAACATATCAACAAGCACAATGTTAAAAGCGGCAAGATTCTAAATATGAAGTAGATAAATAACTGTGGACAAAGCGGACTGGTGAAACAAGGATAAATCAAGAAAATGACAATAGTTTTATCACAACTTCATAGGTATCGAAGATGTCTCCTGTCTTGTAGAAAAAGTCTAGTGTTACTGTGTGACGTTTGTTGTTCATGACCTCAAATACAAATCTAGGGTTTATATCCTCAATTACATCGATATGTTGAGACTGGCTCTACATAACATTAAAGAGCTCTTTTTCTTGTTTCTATTGTCAAAAAATGGATTGCATAATATCTTCCTCATTTTTTGAAAAGCTGCTTTTGTCTGAGCCATGCTGCATCTCACCTCTTTTGTACATCTACCATCTGAGGTTAACAATGATCCCAGATATTTAAGTTCATCACCTGTTTTAATTATTCCACCTGTCTTTATTGTGCATTGCGATGTCTTTTTTTTTTTGTTGTTACCATTACTTCTATTTTTCGTTATAAAGGCTGAGTCCTTTTTTTTTTTTTTGCTTTCTTTCACTATAATTTCTAACATTTCTAGTAACTCATTTTCACTCTTAGCGATTAAGACACTCTATTATATTTATTGAAACATTCCCAATTATTGTCAGTTCTTATGGCCGCTGTTTGTTGCCAGTACATGTTCTTTATTATTCTTCGATCTTTGTGTCTACATTTATGCTTTCTAAAATTGTGATTATTTCTTGGTTCTTTACTTTGTCAAATGCTTTGGTGTAATCTATGAAACATAGGTATAGATCTGTTTTCACCTCTATGGCTCTTTCTGCTAAAGATCTCATGATGCATATGGCATTGTTCTTTCCTTTACCCACAACAAAACCACACTGTTCATCACTAATTTCAGGACTGATTTTGTTTCGCACTCTTCGCATGATGATTCTTAGTAATATCTTAGTCATGTGACTCATAAGGCTTATTGTGCGATGATCATCAATCGCACCAGATTTCTTTGGTAGGGCTCTGAATATTGATTTGAGCAGGTCGTCTGGTATATATCCGATGTTGTAAATATCATTCAATATTTTTGTTATTATTTCTACTACAAAATCACACATGGCTTCATTCTCTTCTTTAGTTATATTATCTGGCCCAGGAGCTTTTCCTGCTTTCATATTGCGCAAGGAGTCTTCCACTTCTTCTTTGAGTATTTCTGGTCCCTCCCCATTATCCTTAAAATTTACTTCTGTTCGTTCATCATTATAAAGATCTTTCATGTATTATGTCCATCGTTCCCTTACGCCTTCTTGCTCAACAGTTTAATCAACAGTTTAATCAACAGTTTAATCAACAGTTTAATCAACAGTTTAATCAACAGATCGAATTACAGGTAGAAGGGTTTGTTTGAAAAAAAACAAATCAGAATAGGTGGAGAGCTTAAAAGAATCTGATTGCTGATGGAATCAGTCGCCTGGAGGAGGTCAAATCATCATCATCATCATGTGCCGTACCGGTTGGCGTTGGCGATCATGTCCTTCCACAAACTTCTATCTACAGTGTATCGAATGAGTTCTGTTGTTGGCTGTTTTCCATGCCATGACACCAAGCTATTCAATATTTTCTCTCTTTGTCGTCCGCGATCTCTCTTTCCTTTTATTTTGCCAGTTGTAACCAAGTATTCCAACTTCCCCCTTCTCATGATGTGCCCAAAAAATGTTGATGGAGGTCAAATACAAAATAGAAAAAAAAACCAAGAAAGAAAAATCCATCAAACAAAATTATACAACTTTAAATAGAAAATCTGTAATTTCTTATTACCCGTCAACAAGAGCAAACAGAAACAAATCGGATTAAGGAAGGACGTCTGCAGATGGGAACATTCTAATAGCCCACTGTTCAAGCACTGACTTCCCGCCATTGGGGTCTGCCAGGAGCAGATGTGCTCTCAGCAGATTAGTTCTGTGCTGGGAACGATGAACCTGTCCACGACAGCGATTCCTGGTTTCTCGTTGAAGTTTGGAGCCACCTATTTTGTGGGCGGGGTGTATAAATTGATCGGACGGGAGTTTGTCATGCAAATATGTCGTTGATGCCTCCAAGTCTTGTTTTCTTTTATTTGGCAGCCAAAGTTAGAACTGGTTAACTCCATGGATATGAGCCAGTCCTTCGACGTCCCCGTGTGGACTCTAGCCTTTGTTGGCTGTGTTGTGGCTCTGTTTATGTAAGTAGCCTATGTCTCCAATATAAATCAGTGTCGTACTTTAAGAGCCTATAAGATAATTCGTTTAGAATAAAACTACTGTAAACCAATAACGACTGCTTTCAAGAGCTGATTTTCTTCAAAACCTATTTATTTCTAACCTTAATTGTTTACTCTATTTTTTTTCAACCGCTGTTTTAAATTTTATTTTATAAAATTATGTTTTTAAATGTTTACATTCAAATTTTAAATAATTTATCTGTAACAAAACCATTCAAATGTATTTCCTAGAAATTAATTATAGATTTGCGAAATTAAATGCAATATAGAAGATGTCCAGGCAAAGGCAGCTATTTATACAATGAGAAACATTTTGTGGCAACCTTTCTTTGTTGACAGTTGTCCAGAGCTCTCCAGTGTTAGAAGGTCAAGTCTTTATGTTGGAAGTGAATCAATGACGATCAGTGAACAAACAAGAAAGTACTTGGAGAACACAGAAATGTGGTTTTTGCACAAGAAAGTTGAGACCATCATGTAGAGCCAGGAGCGGTGACGAAATCCTGACCACAGCACGCAGCACGGCTGTTTGCTTGAATCTCAAAGTAGTATATTAGTTCTGATCATATATATGTTGCTACATGTTTGAATGAAGATGTCCTGAGGAAATTACATTCCCCTTATTCTTGAGGTTGATATATTATTGGAGTGGTTCAAGTTTGTGGCTCTGAACACAAATATGAAAGTATTGTAGAACAGCTATTAACATTGTTCCTTAATGTTTATGAAAACAAATATTTCCAAATGTGATCAACGTAACACTTTCTGTTGTTAGATAATCATATTTTAACTATAGCTATTGTAATGTGACATCGTCTCTTATGGTCATGTTTAATGCAACAAGGCAGAATTATTCTCAAGGAAATCAGAACTTGACCAGAACTAAAATATCGTCAACAACCTGTTATGATAGGAAGACAGTCCACGTTGTGCGGGCGTGAGGGGGCGGGGAGGGAGACTGGACAATGTGACAACGGGAACAAAGGCAAGACGATACAGAGGAAGGCAAAGAGAGAAAATACTAGATAGTTTTTAAAAACGTGGTACAAAGATAAATCAACAGTATTATAAAAGCACTGGTGTAAGAGGGAGAGGGAGGGACATGATATTCAACGTCTCAGGAAACGGCACATGATGATGATAGTAAATTACTTAAACAGACATCATTACTAAGATCCGTGCCGATGACCTACATTGATTTTCCATAATCTACTGTCTATATTGCCAGACCTGAATGCTGGGGTCAAGGACAAAATAACCGCTACCGACATTGGGTTAGTCGCATGACAGGAACTAGCCTGAGATAAAAGATCACACATGAAGAACTGAGAAAAAAAGCTGAGAATAATTTCTGGCATTCAATGCGAGATAAGACAGGAAGATCAAAACACAACACAACGAGCCTTTAATAAACGTTATGAAAACACCAGACCCAAGGGCCGAGAAAAAAGATGGATTGACGGAACATTAGAAACACTAGGAAACATAATAGCAGGAGAGAGAGGCCAGCAACACAAAATATCGCAAAATATATCTTCCCTTGATGCTGAAAGACAAATAAGGTAAGAAAGAAAAAGTATGTCTTGAACCGATTCATTCGTTACCGGCCCTCGACACTGTTGGGAGAGCTTTTCGTTCTGATTGTATCATAATGTCAAGGTTAATCGTCCATGTGGAGACAAATAATAATTAATGAATATTAGAGGGAAACTACCGAGGCGATAACTCAGCGAATCATCGGAGGGAGAGGTATGTTATACAGCACTCAGAAAAAATGACAAATAAACAACAGAAAAAAAACAAAAAACAAAGAATAATATATGGTCCGAAGCAGGATCGAACCCGTAGTCCTTGGCACTGTGCCTTACCACCAGAAGCCGAACGCTAGGGAACACTGCCACTCAGCGTAATATAGTCACGAGAACACCTGTGTGAAAGACATCGTCCACGATAGATTATTTTTCAGTTATCTGAGTGGCAGTGTTTCCTAGTGTTCGGCTTCTCGTGACAAGGCGCTGTGCCAAGGAGTACGTGTTCGATCCTGCTTCGGACTATATATTGTTTGTTTTTTTTCTGTTGTTGGTTATTTGTCATTTTGTGTGAGTGCTGTAAACATATCTCTTCCTCCTATGATTCGCTTAACCGTGCGTGTGCTTTCTTCCTGTTGTATCTTGGTTATCTGTCAGCGGCTATGTAGACTTCTGTTTAAAAGACTTCTCCAACCTGTTTCTCTGATCGCTGAATATGATGTGTTTTGCTGCACCGTTTTCTTGGTGCTGTTATCGGTTTACTTATGAGTTATCAAACTTTTCTCAAGTGTTTTTTTGCGGATTACATTTTATATTTACACGTTTATGATATGTTAAATTGAAGTCTTTGAAATCTGGATTTATAGAAGAATAGGAAGAATTGGATGGAAATAAAAGAAAACAAATTATGAAGTTTTAAAACAACCACAAATGAAAAGAGAACTACTAATCACAATTAGAACAAGACAAATGAGATTTGTGGGGCATGCTAAAAGACACAACAGCCTACTAAAAGTAATATTGGAAGGGAAAATGTAAGGTAATAGAGGCAGAGGCAGACCAAGACTAACATGGATGAGTAACATCAAAAGATGGACAAGACAGCCTATGACAACCTGCACTACCAAAGCAAGAGACAGAGCGGATTGGCGTCCATGGTAGCCAACCTTCGATGCAGAGACGGCACTCGATGATGATGATGATGATATGTTTAACGTCTTTGTTCCTTTCTTGCAGTTCTCTTTTCATAATTTTTTTTTAAATCTCCACTTTCATCGACATAATTATCAATCGCCATGCCTCCGCTTTCACTGGCATCTCTAAATCATCAAATGTGGTTACCGATGTCTGTCATATTTGATAATACAATCTACAGTCAATGACTTATCTATGACATTTGTGAATGGGTTATGTATGGGCACATTCATTGGTTAGGTTGTGCGGTTTGGTTTATATTTTTGGTTTGTTTTGCGATGCAGTCTATAGTTTAGCTTACAACCAGTAGTGGGGTGTAACGTACAGTAATACAACGTGTGCTGACAGCTGAACAAGAAAAAGAACACAACAGAATACTGACGTTTCGGCCTACAAACTGCCTTCTTCCGAAAACGAGAACACAAACGGACAATGAAATAAAGATCAACTTTACTACATCTAGAATGAGCGGTCAGGTTAATCAAGGGGAGATAAAAAAGAGAAATAAGAGATGAAATGATGAAAGGGAGATGTGATACATATAGGAGGATACAAATTTATATGTAAATAAAACAAATTGGTATCCTCCTATATGCAGTATATCTTCCTTACATTTTATCATTTCTTCTCTTATCCCTCTTTTTATTTCCCCTTGATTTACACATCCCGCTCATTCTAGATTTAGCAGAGTTTATCTTTATCCATTGTCTATTTCTGTTGTTTTCGTTTTCTGGGGAAGACCGCATGTAGGCCGAAACGTCAGTATTTTATCGTTTTCTTTTTTGTAAAGCTGTCACCATACCTTGTAGGAGTGTATGTTACACCCCACTATTTGCTCCTTGCTACCAGCTTTACCGCAGCACTGTAATTGTTTGCCTGTTCCCTATAATATAATTAAGCTTCAAACTGCTTGACTACCTGGCCAACCATTTCTGTTTACATTCATGATTTCACATTTCTTTACCCCTTGAACAGTCTTATATACTTGAACAATCGAATCCCTTTAATTCAAAAAGCGATTTCTTGATTCGGACTAGTTTATGTTTTATTTATGGTTCGACCAAGTCTAATGTGGCAGCTTTCTCCGCGTCATTTGTTTATTGACATATTTTGACGACAAGATAGTGACAGTATCTATCCTCATCAAACTGTGACTTAATATTCTCTTGTGAAGACTCGGAGAGTTTGTTGTCTGGGCTTGCATCAACACAATAAACATTTCAGTTATGTTGTGATGGCGAAAGGAAAAGAGTTCTTATTCTATATACACTAGATATATTGACTAGGATTCCGGACTCTTATGAAGGAAGCTGTCTGTTTCATTGATTCGGGTGCACCATAGAATTACTCTTCCAGGGACGGCATGGGCCATATTGATATCCTCAGGTCTGTGTGTTGAGAGCAATCTTGTTGAACGTGTTTTGTTGTCATGTCATCTTGGGTACAGTGACATTGGCTGACAGTTCCTCTTTTGAGTTTGGTCAACATGTGGTTTCCTGTTGTGGCCAGTGTGTAGGCGAAGTAAGATGACTTTTGTTGGAGCTCAACATAGTCATGCAGATTTACTCTGAGTGTATGTGTATATGTGTAACAGAGTGTTGTTTCTTTCTAGGTACGGTAGGAGGACACACAAAGTGTGGCAAGAACTGGGTGTCCCAGGACCAACGCCCACTCCGTTCTTGGGAAATGTGAGCGAGATGTTTGACGACACGGTCGGAGCTCGACAAGCCTTTCAAAGCTGGGAGCTTCGTTACGGTAAAGTCTACGGTATCTATTTGTTCCGGAAGCCAGTGCTGATTGTTACTGACCCTGAAGCTCTCAAGCAGATTTTCGTGAAGGACTTCAACAACTACATGGATAGATTCTTTGTTGGTGACGGTAAGCTACAGCATCGCCTCATCAAGATGAACCTCTTCTTCGCTGAAGGAGAAATGTGGCGACGATTAAGGAAGGTGATGACGCCCACTTTCAGTAGCGGGAAACTTCGGCACTTGACACACCACATCAACAGGACAGCAGCCGCCCTCGCAAAATGTCTGCACTCACATGCATTGCAGGGGACTTCTACCGAGGCCAAGGTCGTCTTTGGTGCCTACACACTTGACGTTATTGCTGGCACGGCATTTGGCCTTGACCTGAACTCTCTAGGTGACCTCAATGCGCCTTTTATACAACACGCTAAAAGCTTGATGACAGTTGACAAAGTTATCCAGCTCAAACTGGCGCTGGCTGGAATCTTCCCGGCATTGATACCCATACTTAAATTATTCAAAATCGGCTACTTCCGGTACAAGGACGTCAAGTTTTTCCAAGAAAACCTGAGAGCCCTGATATCTGAAAGAATGGACTCGCCCAACAACGGCTCAGACTTCCTCCAGCTTCTTCTCGAGTCAGAGTTTGAGCCCACAGAAGGAGCAGAGGGCGATACCAAGCTTACCATGGACGAGGTGACGGCCCAGGGACTTGTGTTCCTAATTGCTGGGTACGATACCAGCTCAACTGCCTTCCAGTTCCTATTCTATGAGCTGGCCAGGAACAAAGACATACAGCACAGGATTGTGGAGGAGATCAAAGCTGTCATTGGGGACGACAAGGAACCCACTTATGATAACTGCCAACGTCTCAAATACACAGAAGCTGCTATAGAAGAAACTCTGAGAATGTACCCCCCAGTCCACATCTTGACCAGAAAGACGACTCAAGACACCATCTTGAACGGATTCCACGTGCCCGCTAATACTGGCATCATGATACCTGCCTACAACATCGGTCGTAACCCTGAGTATTTCCCAGACCCGGACCGCTTTAACCCAGACCGGTTCGCCGACGATGAGTCACGCAACATGAACCCGGTCAGCTTCCTGCCGTTTGGTTTCGGCCCTCGCCAGTGTATCGGGATGAGGCTGGCCGTCATGATGTTCAAGATCGCGGTGGTGCACGTCATGAGAAAGATGGCGGTTATGGCTGCTACACCGGACGTCCTTGACATCAGTGATTACCATGGAACCTTGGCTCCAAAAGTTCCTATCCGGATTTCGTTCCAGGTTCGGGCAGACTGATACACACGTGCTGGAGCACATACACACCATATTTAACATATATTTGTATGTGTGTGTGTATGTCACAAATCTTGAAGGGACAAATTATTACCACAATATACTCCAATCATACTTAGAACATACAGAAAACACTAAGAAAAAAGACAACCATAAAATTATCATATAAACCACAAAATGGAATTCGTAGATACACTGAAAAGATATGTAACGTAGACCACTTAAAGATTGTACTGTGTCCAACAACGAGCCTGTTGGTGAAGGCTAGCAGGAGACGTTAGAGACTTACAGAGAGACCATCGGGAAAACAAACACGACAAGGGAAGCAACTGTGAGATAAAAATCTGGTTTATTCATATACATATATAGAAGTTGTCATCACAAAATAAACGTAATAAAACATCTTGAGTCAGCGAGGACACACATACAGGCTGTAACTGACTGGTAGGCACTGCTCAGTGTGTGCGCTGGGCTTGAGGAAAATCATGTAAATAACCAACATTATCATGTGACACACTGCACTATCTGGGGTATCACCATTAAGTGTTGGCAGTAACAGGTTGTGTGAGTGAATGTACATGTATGTGTGTGTGTGAAAAGTTTTTGAGACCTCACAATAGTTGTTGTAGCATTTGGTGACAAAAATATACTTTGTCTTATTCAGCGTTAGAGTTAGGTACTCATTTACACCACTAACACCATATTCCCATATCCCTAGTGAGGGAAGGCGGGGTGGGCGGGTAGTTTTTTTTACAAATTTACAGCCAAGCTGACTGGAGTGATTAATGCTAGTACCACAACTCACTTCTGGTACATGAATGCTTCAGTGACATACCTAAAGCACCACTCAACATATGTACAACTTGTGATGTTGAACAAATAGCAGCACGTGCAAGATAATATTTCTATGGGGTGAGCCATGTGTTCCCAAAATATAGTATCACTTCATGGTCCAAAACAAAAGTAAGCATCACTTCATGGTCCAATATTAAAGTAGGAATCACTTCACTGTCCAAAACAAAAATAGGCATCACTACACAGCATATAACACAAAAGTAGGCATCACTTCATGACCTAACACAAAAGTAGGCATCACTTCATGACCTAACACAAAAGTAGGCATCACTTCATGACCTAACACAAAAGTAGGCATCACTTCATGACCTAACACAAAAGTAGGCATCACTTCATGACCTAACACAAAAGTAGGCATCACTTCATGACCTAACACAAAAGTAGGCATCACTTCAAAACCCAATACAAAAGTAGGCATCATTTCACTGCCTAACACAAAAGGAGGCATCATTTCACTGCCTAACACAAAAGTAGGCATCATTTCATTGCCTAACACAAAAGTAGGCATCATTTCACTGCCTAACACAAAAGTAGGCATCACTTCATGGCCGAACACAAAAAGTAGGCATCACTTCACGTTCCAACATTAAAGTAGGCATCACTACACAGCCTATAACACAAAAGTAGGCATCACTTCGTGGCCTAACATTCATCATCATCAACTACCAGGCCTACTGGCGTAGGTGATCATGTCTCTCTACAACTTTCTATCTTGACAGTTATTTATCATTTCTGTTGTTGACCTTCTGCCAAGCCATTCTCTTAAACTGTCTGGTATCTTTTCTCTTTGCTTCCCTCTATCTCTTCATCCCTCAATTTTCCAAGTTGTTACAATATATTCCAGTTGTTCCCTTTCATTACATGACCAAAAAATGATGATTGTCTCTTCCTAATATTGGAAATTAGTTCTCTTTTTGCTTTGGCCTCTTTTATAACGTTTTCATTACTCTTCTTAGCTGTCCATGGTATTCTCAACATTCTTCTGTAAAACCACATTTCTACAGACTCCAATGATTTCCTTGTCTGTTGTCCTATTGTCCATGATTCACATCCATATGTTAAGACTGGCCCTACATAACATTTAAGAACTCTTTTTCTTGTTTCTCTTGTCAAACATTAAAGTAAGCATTACTTTACATTTACTATGTGCAGTCCAAAAAAGGAGAAATTCATTGCTGCGCATTGCCTAAATTTGATCTTACCTACAGTCAAAAAAGAGCTAAAACTCACTTTATGTGTGTTGTCTCCAGTCAACTACAGCTGAAACTCATTTTATGTGTGTTGTCTCCAGTCAACTACAGCTGAAACTCATTTTATGTGTGTTGTCTCCAGTCAACTACAGCTGAAACTCACTTTATGTGTGTTGTCTCCAGTAAACTACAGCTGAAACTCATTTTATGTGTGTCTCCAGTCAACTACAGCTGAAACTCATTTTATGTGTGTCTCCAGTCAACTACAGCTGAAACTCATTTTATGTGTGTCTCCAGTCAACTACAGCTGAAACTCATTTTATGTGTGTTGTCTCCAGCTGAAACTCATTTTATGTGCATTGTCTCCAGTAGACTACAGCTGAAACTCATTTTATGTGTGTCTCCAGTCAACTACAGCTGAAACTCATTTTATGTGCATTGTCTCCAGTAGACTACAGCTGAAACTCATTTTATGTGCATTGTCTCCAGTAGACTACAGCTGAAACTCATTTTATGTGTGTCTCCAGTCAACTACAGCTGAAACTCATTTTATGTGCATTGTCTCCAGTAGACTACAGCTGAAACTCATTTTATGTGTGTTGTCTCCAGTCGACTACAGCTGAAACTCATTTTATGTGCATTGTCTCCAGTCGACTACAGCTGAAACTCATTTTATGTGCATTGTCTTCAGTAGACTACAGCTGAAACTCATTTTATGTGTGTCTCCAGTCGACTACAGCTGAAACTCATTTTATGTGCATTGTCTCCAGTCGACTACAGCTGAAACTCATTTTATGTGCATTGTCTCCAGTAGACTACAGCTGAAACTCATTTTATGTGTGTCTCCAGTCAACTACAGCTGAAACTCATTTTATGTGTGTCTCCAGTCAACTACAGATGAAACTCATTTTATGTGCATTGTCTCCAGTCGACTACAGCTGAAACTCATTTTATGTGCATTGTCTCCAGTAGACTACAGCTGAAACTCATTTTATGTGTGTTGTCTCCAGTAGACTACAGCTGAAACTCATTTTATGTGCATTGTCTCCAGTAGACTACAGCTGAAACTCATTTTATGTGTTGCAGGTGTGACATACAGATACACATGTCAAATGTATTTGTATTACTGACTCACATACTGGATATGCTAAAACAATAGACACATCTAAAACATCAGTTAGATGAGATCTAAGATAGGGCTGACTGGAGACACACAGATTCAATCTATATCAGGCCATTCTCCTTGTCAGCTGAAAGTTGTGTTTTATAGGAGATACCAACAAGCCACTAACTACTGAATAAGGCAAGCATAAATATACATAGATGTACTGCTGATAAAGTGATGCTCTAATGAAGTGGTGAGAATGATGTAATGCATGTTTGTTTATTTGCTGTTAGGATCATCACCACCGCAAGAGTCCACAGGTGCTCTGATATCCCCTTTGAGAAAATCCAAGAAGAAATGTGGCCCACACACACTAACTCCGTAGCATGGCCCATACATATGAACTCCGTAGCACAGCCCACATGCACTAAATCCGTAGCACGGCCCACACACACTAACTCCATGTAGCATGTAGCATCCACAGCATGCACTAACTCCGTAGCATGGCCCACACACACTAACTCCGTAGCATAAATGTGACAATTATCAGGTGAACTCAGTCTTCTCAAAGTGAGGGAATTTTTTATTTTTTCTGTTGGGATGTTCGTGGATATATTAGTGCATATAAATGTCCAAATCTGAATACGTTATTCAACTGTGCAAAATTAGCAAACAGGGGTTCCTTGACATAAGTATGAGACTGTCAATCTTTGTGAACGTGCTGCACACATTTGTTGACAGAGAACATGAAACAACCAAAAATGTGAATACCAGGTAGATGTTTTCAAAGATTGAATTAAAATAGAAGGCATCCTTCTATGTGTAGGCCCCTGAACTAAAACAATCACTAGAATGGTCAATCTATGAAGCTGGTCAGTCTCCAGGCATCCTTGACTAGCAATATGTCAGTTCTAACAAAGACATAATGGTACAGCTGAGACATGGAAACAGCTGAGACAATGGTACAGCTGAGACATGGAAACAGCTGAGACAATGGTACAGCTGAGACATGGAAACAGCTGAGACAACAATACAGCTGAGACATGGAAACAGCTGAGACAAAGAAACACCCAAGACAACGATACAGCAGTGACTAACATTAATCATGTTCTGTTCATAAAAATCAGCATCCCAGCAGTCAGGAATTTCCACATCCACTCCACTTATATCACAGCTGCTGCTGAGGCATATTAATGTTAATCATTTCTGGCAATCACTTTGCCAGTGCAGACAGCAGTAATAATATCACAGACAGCAGTAATAATATCACAGACAGTAGTAATAACGTCAACGACAGTAGCAGCATTGATATGCTGCATAGCAACAATGATACATTTAATGTGTCAAAGAAACTGCCAAAATGACCAACTTTCACCAATGTAAGTATGTTTGCCTACCATGGCAACAATAGACTGTCTAGCTACAACATTTTCAGTTCACAAATGTCTGACATTACAAAATGAACAATAAACATGTTCTGTGCTAACAATGCTCATGCCAGCAAGCACAACTCAACTGTATCTACAAGCATTCAACTTGAGGAGTTCTTAACATATACTGGTACAGGAGGTAAAGTAACCCCTCCCATGCCTTGCTAGGTGTATGGGGAATATGGTGTTAGTAACCATATTTTTCTATGACCACAGCACATTTTTGGGTGATGTGGTTGGTATCACGCCAGGTCACATATACTTCCCAGAAAAATCTCTAGTACCCATTTTTAGAGGCTGGGTGAACCCTAGAGCTTTGTCGGTCTGAAAAAAATCTGGCACATCTGGGGATCAAACCTGGACCCTTCTGATCAGGAAGCGAGCACACTAACTACTAAGCCACTATGGCTATCAAATTAAATAAGCAGTAAATATGTCAGGCTACATCGGAATGTCTGTCTACAAATGCACAGATATCGCAATGTCAACAAATGGCACAAACATAGTCTTAGAAATAAGAACAAATAAGTGAAGGTAAATCTTGCATAAACTTATGAAATGTGCATTTCAAAGTGATAAGTACAAAGCTGTGTATGGAAACCACACCAGTTGTTTAACACAACAAACGGCAACAAAAATCTGGCAAAAAAGAACACGACTCAACAAAAACAATCCAGAAATTAAAATAGAAAAACTAAAAGATGCATAAATGGAAACTGTCAACACTCCATGAGTTTGTCCAGGCTTGAGTTCTAGTGAGACTCTTGGTGGTGGACATGCTTGTGCGGATGTTTGCAGACAAACACCGGGACGTGAGAGTGGTGGACAAGATAGTCACTGACTGAGCCCATGAATGTTCGACGAAGTGTGCCCTTCCCGCGGCTGCCAACCACAATCAGATGGGCATGCTCTTCTTCTGCTGCCTTGAGGATTCCCTCTCCAGGTTTGGAGGCCATCACACTTTTCACCTTGCCCCCAAGCTGAACAGGAAAAACACAAAATATACTATTTCAGCTTCACGGACAGGGCAAGCACACAATATACTACTTCAACATCAACCACATAACATTCATTATGTGTACACCTTGTTTTATCATGATTGAGAATATCAAGCAGTACTACTGCACACACACACACAGACAGAGAGCTTACATACTAGATGACAACTGCACATGCATGCACACACACACACAGACAAAGAGCTTACATATTAGATGACATCTGCACATGCACACACACACAGACAGAGAGCTTACATACTAGATGACAACTGCACATGCACGCACACACACACACAGACAGAGAGCTTACATACTAGATGACAACTGCACATGCACGCACACACACACACAGACAGAGAGCTTACATACTATATGACAACTGCACATGCATGCACACACACACAGACAGAGAGCTTACATACTAGATGACAACTGCACATGCACGCACACACGCGCAGACAGAGAGCTTACATATTAGATGACAACTGCACATGCATGCACACACAGACAGAGAGCTTACATACTAAATGACAAATTATGTTGAATGTTCGTGTATGAAACTAAGCAGAATCTGACAGTTCAGGTGGCCATTCCTCTTCTTGTTCACCCACCACGAAAAGGGTGTCTGTAGAGCATGGTCACAGCTGACAGTAAAGTTACAATATTACAGTGTTTCAGTTAGATACAGCTGACAGTAAAGTTACAATATTACAGTGTTTCAGTTAGTTACAGCTGACAGTAAAGTTACAATATTACAGTGTTTCAGTTAGTTACAGCTGACAGCAAAGTTACAATATTACAGTGTTTCAGTTAGTTACAGCTGACAGCAAAGTTACAATATTACAGTGTTTCAGTTAGCTACAGCTGACAGTAAAGTTACAATATTACAGTGTTTCAGTTAGCTACAGCTGACAGTAAAGTTACAATATTAGTGTTTCAGTTAGCTACAGCTGACAGCAAAGTTACAATATTACAGTGTTTCAGTTAGCTACAGCTGACTGCAAAGTTACAATATTACAGTGTTTCAGTTGGCTACAGCTGACAGTAAAGTTACAATATTAGTGTTTCAGTTAGCTACAGCTGACAGTAAAGTTACAATATTACAGTGTTTCAGTTAGTTACAGCTGACAGTAAAGTTACAATATTACAGTGTTTCAGTTAGCTACAGCTGACAGCAAAGTTACAATATTACAGTGTTTCAGTTAGTTACAGCTGACAGTAAAGTTACAATATTACAGTGTTTCAGTTAGCTACAGCTGACAGTAAAGTTACAATATTACAGTGTTTCAGTTAGTTACAGCTGACAGTAAAGTTACAATATTACAGTGTTTCAGTTAGCTACAGCTGACAGTAAAGTTACAATATTACAGTGTTTCAGTTAGCTACAGCTGACAGTAAAGTTACAATATTACAGTGTTTCAGTTAGTTACAGCTGACAGCAAAGTTACAATATTACAGTGTTTCAGTTAGCTACAGCTGACAGTAAAGTTACAATATTACAGTGTTTCAGTTAGCTACAGCTGACAGTAAAGTTACAATATTACAGTGTTTCAGTTAGCTACAGCTGACAGTAAAGTTACAATATTACAGTGTTTCAGTTAGTTACAGCTGACAGTAAAGTTACAATATTACAGTGTTTCAGTTAGTTACAGCTGACAGCAAAGTTGCAATATTACATTGTTTCAGTTAGTCACATACCAAGTTCATCATGGCATTATTTTTGGTACTTTTCCTTTTTTCTTTCTTGCATTCCCGCAACGACCAGAGTGGTCCTAATGATCATCTTCATCATCCACCTGTACAAAAATGTTGAGTAGGTATGCTGTAATGTAGTTTGTAGCAAAACGGTGATATCTGCAACTTTCAGCACAAAACATCTGACTTCAGCATGGCATCTCTGAGTACCACCTTCCCTTGTGACAACTAATCACTTGGCCAGACTGGTTAGTCTATTTTTAGGTGCACTGCGAAGTTGTGAAGTAAGTTCTGGATAGATCTAGTTCACTGATTTTTGGTACAAGCAATGAGGAAGACCAAAATACTCATGGAGAAGACAGGTGGAATCAGAGATGAAGATGATGGGGAAGACATGGAATGATTTTAAAAGATGACAAGAAACAGAACGGCTTGCAAAGTGTTTATTGAATACCTATGCTCCACAGGGAGTTGAAAGGTAGAACAAGAAAACGAAGATTGTGAATATGCATTGTGTTTGAGCAGTCTGTACCATAAATGCCCATGTCAAGCGAATGTCATTTTAGTCTTCATATCCATGTTAACAACTTTCTATGGGAGAGTTGACCTACCCCATGCTGCTTCAACTTCTGAGCAAACACTTCAAGGTCAGCTTTGATACGCTCCTGCTCCTCTCTGAGCATCGCCTCCATGACATCACGGTCAAAGACATACACAGCTATTGGTTAGACAAGAGACAGATTCAACCTTCATAGTATCATAACTTCTAAATCTTACAGCATCATAACAAAAAAACTTCGAAATATAACTTCACAACAACATAACTTCATAACAACATAACTTCATAACAACATAATATCATAACCTCTTAACAACATAACTTCAAAATCTTATAACAACATAACTTCAAAATCTTATAATATCATAACAACATAATATTATAACTTCATAACAAAATAAGTTCATAAGTTCATAACAAGATAAATTCATAACAAAACATAGCATCATAATACATCTGTTGCTCAGAATAAAATTTCCTATTAAGCCAGACAACATTAGCTATTCAAACTAAACCACCACTACACAAACAACAGTGAGCTAGTCGGATAAAAACACAAAATAAAACACCAATGAGGTCATCATCAACATCAGAAGTAATCTAGCACAACTCTGCTCCAACATGACTATAACTCTGCAATTAACTAAAGGTTAAAGTTAATATTTTTCTCCTGTGACATTCTACCTATAAATAGACTAAATTTGTGGGAAATACCATTCTTGTTGCTATTCTGTAACATTAAACACTGGCATTGTTGCAGATAAATTAGTTAGAGCTGATGATGACATGAGTGTGTTCATGCCATGTCACAAAGCTATTTTATTTATCACTACCTACTACTTTATGTGTGGACTGATTTGTTCTTTGTTACAGTGCACTATTTAATGGAGTGTCTGGTGATCTCAAATGAAGCATCCTCTTTTTAAGCAAATGTTAATATATTTCTGGGTTGTGTTGTCCACGTTTCTGATCTATACAGAAGGACCAATTTCATGTTTTGTAATAAGCAATTTAAGTTCAGTTGTTAATGACAGTCCCTTGGTTTTCCAGACGTCCTTTAACTGAACAAAAGCTCCTCCAACACTCCCAATTCTTTGTTGTAACATCTCTGTCCTCCTCTGTCCATGATGCTACCAATACAAGTGAGTCCATGATACCACCAATACAAGTGAGTCCATGATACCATCAATACAAGTGAGTCCATGACAACACCAATACAAGTGAGTCCATGACAACACCAATACAAGTGAGTCCATGACACCATCAATACAAGTGAGTCCAAGACACCACCAATACAAGTGAGTCCATGATACTATCAATACAAGTGAGTCCACGATACCACCAATACAAGTGAGTCCATGATACCATCAATACAAGTGAGTCCATGATACCATCAATACAAGTGAGTCCATGATACCACCAATACAAGTGAGTCCATGATACCACCAATACAAGTGAGTCCATGACACCACGAATACAAGTGAGTCAATGACACCATCAATACAAGTGAGTCCATGACACCACCAATACAAGTGAGTCCATGACACCATCAATACAAGTGAGTCCATGACACCACCAATACAAGCGAGTCCATGACACCACCAATACAAGTGAGTCCATGACACCATCAATACAAGTGAGTCCATGACACCACCAATACAAGCGAGTCCATGACACCATCAATACAAGTGAGTCCATGACACCATCAATACAAGTGAGTCCATAACACCATCAATACAAGTGAGTCCATGATACCATCAATACAAGTGAGTCCATGATACCACCAATACAAGCGAGTCCATGATACCATCAATACAAGCGAGTCCATGACACCCCCAATACAAGTGAGTCCATGACACCATCAATACAAGTGAGTCCATGACACCACCAATACAAGCGAGTCCATGACAACACCAATACAAGTGAGTCCATGACACCACCAATACAAGTGAGTCCATGATGCTACCAATACAAGTGAGTCCATGACACCACCAATACAAGTGAGCCCATGACACCACCAATACAAGTGAGCCCATGACAACACCCATACAAGTGAGTCCATGACACCACCAATACAAGCGAGTCCATGATACCATCAATACAAGCGAGTCCATGATACCCCCAATACAAGTGAGTCCATGACACCATCAATACAAGTGAGTCCATGACACCACCAATACAAGTGAGTCCATGATACCATCAATACAAGCGAGTCCATGACACCATCAATACAAGTGAGTCCATGATACCATCAATACAAGTGAGTCCATGATACCATCAATACAAGCGAGCCCATGACACCACCAATACAAGTGAGTCCATGATACCATCAATACAAGTGAGTCCATGACAACACCAATACAAGTGAGTCCATGACAACACCAATACAAGTGAGTCCATGACAACACCAATACAAGTGAGTCCATGACAACACCAATACAAGTGAGTCCATGATGCCACCAATACAAGTGAGTCAATGATACCACCAATATAAGTGAGTCCATGATACCATCAATACAAGTGAGTCCATGATACCATCAATACAAGCGAGTCCATGACACCGTCAATATAAGTGAGTCCATGATACCATCAATACAAGCGAGTCCATGACACCATCAATATAAGTGAGTCCATGATACCATCAATACAAGTGAGTCCATGACACCACCAATACAAGTGAGTCCATGATACCATCAATACAAGTGAGTCCATGATACCATCAATACAAGTGAGCCCATGACACCACCAATACAAGTGAGTCCATGATACCACAATACAAGTGAGTCCATGACAACACCAATACAAGTGAGCCCATGACAACACCAATACAAGTGAGTCCATGACAACACCAATACAAGTGAGTCCATGATACCATCAATACAAGTGAGTCCATGATACCATCAATACAAGTGAGTCCATGACAACACCAATACAAGTGAGTCCATGACAACACCAATACAAGTGAGTCCATGATGCCACAAATACAAGTGAGTCCATGATACCATCAATACAAGTGAGTCCATGATACCACCAATACAAGTGAGTCAATGATACCATCAATACAAGTGAGTCCATGATACCACCAATACAAGTGAGTCCATGATACCACCAATACAAGTGAGTCAATGATACCACCAATACAAGCGAGTCCATGATACCATCAATACAAGTGAGTCCATAATACCATCAATACAAGTGAGTCCATGATACCACCAATACAAGTGAGTCCATGATACCATCAATACAAGCGAGTCCATGACACCATCAAAATAAGTGAGACCATGACACCATCAATACAAGTGAATTCATGATGCCATCAATACAAGTGAGTCCATGATGCCATCAATACAAGTGAGTCCATGATGCCATCAATACAAGTGAGTCCATGATACCATCAATACAAGTGAGTCCATGATACCATCAATATAATTGAGTCCATGATACCATCAATACAAGTGAGTCCATGATACCATCAATACAAGTGAGTCCATGATACCATCAATACAAGTGAGTCCATGATACCATCAATACAAGTGAGTCCATGATACCACCAATACAAGTGTGTCCATGATGTCACCAATACAAGTGAGTCCATGATGCCACCAATACAAGTGTGTCCATGATACCATCAATACAAGTGAGTCCATGATACCATCAATACAAGTGAGTCCATGATACCATCAATACAAGTGAGTGCATGATACCACCAATACAAGTGAATGATCTTCCAGTCCCTGATCTACTACTACACCATCCTAACAAAACTTTTACCTGTTCGAAAGCTCACCTTCAACCAAATCATACTTGTCCTTAAAAACCAAATAAATTAAAACAATGTGCATAACAACAACAACAGTTCTCTGATAAGTAGGCAACCAAATTTGAAATTTAAAAAAAAAAGGGCTCTTAATACTGTTGAAAAATAATTCATTTAAAAATGGGAAATAATATATAAAATATAAAAAAGAAAACAGTTTTACCAAATTTGCATAAATCTAATCAAAGTGAAGTGAAAGTTACAGGAATAGTAACGAAACAAATTAAAATAAGCCTCATGAGAACATTCTAGTCTACAGGTGCTATTAGCATGAGTGAGTTTTGTACATCTGGCAATATTGTCTTAATTCACTTGAACTTTGACCTCCATATATATAATGAGAATAGCTGTTGAGATGATGGTCATTAAGTCAACAAGCTTTGTGGTATCTTGTAGAGTAGCAAGAGAATCTCTCCACCTTGCATTAAACACATCAATACTACACAGGAGACTCAAAATGAAGCCCACACATTTGCATCAAATAAATTGTAAATAAAAAATATTTGGTGATGGAAGGCCCCGGTATCACTGCAAATGAATTAAAATCCATGATTGCTCAACCGCCCGTGTCAGCGTAATCATCCGAATTAATATATCATCTCCCAAACAAAGAAAGGTAACTGGAGTCCCCATCGTTGCAGCCTCAGCACACGTCAAAAGACATAAGGCAAAACCGCAGTAAATAAAAAATAAAGCTACAAAGAGAAGCTGTACACAAATGTCAGACTTACAGTTGCTCCACCTTGATGAGTGCAGCATGTCATTCAGCTCTGGCACATACACAAGGACTATATGGTCACCATCTTTGTGGACATGTTTGCAGTACCCTGTATGAAAAAGAGCCAAAAACCAATAGTTATTAGAGCTACAGTCCTTTCATTCTTGCTACAGGTCTCTGAGCATGAGTAACCTCATCACCAACCCTCATGGATGTCTTGTCTCATTTATATAGTCAAATGGATATTCGTTCAATGAAACTAGTTCTTAATTCCACAGGCCCTCCTATCAGTCAAACAAAACCACCATCTTTCTCACTGTGGGCCCTACTATCAGTCAAACAAAACCACCTTCTTTCTCACTGTGGACCCTCCTATCAGTTAAACAAAACCACTTTCTTTCTCACTGTGGGACCTCCTATCAGTCAAACAAAACCACTTTATTTCCCACTGTGGGCCCTCCTATCAGTCAAACAAAACCACTTTCTTTCCCACTGTGGGCCCTCCTATCAGTCAAACTAAACCATTTCTTTCCTGCTGCAGGCCCTCCTATCAGTCAAACAAAACCACTTTATTTCCCACTGTGGGCCCACCTATCAGTCAAACAAAACCACTTTCTTTCCCACTGTGGGCCCTCCTATCAGTCAAACAAAACCACTTTCTTTCCTGCTGCAGGCCCTCCTATCAGTCAAACAAAACCACTTTATTTCCCACTGTGGGCCCTCCTATCAGTCAAACAAAACCACTTTCTTTCTCACTGTGGGCCCTCCTATCAGTCAAACAAAACCACTTTCTTTCCTGCTGCAGGCCCTCCTATCAGTCAAAAAAAGAAACAACACTATATTTCCCTGTGTGGACCCTCTTATGTGGCAGACAAGAAACAATACTATATTTCCCTGTGTGGACCCTCTTATGTGGCAGACAAGAAACTACACTATATTTCCCTGTGTGGACCCTCTTATGTGGCAGACAAGAAACTATACTATATTTCCCTGTGTGGACCCTCTTATGTGGCAGACAAGAAACTACACTATATTTCCCTGTGTGGACCCTCTTATGTGGCAGACAAGAAACAACACTATATTTCCCTGTGTGGACCCTCTTATGTGGCAGACAAGAAACTACACTATATTTCCCTGTGTGGACCCTCTTATGTGGCAGACAAGAAACTACACTATATTTCCCTGTGTGGACCCTCTTATGTGGCAGACAAGAAACAACACTATATTTCCCTGTGTGGACCCTCTTATGTGGCAGACAAGAAACAACACTATATTTCCCTGTGTGGACCCTCTTATGTGGCAGACAAGAAACTACACTATATTTCCCTGTGTGGACCCTCTTATGTGGCAGACAAGAAACTACACTATATTTCCCTGTGTGGACCCTCTTATGTGGCAGACAAGAAACTACACTATATTTCCCTGTGTGGACCCTCTTATGTGGCAGACAAGAAACTACACTATATTTCCCTGTGTGGACCCTCTTATGTGGCAGACAAGAAACTACACTATATTTCCCTGTGTGGACCCTCTTATGTGGCAGACAAGAAACTACACTATATTTCCCTGTGTGGACCCTCTTATGTGGCAGACAAGAAACTACACTATATTTCCCTGTGTGGACCCTCTTATGTGGCAGACAAGAAACTACACTATATTTCCCTGTGTGGACCCTCTTATGTGGCAGACAAGAAACAACACTATATTTCCCTGTGTGGACCCTCTTATGTGGCAGACAAGAAACTACACTATATTTCCCTGTGTGGACCCTCTTATGTGGCAGACAAGAAACAACACTATATTTCCCTGTGTGGACCCTCTTATGTGGCAGACAAGAAACAACACTATATTTCCCTGTGTGGACCCTCTTATGTGGCAGACAAGAAACTACACTATATTTCCCTGTGTGGACCCTCTTATGTGGCAGACAAGAAACTACACTATATTTCCCTGTGTGGACCCTCTTATGTGGCAGACAAGAAACTACACTATATTTCCCTGTGTGGACCCTCTTATGTGGCAGACAAGAAACTACACTATATTTCCCTGTGTGGACCCTCTTATGTGGCAGACAAGAAACAACACTATATTTCCCTGTGTGGACCCTCTTATGTGGCAGACAAGAAACAACACTATATTTCCCTGTGTGGACCCTCTTATGTGGCAGACAAGAAACTACACTATATTTCCCTGTGTGGACCCTCTTATGTGGCAGACAAGAAACTACACTATATTTCCCTGTGTGGACCCTCTTATGTGGCAGACAAGAAACTATACTATATTTCCCTGTGTGGACCCTCTTATGTGGCAGACAAGAAACTACACTATATTTCCCTGTGTGGACCCTCTTATGTGGCAGACAAGAAACTACACTATATTTCCCTGTGTGGACCCTCTTATGTGGCAGACAAGAAACAACACTATATTTCCCTGTGTGGACCCTCTTATGTGGCAGACAAGAAACTACACTATATTTCCCTGTGTGGACCCTCTTATGTGGCAGACAAGAAACTACACTATATTTCCCTGTGTGGACCCTCTTATGTGGCAGACAAGAAACTACACTATATTTCCCTGTGTGGACCCTCTTATGTGGCAGACAAGAAACTACACTATATTTCCCCGTGTGGACCCTCTTATGTGGCAGACAAAGCTTGCCCTGTTGTTCCCACAATGAAGGCACTAGTTGTGGAGCTGTATTGAAATGTATGCTGCAATACTTGGTACCAGGAACAGAACTTTCAAGCTGATATATGTTCACCCTATTGCACACGATCTGCTAGACAACACCAGATCATAGTCCGCAGGCGTAAGCTTTCCTCAAGAGTTCTGCCTGTCAAGGTCATATAAACACCCAGGTACACTTCACAGGTGTACATGTACATGATCAGGTGAGGAAACACCATTCCCAGATTTCTAATGCTTACTTATAAATATGTACATATTTCCATGGACTTAATACCCCATTAGGTTTGTGCTGGAAACACAAGGGGCACGCAACATGACTTTACTAATTAATTGCATTTCCATTCATATATGTCCTTGAGTTGTCATCTATGAACTTTCCAACAAGTCAGGGTATGTATCTCTGTGTGACAGTTTATATTCTGTAATTAAGGAAATATTAAATTGTTTGTAACATTTATTATATTGCATTTTTAAAAAATTAGAATGTGTATCTGTGACAATTTTATTATCAAATAATAGTTCTGCCAACTCCTAATCCTTGGCACCAACATGTCAGACAATTAGTTACCTCTCTTAGTCATAACTCATCAAATACCGACCCTACCTCCACAAGACCACACTATTTATAGAGAACATAACCATACGTCTATGTAGTTTGTAGAGAACAGACAGTAATCACCACATACCTATGTAGTTTGTAGAGAACAGACAGTAATCACCACATACCTATGTAGTTTTTGTTGAGAACAGACAGTAATCACCACATAGCTATGTAGTTTTTGTTGAGAACAAACAGTAATCACAGCATACCTGTGTAGTCTGTTGAGAACAGACAGTAATCACAGCATACCTGTGTAGTCTGTTGAGGACAGACAGTATCACAGCATTCCTGTGTAGTCTGTTGAGAACAGACAGTAATCACCACATACCTATGTAGTTGTTGAGAACAAACAGTAATCTCCACATACCTGTGTAGTCTGTTGAGAACAGACAGGGTAATGTGGTCAGTATTACGCCCGTGACGCTTTACTTTCCCAGAAAAAAATCCAGTATCCATTAAAGGTTGGGTGAACCTGGAAGCCGTCAGTTGGGATCGAACCCTACCTCTTGTCCTTTGTAGTCCAGTTCACTAACCACTGAGCTATCGCGGCTCCCTACATACAGGTGTCCACTACTAAAAGAATGGTTTCTGTTCCCAAGTCTACCTCATCCAAGCATAAAGCTGAGCACACAATTGTTACCTTTTCACTGGCCACTCTCCGTCACCTCATTTCATCAGACACCCAGGTGAGACAACCCTGCTGGCACAGAATGATGACTATGTTGTATGTGAGTACATCAACTCAGTGAAACCTTATACCTTTATTTCTGCATAAAAACCACTCTCAAATAGCAGATCTAGACTGCTGCTCAAGGCCAAATGTGCTCCTTAAAAAGGATCTATCCATCTGACTTTGTTGCTACCCTTTCAGATCTATCCATCTGACTATTCAGCAGCTATTCCTTAACTGTAGGAGTAACACCCTCTATTATATGTGGACTTTGACTTACCATACTAGTAGAGATACAATGAAGACAATGGCGCTGGATGGACACACACTGCAGAAGTCAACTGAGAGTATTACACAACAGGCCATTTTTTTAAATCCCCAGGGAAAGAGACAAAGAGGAAGACCAAAATATTCTTGGAGATGACAGGTGGAAGCAGAGATGAAGATGATGGGGAAGACATGGGATAATCTTAAAAGAATGGCAAGAAACAGAACGGCTTGGAAAGTATTTGTTGAAGACCTATGCTCCACAGGGAGCTGAGAGAAAGAAGAAGATGACGTGCTTATAGCAGACAAGACAAACATTTAACCAGAATGTATTTAATTGGATAAAGCATCAAAATGATGTACTTGAAATGCTATGTTATTACTACACAAGTTTCAGCTTCAAATAAATTCTCAGAAGCAGGTTCAAAAAACAGAGGCAACAAGCAAACATTGAATGTGAGGCCTGCAATAAGGGACAAATGAAAAAACAGTCAAGCTGTTCAGTGGAGCACAAACTGGGCCACATAAACAGGAAAGGCAACTATTCCTACATTTCATACCCCACAGCCCACGCCTCCTGACTGGTGGTAATAACAGAACGCCCTGACATTTTAAATTACCTGGACCTCAAAAACATGAACATCAAAACTGGTACCAGCTCCACCACAAGTTCATTCCATATATATCTTACATTACATGTAGAAAATAGTTTCATGAGATGTGTAAAATAGTTTCATGAGACATGTAAAATAGTTTCATGAGACATGTAAAATAGTTTCATGAGATGTGTAAAATAGTTTCATGACACATAAGGAAAAATGATAAATGTATGCCCAGGCCAAAGATATACTACAAAGGACAAGAGGTAGGGTTCGATCCCAACCGACGGCTTCCGGGTTCACCCAGCCTTTAATGGGCACCAGATTTTTTTCTGGGAAAGTAAAGTGGCACGGGCGTAATACCGACCCCATTACCCAAAAATCATGTACCGAAGGTTTGTAAAATTTATTGTCACTAACACCATATTCCCTATAGGCCACTTGGCGTGACGGGGGGTACTTTACTTTTTTATTAGAGGCCAAAGATAACAAATGGTAGACAAGCACTCATATAACATTATTTGTGAAGCCTTGTGTGTTTCGAGCACTCCTGAAGTTGAATGAAACTCAATAGATAATTATCACATGAAATAGGGCTTTGTTCAAACACCATTATGTTGTTGAATGTATCATTTATTATTGTTCAGACAAATTCTACATGTCACATCCTCACTAATAAGGCATACAATCACAAGAGGAGCTGAAATGTTATGGTATAAACACATATCAAGACAGGGAAAACAACAAAAGACCGAAACAAACATCCAGAACTTTAACTCTTTCCGTACGGAAGCTTTTTACCAATAAAACGGAAGAGATTTCAGAGACCACATTTTTCATGGTATTAAGAATCAACCTACATGTTTATATTTATCCAACATATAACATGTTATATATTGAAATTTTTAGATAATTGAACAAGGAATTAGATTTTACCAATACCAAGATGATACAAAACATGTTAAAAGAATATGGTTTGATGACGGTTCACACTAATCAAATTGAGAGTGGCAGACTATACAGCGAAATGCACTCGGCCGAAATCGTCATGACGTACAGTTCGGCGAAATGTACTGGAAAGAGTTAAACGAGGGAAAGTCATTCTATAACTTAAGTTTTATTTTAAAGTCCATGGAAAAGAAAGTACAATGGAAAATCTTATTTTGAGGACACAAAAATGGTCCCTTGACAATACCTCATCAGAGAGTTGTGATGAGCAAGCATTATACACCTACACCATAACTTTAACAAAATGGCTGTTAGTGTTTTATTGTTGAAATGCACCATAGCTGTAACAACATGGCTGCTAGTATTTTATTGTTGACCTGGACTAAAGCTGTAACAACATGGCTGTTGGTGTTTTATTGTTGACCTGGACCATAGCTGTAACGACACGGCTGTTGGTGTTTTATTGTTGACCTGGACCATAGCTGTAACAACATGGCTGCTAGCATTTTATTGTTGACCTGGACCATAGCTGTAACAACACTGCTGTTGGTGTTTTATTGTTGACCTGGACCATAGCTGTAACACGGCTGTTGGTGTTTTATTGTTGACCTGGACCATAGCTGTAACAACATGGCTGTTGGTGTTTTATTGTTGACCTGAACCATAGCTGTAACAACACTGCTGTTAGTGTTTTATTGTTGACCTGGACCATAGCTGTAACAACACGGCTGTTGGTGTTTTATTGTTGACCTGGACCATAGCTGTAACAACACGGCTGTTGGTGTTTTATTGTTGACCTGGACCATAGCTGTAACAACATGGCTCTTAGTGGTTTATTGTTGACCTATGTCATGGTATACCATTAGATGTTTTTTTATATTTTCAGAGGGTCTGAAACCTACAGAAGAATGAAAGCTTATTATTGTGATAATTGTTTGAGTCAGGGGAGAGTGTACGGCTGTGTGGAAAGATTTAAAAACAGAAGGCAAAAAAATAGATGATGACCAGCAGAATATCAACTGGGATAGCAAAACAGTAGATCGACCAATGAATCTGTGACAACATGCAAGTTACTAATGATGAAATTGGCATGGAATTCAATATGGATTTTGGCACTACATACAAAATTGTCCATGATGATCTTTAGCATAGGAAAGTGTGTAGCAGATGTGTCCAAAGAAATCTACAGACACAGTAAAAGAAGTGATGCAAAGTTGGTTCAAGGCCACATAGAAAGCATTGTTTGGAGGACAACTGCAAGCTTGCGGACAGGTGGACCAAGCTGAGGAGGAGTGGTGCCATGACTATTTCGAAAAATAAGCCTCAATTTCTGTAAGTTTCTCTGGTATAAAATTGTTTATAAAATTCCTGTTATTTCATTATTTTTCAAATTGTTGGCAACAAATATATATCCAGATATTCTTCATAAGGATAGTTTGTTTCTATTTTTCTTCTTTTTAACATTAATGGATGTGGAAGCAAGTTTACCATGATACCTGCACACCTTTCAGTCCAACATGGCTGTTTTCATCATGAGTTGATTTTTAAATTGTTTAACAGCTTTCTCCAGGCAGCTGCCTTTTGTGGCCTACTCTTTAGATTGTTTACAGTCAAGTGTTCTTTAACATGTGCACGCAATAACTCTTGTTTTGATCTGTTACCAGAAAAAGCTAGACTTTGGATCTCACTATCCAGAGAGTCGGTGATGGTAAAGCCAAAAAGATAAACAGATTCTGAGAGAAAAATTTCCACTGCCTGTGGTGGGCCTTGAACCCAGGGTTTTCTTGTCCAGAGACTACTTTCTTATCTCTAGACCACCCAGTTCTTCTGCTGTGTCTGCATGAAGCATTTATACAAGAAAAAACTTGAACAAAAGAATTTGGAGAAGTTTTAGGTTTAGCATTTTTTACATGAATCACTGGTTGTGGCATACAAGCAAAAACAGTCTGAATAAGATAGCCAATCTGGCCTATCAAGTTCAACATTGCTAACATTTGCTGTCAATAAATGTTTTTGTGACATTTGTCTACTTTGCAAAATGTATGTTCCACAAGGAGAAGAGTATACCTGATCTACAATTCAGGACAAACTACTGACCTCAGACACAAATATTTGAAAAAGCAAGAGAAACACCTCAGGTGGCATGTTTGTCACATGATGTATGCAATGACCTAACACAAGTAAAACAATTGCTTGAAAGTAATGAAATGCTCACATCTCAAGGATGACAATTTTGAAGATAAAATTACAAAAATTAGAGCAGCCAAATTACTTGCAACAATATGTTGCAGACAAACAATGACAATCTTTGACAAGATTTAACGTTTTACAGTGTTCATGATAAAACCAAACACTTGACATGTGACAATATATGACAAGATAAAACACAAGACAATCCATTCAGACCACTGAACCTATAACACTGGCAATTTACTTAACTTTTTTTAATGAGATATGTCGGGTCATTGTAGAATTCAAGAAAAGATGCCCTAAGAGTGTATCCTGATAACATATTTTAATTGCATGAACTACCTGTTCTATTTCACTGCTTAGGCCACTGTCTTTCTTATAGGGCAAAGCATGAATATTCATGAGTTGCATCTTTAGTCACGGTAAAGACAGACCCTATTTTATAATGAACCTTATTCACTACAAACTGTTGGGAGTGTGGCATTGTAATCTATGAACCTACAGAAAGTCTGGCCAAGTACCAAGTGGGCTGATATGAAATACTGCCCTAGTATTTTGAATTATCAGAGGACACAATCCCAATGTCAAAAATGCTGCTAATTTTTTATTTATTTTATATATGATGAGCAGAGCCATAAATATGGACAAGGTTTGGAAAATTTGCTGAATGCCCAACATCCCCCTTTTAAAATGGTCATTTTATTTGTGAAATTTTACAATAATTACAACACAATGTTTTCAATCATTTAAACTAATTTTGGGGGGAACTCATAAAATTGCATATAAATATATAATCGTGCCATGGCTGCTGTAAGGCTGGTGTTAAGTCAGAGAAAAACAAACACAAGTACATGGTATGTAACAGCTTTATGGATTGGTTATAATTATGAAAAGCTCTGGTGTCACTGCAAAACGAATACAAATCCATAATTGCTCAACCACCTGTGCTAGTGGAATCATCCAAATTAACATCTCATCTCACTGAAGGATCAAGACAAATAAAGGTAGCTGCAGTCCCTATCATAGCAGTCTCAGCACACGCCAAAAGACATAAGGTGAAACCACACTGAAAGTGAATACAGCCATCTGTTCCCCATCATACAATATCATAAGCAATCAGAATATCGAAAGACAATCTGGATGAAAACCACAGCTCACAGTGTGCACAGAGCACTTAACTCAGTAACTGTGACAGCAAGCCGGACTTGGAATATGAGGAAACTGCAACAAGGAACACTTTTCAGACACATCCTTTAATGGTTTTTGTCACCTATCCACCATAATGACAGGAAGTCCAGCTTTATCGATATAAGATGGGACAATAATAAATGTTCCGACAATGATGGGTCCAGTCAACACCTTTCAGACAAGTATTTTAGTGTTTTTAATACTTTTAGCAGAATCTATAACTCATCGTGCTCCAACCCAAGAGATAATAACTTTCATCAGTCATAGATTACTATAGCAACATTCGTCAGTCAAAGTTGACTATAGTAGCCTTCATCAGTCATAGTTGACTATAGTAGTCTCCATCAGTCATAGTTGACTATAGTAGTCTCAATCAGTCATAGTTGACTATAGTAGTCTCCATCAGTTATAGTTGACTATAGCAGTCTACATCAGTCATAATTGACTATAGCAGTCTCCATCAGTCATAATTAACTATAGCTGTCTCCATCAGTCATAGTTGACTATAGTAGCCTTCATCAGTGACTAAGGTAGTCTCCATCGGTCATAGTTGACTATAGTAGCCTTCATCAGTCATAGTTGATTATAGTAGCCTTCATCAGTCGTAGTTGACTATAGTAGCCTTCATCAGTCATAGTTGACTATAGTAGCCTTCATCAGTCATAGTTGACTATAGTAGCCTTCATCAGTCATAGTTGATTTTAGTAGCCTTCATCAGTCATAGTTGACTATAGTAGCCTTCATCAGTCGTAGTTGACTATAGTAGCCTTCATCAATAATAGTTGACTATAGTAGCCTTCATCAGTCATAATTGACTATAGCAGTCTCCATCAGTCATAGTTGACTATAGCAGTCTCCATCAGTCATAATTGACTATAGCAGTCTCCATCAGTCATAATTTACTATAGCTGTCTCCATCAGTCATAGTTGACTATAGTAGAATTCATTAGTCATAGTAGAATAACCGTCATCAATCATAGTTGTGTTCATGCTCAATGCCTTCAGTTCATGTTTAAATATGCCTGTAGTGGATGTCAAGCCTTCCCTTGCCTCTATTACCAGAGGTCAACTCATAGTTTTAAAAACTTGTAATTTTGAGAACTAACCATTCCTTCATTTGACTACAAGTCACGGCTATTTTTGACAATCGTAACAAGGGGGATCATCGTTCATGATGGATGGAAATCCTTACATAATATCCAACTCTTCATTATTTCTACCAGTTGAGAAGATAAGGTATGCTACATCAGTCATGTCTCATTCAATAGTTTCTTGTTATTATAATATGAGGTTTGTATGCAATTATTAAAATAGATTAAAGCTGCGCGTGTAGTATATATATGTCACTGTCTCAAACTGAAAACATGACAGAAAAAATACATTTAATAATCAAGATTATTTTATTAATTTATAATCATTTGTTGATTCAACTGTGTTCTCACTCAATCTCTGAAGACGTTCTTCGTTTGGAAAGAAGATTTATGAACTGATAAATTAGACGATCAAATCAATATGTGCGCAGTAGTCCTACTACTGGTTGTTTACTACGACCTGGGAGGGGACACGTAGTAACTTGTTGCGACAGTTGATTTATCACTTATTCTCTTATCTTCCTGACTGACTACTTTAGACTTAACACTAACACTAACGTTAGTAGTAACAATCACTACAACACATCATACAAATACTTACAATCCATCGCATATTCAGAATGCTCACTGCCATCGACCCCGATAACACAATTTCTTTGCTCTGTCATGCTGATCACTAGGGGGAATGAAACCAAGAACAAGCAGACACCAGGAAAATGAAATCAACGGCACGCAGAGAGCAGGCAAATGTTGACAAGCGGAGTCTACGACCTCTGACCAGACGATGGCGGAGCAAGGGACTGTACTGTCACGGAGATAACCTGCGCTTGCAGTTGTCTCCCTCTCTGTAGATAGGAGAAGTGAGAGCTGGATCTGATTATAATCAGATAATTATTTGCCAAGTCCAAGGCTGATGTTCTTGCACGTAATAACCTACTTTGACTTGGTAGTAACGTTGCTACTATCGCTGATCGCCATTACTGTCATGCTCTTCACGATCGTTCTGTCCATCATACACAAGTCCCGGTGGAAGAAGCTCAGTGGCCTGCCGATGCTGGAAGTTTCCGAGCTGAAACCGATCAACGATTCTAAGTGGAGCTCAGTGCGAGCTAGCACCCATGTTCGTGTGGCTAGGCTGCTCTTTGCCTTGTCTCTATCTTACATCATCATGAACGCACCCAGCCACGTGGCCAGACTGTACTATCAAAAGCGGAATCAAGATTCAGTGGACATGAAATTGGCATTCTCTGAAGGTCTTATCTGGCTGATCTTCCTGCACGTCGGCCACGCCCAACATGCCTGCAAGTTTGGATCTTCGTGGTCGTCAGTAGAAACTTTACCAAGAACCTCAGACAAACTTTAGTGGAAGTTACCAAGTGTATATGTTAGTCGTAGCTCATATCTTGGTGGGTGTATGTGCTGGTCAAGGCTGATATCTTGGTGGGTGTATGTGCTGGCCATGGCTCATATCTTGGTGTGTGTCTGTGCTGGCCATGGTTCATATCTTGGTGTATTTCCGTGCTAGCCATGGCTCATATCTTGATGTGTTTCTGTGCTAGTCATGGTTCATATCTTGGTGTGTTTCCGTGATGCCATGGCTCATATCTTAATGTGTTTCTATGCTAGCTATGGCTCATATCTTGGTGTATTTCTGTGCTAGCCATGGCTCATATCTTAGCTTGTGTGTGTGCGTGCTGACCATGGCTCATATCTTGCTGTGTGTCATGTTAGTCATATCTCATATCTTGGTGTGTGTCCGTGCTAATCATGTCTCATATCTTTGTGTGTGTCTGTGTTTAGTCATATCTCATATCTTTGTGTGTATCTGTCTTAATCATGTATCATATCTTTGTGCGTGCATGTCTGTGTTAGTCATATCTCATATCTTTGTGAGCATGTCTATGTTAGTCACATCTCATACCTTTGTGTGTGCTTGTCTATGTTAGTCACATCTCGTATATTTGTGTGTATGTCCATGCTAGTCACATCTCATCTTCGTGTGTGTTTGTCTATGTTAGTCATGTCTCATATCTTTGTGTGTTTGTGTTTAGTCATATCACATATATTTGTGTGTGCATGTCTATGTTAGTCATATCTCCTATCTTTATCTTTGTGTGTGCATGACTGTGTTTAGCCATATCTAATATCTTAGTGTGTGTGTGTGTGTGTTAGTCATATCTCTTATTTTAGAGTGTGTCTGTGCTAGTCACATCTCATATCTTAGTGTGTGTGTCTGTGTTAGTCATATCTCATATTTTTGTGTGTGTCAGTGTTAGTCATGCCTCATATCGTTGTGTGCATGTCAGTGTTAGTCACATCTCATATCTTTGTGTGTGCATGTATGTGTTAGTCACTTCTAGTGACTCGGGCAGATAATGCTCGTAAACCTGGGAGGGCCAACCATCTAAGGGCAGAATCCCCCTACAGAAAAGACAATCTGCTGCCTTGCAGGAAGATTGGGGACAATCAAAGGCTAAGGAAAGCAAACCTGAACAAAATGCTGGCTGGAATCGGATGCACTGGGTCACTGGCGTAGAACGCATTGCAACGTTTTAACAGGTATTCAAGCAGAGTGGATCTAACACTCTAACTGACTATAATTATGATGTCAATTCACTTAAACAGACAGCTGTCTTCATGTGAGAGTCTGGAATCCTACTCTGATTGAGTCCTGATCGCAGAGAAAGAGAGAGGGAGATCTGATAATCATTTATCATTAGCATGAACAGGGCAAAAACGGATACACCGACTAGATTAAACACTTGGGGCATGAAGATATTTGCTGGAAAGAAAAATGATAACCCTAGAAATTGACAAGGTCTAGAAACAGTTGACAGATTAAAACATTTGGTATCTGAGAGCATGTTTGTCTGAGAGCAAGCATCAAAACATGAAATATACGGCATAGAGCACAAACCTTGCAAGGCTAAAACCTATTTGGAAAGATAAGAACATCACTCTTTGATCTAAATGTAGGCTTATACGCTGGCTTATTATATCAATGTTTCTATTATCATCATCAGCAGGTGCCATGTTGGTTGGCATAGGCGATCATCTCTCTCCACATCACTCGGTCCTTCGTGCATGTCATAATTTCAGTCAGCGATCTTTTATTATACCATTTGGATCTTCTTCATCTTTCCTTCCTCATCTGCCTTTCAGCGTCGAGGGGAGATATAATTTGCGGTCTTTTGCTCTTCTGTTCGCCTCTGCTGCTGTTATGTTTCCTAGTGCTTCTAATATTCCATCGACCCATCTTTTTCGAGGTCGACCCTTGGGTCTGGTGTTCTCACAACGTTTGTTGAAAGCTCGTTGTGTTGTGTTTTGTTCTTTCTGCCTTGTCACGTGGCCAAACCATTTTATCTGTTGGTTCCTTATATATTCTATGGCGGGGCTATTCCTAGCTTTTTTCTCAGTTCTTCATTTCTGATCTTATCTCTCATACCGTATCCTGTCATTCGTCTAACACATTTCATCTCTGTAGAGGTTATTTTTCTTATTGTTATTGCATCTAGGGTCCAGGTCTGGCATTGGTAGCACAATGTTGGGATGAAGATTGTGTTGTATAGTGCTCGTTTTGCCTCCAGAGTTATTTCCTTGTTGGACAATAGTGGTGATAACTGTCCGATGATTTGACAAGCTTTGTTGCATCTTAGTTCAATCTCTGCTGTTTGAGAATTATCGTTTGTCATTAGACTTCCTAGGTATTTGAATTCCTCTACTTGTTTTAGTTGTCTGCCTTCTATAGTTATGTTGATGTTCTGTTTATTTTTGGCGACATTCATGACTTCTGTTTTGTTGATGTTGATTTTCATATTGTATTTTGTGCCTGAGATGTTGAGTTTGTTTAAGTGTTCTTGTAGGTCTTCTATTGTTTCATGTATTAGTGCCTGATCATCTGCAAATAGAAGCTCGTTGATCTCCTCTGTTTCTGATGGGTTGGCTAGCTTGCATATATGGTCCATGTATGTAATAAACAGTAGGGGGGATAGTATGCACCCCTGTCTTACGCCTGATCTAACTTCGAAGTGGTCTTCAAAGCGTATTCATTACAGGATTTTATATATCTATGTCTATCTTTAGTGTATTCATTACAGGATTTTATATATCTATGTCTATCTTTAGTGTATTCATTGCAGAATTGTATATATCTATGTCTATCTTTAGTGTATTCATTATAGGATTTTATATATTTGTGTCTATCTTTAGTGTATTCATTACAGGATTTTATATATCTGTGTCTATCTTTAGTGTATTCATTACAGGATTTTATATATCTATATCTATCTTTAGTGTATTCATTACAGGATTTTATATATTTGTGTCTTTTTTTAATGTCTTCATTACAGGATTTTATATATCTGTGTCTATATTTAGTGTATTCATTACATGATTTTATATATTTGTGTCTATCTTTAGTGTATTCATGACAGGATTTTATATATTTGTGTCTATCTTTAGTGTAATCATTACAGGATTTTATATATTTGTGTCTATTTTTAATGTCTTCATTACAGGATTTTATATATCTGTGTCTATCTCTAGTTTGTTCATTACAGGATTTTACTTATGCCTGCCTATCTTTAATGTTTTCATTACAGGATTTTATTTATGCGTGTCTATCTTGAGTGTGTTCGTTACAGGATTTTATTGTGTGTCTATCTTTAATGTTTTCATTACAGGATTGTACATAAATGTGTGCCGATCTCTAGTGTGCTCATGAGTGTGGCGGTGTATTAGTTAGAGCCTCAGATTGGTAGATAACGAAGCATGGGAAAGGTCAGACGATTTGATTCACGCATTGCCAGAGTTGGTTAGAGGACAAAGGCCACGTTGTGGATGATTCGTGTAGTTTTTACTTTGGCCATCAAAGTTAGAACCAGCCTTCACGAACTTGCGGGAATCCGACGCTGAAATTATTAGCCATACAATCTGAGAGTGAACATGGGCTGTGCTAGATTCAGAAACAGACCTCACAGAGTGAGGAATTATGGCAGAGAGGGGAGCATGGCATTGAGGGGAGCATGGCAGTGAGGGGAGCATGGCAGTGAGGGGAGCATGGCATTGAGGGGAGCATGGCATTGAGGGGAGCATGGCAGTGAGGGGAGCGTGACAGTGAGGGGTGCATGGCAGTGAGGGGAGCATGGCAGTGAGGAGAGCATGGCAGTGAGGGGAGCATGGCAGTGAGGGGAGCATGGCATTGAGGGGAGCATGGCATTGAGGGGAGCATGGCAGTGAGGGGAGCATGGCAGTGAGGGGAGCATGGCAGTGAGGGGAGCGTGACAGTGAGGGGAGCGTGACAGTGAGGGGAGCATGGCAGTGAGGGGAGCATGGCAGTGAGGGGAGCGTGACAGTGAGGGGAGCATGGCAGTGAGGGGAGCATGGCAGTGAGGGGAGCGTGACAGTGAGGGGAGCATGGCAGTGTGGGGAGCATGGCAGTGAGGGGAGCATGGCAGTGAGGGGAGCATGACAGTGAGGAGAGTGAGTCAGAGAGGGGAGTAGGGCAGAGAGGGGAGTAGGGCAGAGAGGGGAGTATGGCAGTGAGGGGAGCATGACAGTGAGGGAGCATGTGAGGTCAGAGAGGGGAGTGAGGGCGTGACAGTGAGGGGAGTAGGGCAGAGAGGGGAGGCATGGCAGCGAGGGGATCATGGCAGTGAGGGGAGCATGGCAGTGAGGGGAGCATGACAGTGAGGGGAGTGAGTCAGAGAGGGGAGTAGGGCAGAGAGGGGAGTAGGGCAGAGAGGGGAGTATGGCAGTGAGGGGAGCATGACAGTGAGAGGAGGAGCATGACAGTGAGGGAAGTGGGTCAGAGAGGGGAGTAGGGCAGTGATGGGAGTAGGGCAGAGAGGGGAGCAAGATCAGGCAGTGAGAGGAGCATGGCAGTGAGGGGAGCATGACAGTGAGGGAGTGAGTCAGAGGTAGGGCAGAGAGGGGAGTAGGGCAGTGAGGAGAGCATGACAGTGAGGGAGCATGACAGTGAGGGAAGTCAGAGAGGGGAGTAGGGCAGTGAGACAGTGAGGGAGCATGGCAGTGTGGGAGCATGACAGTGAAGGAAGTGGGTCAGAGAGGGGAGTAGGGCAGTGAGGAGAGCATGGCAGTGAGGGAAGTGGGTCAGAGAGGGGAGCAAGACAGTGAGGGGAGCATGGCAGTGTCGGGAGCATGACAGTGAGGGGAGCATGACAGTGAGGGAAGTGGGTCAGAGAGGGGAATAGGGCAGTGAGGGGAGCATGACAGTGAGGGAAGCATGACAGTGAGGGGAGCATGACAGTGAGGGAAGTGGGTCAGAGAGGGGAATAGGGCAGTGAGAGGAGCATGACAGTGAGGGAAGCATGACAGTGAGGGGAGCATGACAGTGAGGGAAATGGGTCAGAGAGGGCAGTAGGGCAGTGAGGAAAGCATGACAGTGAGGGGAGCATGACAGTGAGGAGAGCATGACAGTGAGGGGAGTGGGTCAGAGAGGTGAGTATGGCAGTGAGGGGAGCATGACAGTGAGGGGAGCATGACAGTGAGGGAAGTGGGTCAGAGAGAGGAGTATGGCAGTGAGGGGAGCATGACAGTGAGGGGAGCATGACAGTGAGGGGAATAGGGCAGTGAGGGGAGTATGGCAGAGAGGGGAGTATGGCAGATCTAGCAATGAATGCATCGTCTGGCGGGGTAAAACTAATTCTACTCAATTGTTAAATGTCATGGGCCAATGATGTTATTTTTAATAGCAATTATTTTTCATGTTTCTAAACTATGCTTGTCTGAACCAAATGCGTCTGAATTATGATTGTCTGAACTATGTGTGTCTAAACTATGTCTAAACTATGATTGTCTGAAATATGCATGTGGGGAGCCCTCTCTCTGACCCACTTCCATCACTGCCATGCTCCCCTCACTGCCATACTCCCCTCCCCTCATGTTATGCTGGTCTGAACTCTGCGTGTCTGAATTATGTGTGTCTGAACTATGCGTGTCTGAACTATGCGTGTCTGAACTATGCGTGTCTGAACTATGAGTGTCAGAACTATGCGTGTCTGAACTATGCGTGTCTGAACTATGCGTGTCTGAACTCTGCGTGTCTGAACTATGCTGGTCTGAACTCTGCGTGCCTGAATTATGTGTGTCTGAACTATGCTGGTCTGAACTATGCGTGTCTGAACTATGCGTGTCTGAACTATGCTGGTCTGAACTATGCGTGTCTGAACTATGCGTGTCTGAACTATGCGTGTCTGAACTCTGCGTGTCTGAACTATGCGTGTCTGAACTATGCGTGTCTGAACTATGCTGGTCTGAACTCTGCGTGCCTGAATTATGTGTGTCTGAACTATGCTGGTCTGACCTATGCGTGTCTGAACTATGCGTGTCTGAACTATGCGTGTCTGAACTATGCTGGTCTGAACTATGCGTGTCTGAACTATGCGTGTCTGAACTATGCGTGTCTGAACTATGCTGGTCTGAACTCTGCGTGTCTGAATTATGTGTGTCTGAACTATGCGTGTCTGAACTATGCGTGTCTGAACTCTGCGTGTCTGAACTATGCTGGTCTGAACTCTGCGTGCCTGAATTATGTGTATCTGAACTATGCTGGTCTGAACTATGCGTGTCTGAACTATGCGTGTCTGAACTATGCGTGTCTGAACTATGCTGGTCTGAACTATGCGTGTCTGAACTATGCGTGTCTGAACTATGCGTGTCTGAACTCTGCGTGTCTGAACTATGCGTGTCTGAACTATGCGTGTCTGAACTATGCTGGTCTGAACTCTGCGTGCCTGAATTATGTGTGTCTGAACTATGCTGGTCTGAACTATGCGTGTCTGAACTATGCGTGTCTGAACTATGCGTGTCTGAACTATGCTGGTCTGAACTATGCGTGTCTGAACTATGCGTGTCTGAACTATGCGTGTCTGAACTATGCGTGTCTGAACTATGCGTGTCTGAACTCTGCGTGTCTGAATTATGTGTGTCTGAACTATGCGTGTCTGAACTATGCGTGTCTGAACTATGCGTGTCTGAACTATGCGTATCTGAACTATGCTGGTCTGAACTATGCGTGTCTGAACTATGCGTGTCTGAACTATGCGTGTCTGAACTATGCGTGTCTGAACTATGTGCAATATCTAACTTTGGCATTATCTCTTTCAGCTGCTTCCGGTGAGTTTGGCTTTTCATCAAGAAAAGTTGAACATAGTGGCCAGTTTGGCCATTTGTAAAGCCATTCTTGTACATATCTGCATGTACAGATTTGTCGTATTATGCTGCAACTAGTATTTGTTCATATTTGAGGCGGCGTTCGTACTAATATACTGGTTTGCCCATTTAGAATGAATATCATGCGATTCCGTACCTTACAAGGCGTATAGTAAAAGAGAAGAAGGGAGAGGAGCAAGAAGCAGACCCAGAGTAAGATGAATAGACAATATAAAAAAAAGCGACACAACAACATCAATTGACACTGAGTAAATCCACCAATGGGCGAGAACCAGAACTTTGTTGTATCTCCCTCGACACCAAAACTGGTGCAAGAGGATGTGAAGAAAGAAAGAAAGAAAGAAAGAAGATCTACTAATTTAGATAACTTTTTAAATTACATCACGAGAAAGAAGAAACTATCGCTAAAGTAGAACAAGTGTGATTTATAAAGACAAATAAAAAAAAAGGTCTAACTAAACTAATGAAATTAGAATAACGAAATTAGAATAACGAAATATGAGAGAACAACTCATTGTGGAGACGGCGGTCGATCTTGGCTGCAACATTCTCTTGCCAACATTTTATTGTCGGCCATAGGTGACAACAACAGATGCTGGATGTGCACACATGTGGTTGCTGTTGCCCCATTAATGCCGGTTGTGCTCCACATTTAATATTTCACTTTAAAGACACGAGGTTACAGTGCTTCCAAAATGGGATTACATTTTTAATAACATTAGGCATATCGCACAACAGAGCCGCGATAGCTCAGTGGTTAGTGAACTGGACTACAAAGGACAAGAGGTAGGGTTCGATCCTAACCGACGGCCACCGGTTCACCCGGCCTTTTCATTTCCTGAAATGCTATTTTGGCCTGAACTATTCTGCTTTTTATTATAACTTAATGTGTTATTAGTAACTTTTACACAGGACACAAATGTGCATTTGAATACTCAAAGACGTGATTCAATCAGTTTTTATTTTTTTTGTATTCACATGATACAATCATCTGATCTATCAAAATATACAACAACATTATTTAAATTAACAGGCTTCTAAAATCTGTCAAGTAATCCAGAACAAAAATGTTCGCTAAGAAAAAAAAAATTAATTAAAATAAGTCCAAAGATATTTCAAACTCCTGGTACGCAAATATAAATAGTCACATCTAGCTTGGGCTATAGCTGACTGTTGTTAATCTGATCGTTGACAGCGGTTTCTTTCTTGTGTGAACCTGGTTGCTAAAACCACGGTCTATGTCTGTCAGACTGTGCTCAGCGGGGCCCCTAACAGGCAATAACGGCGCACCTGGGCTCCGCGGAGCACACAGTTTGACATCATTATTATCATCATAAAGTACTATGCCCTATACATAAAGAAAGACAGTAATAAAGTGTTGGATTAGTTGGACAAGTTATTTGATAAACGTCTCACACTGTGGCAAAGTACGAATATATAACATTTATTGAGAGAGAAAAACAAAAACGTTTTTTTTGCAAACTTCGATTCAAGTGTGTCCGTTTAAGCTACTGTTATTTTTGTACCAGTTCCTCATCGTCTATAACTGATCCTTCTGATATCTCAGCTTTGTGGGATAAATCACTGTAGAAAAGACATAAACAGATACAATAAATCACTGTAGAAAAGACATAAACAGATACAATAAATTACTGTAGAAATTCATAAACAGATACAATAAATCACTGTAGAAATGGCATAAACAGATACAATAAATCACTGTAGAAAAGACATAAACAGATACAATAAATCACTGTAGAAAAGACATACACATATACAATAAATCACTGTAGAAAAGACATAAACAGATACAATAAATCACTGTTAAATGTATAAACAGTTACAATAAATCACTGCAGAAAAGACATAAACAGATACAATAAATCACTGTAGAAAAGACATAAACAGATACAATAAATCACTGTAGAAATTTATAAACAGTTACAATAAATCACTGCAGAAAAGACATAAACAGATACAATAAATCACTGTAGAAATTTATAAACAGTTACAATAAATCACTGCAGAAAAGACATAAACAGATACAATAAATCACTGTAGAAATTCATAAACAGATACAATAAATCACTGTAGAAATTCATAAACAGATACAATAAATCACTGTAGAAATTCATAAACAGATACAATAAATCACTGTAGAAATTCGTAAACAGATACAATAAATCACTGTAGAAAAGACATAAACAGATACAATAAATCACTGTAGAAATTCATAAACAGATACAATAAATCACTGTAGAAAAGACATAAACAGATACAATAAATCACTGTAGAAAAGACATAAACAGATACAATAAATCACTGTAGAAATTCATAAACAGATACAATAAATCACTGTAGAAATTCATAAACACATACAATAAATCACTGTAGAAAGGACATAAACAGATGCAATAAATCACTGTAGAAAAGACATAAACAGATACAATAAATCACTGTAGAAAAGAAATAAATCACTTTACGGGCAAAATAAATCACATATAGAAAACAAATAAATCACTGTACAAAAAAATCACATAGAAACCAAATCACTTTACGGATAAAATAAATCATGCTAAGTGAAGAGGTAAACAACTAGTATATATAGTGACAACGCTAAGTGTATAGGTAAACAACTAGCATATATAGTGACAACGCTAAGTGTAGAGGTAAACAACTAGTATATATAGTGACAACACTAAGTGAAGAGGTAAACAACTAGTATATATAGTGACAACACTAAGTGAAGAGGTAAACAACTAATATCTATAGTGATAACGCTAAGTGTAGAGGTAAACAACTAGTATATATAGTGACAACACTAAGTGAAGAGGTAAACAACTAGTATATATAGTGACAACGCTAAGTGTATAGGTAAACAACTAGCATATATAGTGACAACGCTAAGTGTAGAGGTAAACAACTAGTATATATAGTGACAACACTAAGTGAAGAGGTAAACAACTAGTATATATAGTGACAACACTAAGTGAAGAGGTAAACAACTAATATCTATAGTGATAACGCTAAGTGTAGAGGTAAACAACTAGTATATATAGTGACAACACTAAGTGAAGAGGTAAACAACTAGTATATATAGTGACAACACTAAGTGAAGAGGTAAACAACTAGTATCTATAGTGATAACGCTAAGTGAAGAGGTAAACAACTAGTATATATAGTGACAACACTAAGTGAAGAAGTAAACAACTAGTATCTATAGTGACAACCCCAAGTGTAGAGGTAAACAACTAGTATATATAGTGACAACCCCAAGTGTAGAGGTAAACAACTAGTATATATAGTGACAACACTAAGTGAAGAGGTAAACAACTAGTGTATATAGTGACAACACTAAGTGAAGAGGTAAACATCTAGTATATATAGTGACAACACTAAGTGAAGAGGTAAACAACTAGTGTATATAGTGACAACACTAAGTGAAGAGGTAAACAACTAGTATATATAGTGACAACACTAAGTGAAGAGGTAAACAACTAGTGTATATAGTGACAACACTAAGTGAAGAGGTAAACAACTAGTATATATAGTGACAACACTAAGTGAAGAGGTAAACAACTAGTATATATAGTGACAACACTAAGTGAAGAGGTAAACAACTAGTATATATAGTGACAACCCCAAGTGTAGAGGTAAACAACTAATATATATAGTGACAACCCCAAGTGTAGAGGTAAACAACTAATATATATAGTGACAACCCCAAGTGTAGAGGTAAACAACTAGTGTATATAGTGACAACACTAAGTGAAGAGGTAAACAACTAGTATCTATAGTGATAACGCTAAGTGAAGAGGGAAACAACTAGTATATATAGTGACAACCCCAAGTGTAGAGGTAAACAACTAATATATATAGTGACAACCCCAAGTGTAGAGGTAAACAACTAATATATATAGTGACAACCCCAAGTGTAGAGGTAAACAACTAGTGTATATAGTGACAACACTAAGTGAAGAGGTAAACAACTAGTATCTATAGTGATAACGCTAAGTGAAGAGGGAAACAACTAGTATATATAGTGACAACACTAAGCGAAGAGGTAAACAACTAGTATCTATAGTGATAACGCTAAGTGAAGAGGGTAACAACTAGTATATATAGTGACAACACTAAGTGAAGAGGTAAACAACTAGTATATATAGTGACAACACTAAGTGAAGAGGTAAACAACTAGTGTCTATAGTGATAACACTAAGTGAAGAGGTAAACAACTAGTGTATATAGTGATAACACTAAGTGAAGAGGTAAACAACTAGTGTCTATAGTGATAACGCTAAGTGAAGAGGGAAACAACTAGTATATATAGTGACAACCCCAAGTGTAGAGGTAAACATCTAGTATATATAGTGACAACACTAAGTGAAGAGGTAAACAACTAGTATATATAGTGACAACACTAAGTGAAGAGGTAAACAACTAGTGTATATAGTGACAACACTAAGTGAAGAGGTAAACAACTAGTATATATAGTGACAACACTAAGTGAAGAGGTAAACAACTAGTATATATAGTGACAACACTAAGTGAAGAGGTAAACAACTAGTATATATAGTGACAACCCCAAGTGTAGAGGTAAACAACTAATATATATAGTGACAACCCCAAGTGTAGAGGTAAACAACTAATATATATAGTGACAACCCCAAGTGTAGAGGTAAACAACTAGTGTATATAGTGACAACACTAAGTGAAGAGGTAAACAACTAGTATCTATAGTGATAACGCTAAGTGAAGAGGGAAACAACTAGTATATATAGTGACAACACTAAGCGAAGAGGTAAACAACTAGTATCTATAGTGATAACGCTAAGTGAAGAGGGTAACAACTAGTATATATAGTGACAACACTAAGTGAAGAGGTAAACAACTAGTATATATAGTGACAACACTAAGTGAAGAGGTAAACAACTAGTGTCTATAGTGATAACACTAAGTGAAGAGGTAAACAACTAGTGTATATAGTGATAACACTAAGTGAAGAGGTAAACAACTAGTGTCTATAGTGATAACGCTAAGTGAAGAGGGAAACAACTAGTATATATAGTGACAACCCCAAGTGTAGAGGTAAACATCTAGTATATATAGTGACAACCCCAAGTGTAGAGGTAAACAACTAGTGTATATAGTGACAACACTAAGTGAAGAGGTAAACAACTGGTATATATAGTGACAACACTAAGTGAAGAGGTAAACAACTAGTATATATAGTGACAACACTAAGTGAAGAGGTAAACAACTAGTATATATAGTGACAACACTAAGTGAAGAGGTAAACAACTAGTGTATATAGTGACAACACTAAGTGAAGAGGTAAACAACTAGTGTATATAGTGACAACACTAAGTGAAGAGGTAAACAACTAGTATATATAGTGACAACACTAAGTGAAGAGGTAAACAACTAGTATCTATAGTGATAACGCTAAGTGAAGAGGGAAACAACTAGTATATATAGTGACAACACTAAGTGAAGAGGTAAACAACTAGTATCTATAGTGATAACGCTAAGTGAAGAGGGTAACAACTAGTATATATAGTGACAACACTAAGTGAAGAGGTAAACAACTAGTGTCTATAGTGATAACGCTAAGTGAAGAGGGAAACAACTATTATATATAGTGACAACCCCAAGTGTAGAGGTAAACATCTAGTATATATAGTGACAACCCCAAGTGTAGAGGTAAACAACTAGTATATATAGTGACAACCCCAAGTGTAGAGGTAAACAACTAGTATATATAGTGACAACACTAAGTGAAGAGGTAAACAACTAGTATATATAGTGACAACACTAAGTGAAGAGGTAAACAACTAGTGTATATAGTGACAACACTAAGTGAAGAGGTAAACAACTAGTATATATAGTGACAACACTAAGTGAAGAGGTAAACAACTAGTGTATATAGTGACAACACTAAGTGAAGAGGTAAACAACTAGTATATATAGTGACAACACTAAGTGAAGAGGTAAACAACTAGTATATATAGTGACAACACTAAGTGAAGAGGTAAACAACTAGTATATATAGTGACAACCCCAAGTGTAGAGGTAAACAACTAATATATATAGTGACAACCCCAAGTGTAGAGGTAAACAACTAATATATATAGTGACAACCCCAAGTGTAGAGGTAAACAACTAGTGTATATAGTGACAACCCCAAGTGTAGAGCTAAACAACTAGTATATATAGTGACAACCCCAAGTGTAGAGGTAAACAACTAGTATATATAGTGACAACCCCAAGTGTAGAGGTAAACAACTAGTATATATAGTGACAACACTAAGTGAAGAGGTAAACAACTAGTATATATAGTGACAACACTAAGTGAAGAGGTAAACAACTAGTATATATAGTGACAACACTAAGTGAAGAGGTAAACAACTAGTATATATAGTGACAACACTAAGTGAAGAGGTAAACAACTAGTATATATAGTGACAACACTAAGTGAAGAGGTAAACAACTAGTGTATATAGTGACAACCCCAAGTGTAGAGGTAAACAACTAGTATATATAGTGACAACACTAAGTGAAGAGGTAAACAACTAGTATATATAGTGACAACACTAAGTGAAGAGGTAAACAACTAGTATATATAGTGACAACACTAAGTGAAGAGGTAAACAACTAGTGTATATAGTGACAACACTAAGTGAAGAGGTAAACAACTAGTATATATAGTGACAACACTAAGTGAAGAGGTAAACAACTAGTATATATAGTGACAACCCCAAGTGTAGAGGTAAACAACTAATATATATAGTGACAACCCCAAGTGTAGAGGTAAACAACTAATATATATAGTGACAACCCCAAGTGTAGAGGTAAACAACTAGTGTATATAGTGACAACACTAAGTGAAGAGGTTAACAACTAGTATCTATAGTGATAATGCTAAGTGAAGAGGGAAACAACTAGTATATATAGTGATAACGCTAAGTGAAGAGGGTAACAACTAGTATATATAGTGACAACACTAAGTGAAGAGGTAAACAACTAGTGTCTATAGTGATAACGCTAAGTGAAGAGGGAAACAACTATTATATATAGTGACAACCCCAAGTGTAGAGGTAAACATCTAGTATATATAGTGACAACCCCAAGTGTAGAGGTAAACAACTAGTATATATAGTGACAACCCCAAGTGTAGAGGTAAACAACTAATATATATAGTGACAACCCCAAGTGTAGAGGTAAACAACTAGTATATATAGTGACAACACTAAGTGAAGAGGTAAACAACTAGTATATATAGTGACAAGTGGAAACACCGAGAGAACAGATTAAAAAGAAAATTTTTTAATATTAACTCAACAACAGAAATAATAAACAGCTGCAGAGATATACGTTTGTGGAGAGACACGATCCCTTACGCCAGCAGTACATGATGATGATGGTGACGACTCTTCACAACATCCTTTCGCAGCTTCTTACAATATGTTAGGGGAGACAAATACAACAAACGTCCAATGAGTCAAACAAGAAGACTATCACATGATTCAAATATTTGTTACCTCAGTCCACATCAACTGAAATGTTAGGTTCGTGTTTTATTTGTATGTTAACGACATCCTGGAAACTCTTCATAGTTATTTGCTTACAAATATCGACACTATGTGACGTTTGTACGTGAATGTCTCCTCTCTTCAAGACCAGAATCGATCGTGTTCAATTCCCTATTGCGGCCATTATATTTCAGACCAACAAGATTTCAGGGTATGTCCAGCCTGCGAAAATGGGTACCTTAACTTGTGTGGCTGGGAGGGGGGAAGAGCGGGTAGGGGACAGTAACGTGGACTTGTGTAATACTGACCCCCAAAAATCATTTTTTTTAAATGTGTCGTTGATCTGAAAGACACAATCCTGTAATGATTAAAATGAAAATCAAACTAAAGAGAAACAAGCAAAAATCTAATTCATCAACAAATCCTCTCGATATAACAGCTTTAAATCAAAAAGATATTAAAGATACCTATACAATACAAGTAAAGAACACATACCAGAAGCTGCTAGAGGAAGGAATTGAACAATACAGAAGAGAAAATCCTGATGAAAAAGTAACAACCAAATGGCAATGCATAAAGAAAAGCATACAAAAAGCCTGCGACACCTTACCCAAAAGAGAAAAGAACAAAAAACAAAAATGGATAACTAACACCATCTTAGAAAAAATGGAAGAAAGGAGACAAGCGAAGAACACTGCCCAATACAATAAAATAGATAATGAGATACGCAAAATGTGCAAAAAGGCAAAAGAAGACTGGCTCAGCCAAAAATGTATAGAAATAGAAACTATGGAAAGCAAACAAGACCTAAGAGGAATGCACACAGAAATAAAGAGAATGACTAATAAAAATAAAAAAGCCATAGAAGGTGGATGCATTGCAGACAAAAAAGGAAAAATGCTAACAGACAATAAGGATATCATAGATAGATGACAGGAATATATAACAGAACTATTTCATGATCAAAGGGACAAGAAACCAGTTATAAAATGTACATCAGGCTATAAAATCTTAAAATCTGAGGTGGAAAAAGCTATAAAAACAATGAAAAGGGGAAAAGCAGCAGGACCTGAAAGCATACAGATAGAGATGATACAGGCACTTGAAGATTTTGGCATTGAAGTGATTACAGATATATGCAACGACATATACCACACAGGATACATACCAAATGAACTAAAAACATCAACTTTCATTGCATTGCCTAAAAAGAATGGTGCAGTTGAATGCAGTGACTTTAGAACAATAAGCCTAATGAGCCATGTTACAAAAATCTTGCTAAAAGTTATACAAGGAAGGATTCAGAATAAAATCAATACTGAATTAGATGAGCAGCAATTTGGATTTAGAAAAAATAGCGGGACAAAAGAAGCCATATTCTGCATGAGAACATTAATAGAAAAATACACAGAAGTAAACAAACCAATATATGCCTGCTTCATAGACTACACCAAAGCTTTTGATAGAGTACACCACAAACAACTTATAGAATGCCTAAAAGAGATACATCTAGATGACATGGATATACGACTAATATGCAATCTATACTGGGAGCAAACAGCAATAATAAAATATAACAAAGAGTTCTCTACACCCATTGATATAAAAAGAGGAGTAAGACAAGGATGCATCCTATCACCAAGCTTGTTCAATCTATACACTGAGCAAATCTTTAAAAACATCATAGAGATGCCAGGCCTACAAATTAATGGAAAGATAATCAATAACCTAAGATATGCTGACGATACTGTACTACTAGCAGAAAATCCTAAAGACCTACAACAATTACTTAATGAAATAAACACGACAAGCAAAAAATATGGATTAGATATGAATATCAAAAAGACTAAAACTATGATCATAAACAAAGAAAATACTCAAAACCCACAAGTGGATATCAAAATTGAAGGAATAGACCTTGAGACAGTTCAGAACTATAACTACCTTGGGCATACTATAACCAGTGATGGAAAATGTACAACTGAAATAAACAAAAGAATAGGAATGGCAAAAGGTAATTTTAATGTCATGAAGGACATACTAACATCAAAACAAATAACACCAGAGCTAAAACTAAGAATAGCAAAATGTTACATCTTCTCAATATTCCTATATGGTGCTGAAACATGGACATTAGACAAGAAAGCAGAACAGAGAATTGAAGCCTTTGAAATGTGGATATATAGAAGAATAGGTAGATTTGGATGGAAGGAAAAGAAAACAAACGATGAAGTCTTAAAACAACTAAAAATGAAAAGAGAACTTCTCAACACAATTAGAACAAGACAAATGCGATTCTTGGGCCATGTTAAAAGACACAACAGCCTACTGAAAGTAATCCTGGAGGGGAAAATACAAGGTAAAAGAGGCAGAGGCAGACCAAGATTAACATGGACGAGTAACATCAAACGATGGACAAATCAACCGATGACAACCTGCACCATCAAAGCAAGAGATAGAGCAGAATGGCGCTCCATGGTAGCCAACCTTCGTTGCGGAGACGGCACTCAATGATGATGGATGATGATCTGAAAGAAAAAGCCGAATACCAGCGCTATATTCCATAACCCAACTTTAACCCCCTAATCCTTTAGTAACCGACTAATTTTATTGTAACCCTTTAATCCTACTGTAACCCTTATTCCAACTTTAACCTCCTAATCCAACTTTAACCTCCTAATCCAACTTTAACCGCCTAATCCAACTTTAACCCCCTAATCCACTTTAACCTACTAATCCAACTGTAACCCCTAATCCAACTTTAACCTCCTAATCCAACTATAATCTCCTAATCCAACTTTAACCTCCTAATCCAACTTTAACCTCCTAATCCTTTAGTAACCGACTAATTTTATTGTAAACCTTTAATCCTACCGTAACCCTTATTCCAACTTTAACCTCCTAATCCAACTTTAACCCCCTAATCCAACTTTAACCTCCTAATCCAACTTTAACCTCCTAATCCAACTTTAACCTCCTAATCCACTTTAACGTCCTAATCCACTATAACCTACTAATCCACTTTAACCTCCTAATCCAACTTTAACCTCCTAATCCAACTTTAACCTCCTAATCCACTTTAAACCTCCTAATCCAACTTTAACCTCCTAATCCAACTTTAACCTCCTAATCCAACTTTAACCTCCTAATCCAACTCTAACCTCCTAATCCAAATTTAACCTCCTAATCCAACTTTAACCTCCTAATCCAACTTTAACCTCCTATAAAAAACTTTAACCTGCTAATCCAAATTTAACCTCCTAATCCAACTTTAACCTCCGAATCCAAAATTAACTTCTTAATCCAACTTTAACCTCCTAAACCACTTTAACCTCCTAATCCAACTTTAATCTCCTAATCAACTTTAACCTCCTAATCCAACTTGAACCTCCTAATCCACTTTAACCTCCTAATCCAACTTTAACCTCCTAATCCACTTTAACGTCCTAATCCAACTTTAACCTCCTAATCCAACTTTAACCTCCTAATCCAACTTTAACTTCCTAATCCACTTTAACCTCCTAATCCACTTTACCGTCCTAATCCACTTTAACCTCCTAATCCACTTTAACGTCCTAATCCAACTTTAACCTCTAATCCACTTTAACGTCCTAATCCAACTTTAACCTCTTAATCCACTTCAACGTCCTAATCCAACTTAACCTCCTAATCCACTTTACCTCCTAATCCAACTTTAACCTCGCAATCCACTTTACCCTCCTAATCCAACTTTAAGGTCCTAATCCACTTTAACCCCCCTAATCCACTTTAACCTACTAATCCACTTTAACCTCCTAATCCAACTTTAACCTCCTAATCCACTTTAACCTCCTAATCTAACTTTAACCTCCTAATCCACTTTAACGTCCTAATCCAAATTTAACCTCCTAATCCAACTTTAACCTCCTAATCCAACTTTAACATCCTAATCCACTTTAACGTCCTAATCCAACTTTAACCTCCTAATCCAACTTTAACCTCCTAATCCAACTATAACCTCCTAATTCACTTTAACATCTTAATCCAACTTTAACCTCCTAATCCACTTTAACGTCCTAATCCACTTTAACGTCCTAATCCACTTTAACCTCCTAATCCACTTTAACGTCCTAATCCAACTTTAACCTCCTAATCCACTTTACCTCCTAATCCAACTTTAACCTCCTAATCCACTTTACCTCCTAATCCAACTTTAACCTCCTAAACCACTTTAACCTCCTAATCCAACTTTAATCTCCTAATCAACTTTAACCTCCTAATCCAACTTGAACCTCCTAATCCACTTTAACCTCCTAATCCAACTTTAACCTCCTAATCCACTTTAACGTCCTAATCCAACTTTAACCTCCTAATCCAACTTTAACCTCCTAATCCAACTTTAACTTCCTAATCCACTTTAACGTCCTAATCCACTTTGCCGTCCTAATCCACTTTAACCTCCTAATCCACTTTAACGTCCTAATCCAACTTTAACCTCCTAATCCACTTTAACGTCCTAATCCAACTTTAATCTCTTAATCCACTTCAACGTCCTAATCCAACTTAACCTCTTAATCCACTTTACCTCCTAATCCAACTTTAACCTCGCAATCCACTTTACCCTCCTAATCCAACTTTAAGGTCCTAATCCACTTTAACCCCCTAATCCACTTTAACCTACTAATCCACTTTAACCTCCTAATCCAACTTTAACCTCCTAATCCACTTTAACCTCCTAATCTAACTTTAACCTCCTAATCCACTTTAACGTCCTAATCCAACTTTAACCTCCTAATCCAACTTTAACCTCCTAATCCAACTTTAACCTCCTAATCCACTTTAACGTCCTAATCCAACTTTAACCTCCTAATCCAACTTTAACGTCCTAATCCAACTTTAACCTCCTAATTCACTTTAACATCTTAATCCAACTTTAACCTCCTAATCCACTTTAACGTCCTAATCCACTTTAACCTCCTAATCCACTTTAACGTCCTAATCCAACTTTAACCTCTTAATCCACTTCAACGTCCTAATTCAACTTTAACCTCCTAATCCACTTTACCTCCTAATCCAACTTTAACCTCCTAATCCACTTTACCTCCTAATCCAACTTTAACTTCCTAATCCACTTTAACCTAATAATCCACTTTAACCTCCTAATCCAACTTTAACCTCCTAATCCACTTTAACCTCCTAATCTAACTTTAACCTCCTAATCCACTTTAACATCCTAATCCAACTTTAACCTCCTAATCCAACTTTAACCTTCTAATCCAACTTTAACCTTCTAATCCAACTTTAACCTCCTAATCCACTTTAATGTCCTAATCCAACTTTAACCTCCTAATCCAACTTTAACGTCCTAATCCAACTTTAACCTCCTAATCCACTTTAACCTACTAATTCACTTTAACATCTTAATCCAACTTTAACCTCCTAATCCAACTTTAACCTCCTAATCCAACTTTAACCTCCTAATCCAAATTTAACCTCCTAATCCAACTTTAACCTCCTAATCCAAATTTAACCTCCTAATCCACTTTAACGTCCTAATCCACTTTAACCTCTTAATCCACTTCAACCACCTAATCCACTTTAACCTCCTAATCCACTTTAACCTCCTAATCCACTTTAACCTCCTAATCCACTTTAACCTCCTAATCCACTTTAACTTCCTAATCCATCTTTAACCTCCTAATCCACTTTAACCTCCTAATCCACTTTAACATCCTAATCCAACTTTAACCTACTAATCCACTTTAAACCTCCTAATCCACTTTAAACTACCAATCCACTTTAACCTCCTAATCCAACTTTAACCTCCTAATCCAACTTTAACCTCCTAATCCACTTTAACCTCCTAATCCAACTTTAACCCCCTAATCCAACTTTAACCTCCTAATCCACTTTAACGTCCTAATCCACTTTAACCTACTAATCCACTTTAACCTTCTAATCCAACTTTAACCTCCTAATCCAACTTTAACCTCCTAATCCACTTTAACCTCCTAATCCAACTTTAACCTCCTAATCCAACTTTAACCTCCTAATCCAACTTTAACCTCCTAATCCAACTCTAACCTCCTAATCCAAATTTAACCTCCTAAACCACTTTAACCTCCTAATCCAACTTTAATCTCCTAATCAACTTTAACCTCCTAATCCAACTTGAACCTCCTAATCCACTTTAACCTCCTAATCCAACTTTAACCTACTAATCCACTTTAACGTCCTAATCCAACTTTAACCTCCTAATCCAACTTTAACCTCCTAATCCAACTTTAACTTCCTAATCCACTTTAACGTCCTAATCCACTTTACCGTCCTAATCCACTTTAACCTCCTAATCCACTTTAACGTCATAATCCAACTTTAACCTCTTAATCCACTTCAACGTCCTAATCCAACTTTAACCTCCTAATCCACTTTACCTCCTAATCCAACTTTAACCTCGCAATCCACATTACCCTCCTAATCCAACTTTAAGGTCCTAATCCACTTTAACCCCCTAATCCACTTTAACCTACTAATCCACTTTAACCTCCTAATCCAACTTTAACCTCCTAATCCACTTTAACCTCCTAATCTAACTTTAATCTCCTAATCCACTTTAACGTCCTAATCCAACTTTAACCTCCTAATCCAACTTTAACCTCCTAATCCAACTTTAACCTCCTAATCCACTTTAACGTTCTAATCCAACTTTAACCTCCTAATCCAACTTTAACGTCCTAATCCAACTTTAACCTCCTAATTCACTTTAACATCTTAATCCAACTTTAACCTCCTAATCCACTTTAGCGTCCTAATCCACTTTAACGTCCTAATCCACTTTAACCTCCTAATCCACTTTAACGTCCTAATCCAACTTTAACCTCCTAATCCACTTTAACGTCCTAATCCAACTTTAACCTCTTAATCCACTTCAACGTCCTAATCCAACTTTAACCTCCTAATCCACTTTACCTCCTAATCCAACTTTAACCTCCTAATCCACTTTACCTCCTAATCCAACTTTAACTTCCTAATCCACTTTAACCTAATAATCCACTTTAACCTCCTAATCCAACTTTAACCTCCTAATCCACTTTAACGTCCTAATCCAACTTTAACCTCCTAATCCAACTTTAACCTTCTAATCCAACTTTAACCTTCTAATCCAACTTTAACCTCCTAATCCACTTTAATGTCCTAATCCAACTTTAACCTCCTAATCCAACTTTAACCTTCTAATCCAACTTTAACCTTCTAATCCAACTTTAACCTCCTAATCCAACTTTAACCTCCTAATCCAACTTTAACCTCCTAATCCAAATTTAACCTCCTAATCCAACTTTAACCTCCTAATCCAAATTTAACCTCCTAATCCACTTTAACGTCCTAATCCACTTTAACCTCCTAATCCACTTCAACCACCTAATCCACTTTAACCTCCTAATCCACTTTAACCTCCTAATCCACTTTAACCTCCTAATCCAACTTTAAACCTCCTAATCCACTTTAACCTACTAATCCACTTTAACCTCCTAATCCAACTTTTACCTCCTAATCCAACTTTAACCTCCTAATCCACTTTAACCTCCTAATCCAACTTTAACCCCCTAATCCAACTTTAACCTCATAATCCACTTTAACCTCCTAATCCAACTTTAACCTACTAATGCAACTTTAACCCCCTAATCCACTTTAACCTCCTAATCCAACTTTAACCGCTAATTCAACTTTTACCTCCTAATCCAACTTTAACCCCCTAATGCAACATTAACTACCTAATCCAACTTTAACCTCCTAATCCAACTTTAACCTACTAATCCACTTTAACCTCCTAATCCACTTTAACCTCCTAATCCACTTTAACCTCATAATCCAACTTTAACCCCCTAATCCAACTTTAACCTCCTAATCCACTTTAACCTCCTAATCCAACTTTAACCTACTAATGCAACTTTAACCCCCTAATCCACTTTAAACTCCTAATCCAACTTTAACCCCTAATTCAACTTTTACCTCCTAATCCAACTTTAACCCCCTAATGCAACATTGACTTCCTAATCCAAGTTTAACCCCTAATCCAAATGTAAACTACTAATCCAACTTTAACCTCCTAATCCTACTGTAACCATGGAGGTAATCTCTCCTTATTTGTGTGTGCATGTTTATGATTGTACGCCCGTGCGCTGCCGGGGCCCGAAAGGGAAGTAAAGAATAGCGGCGCTGTACCCTACCAGGCATGTTCGTAAGAGGCGAGAAAGGAGGGTTAGGCATGGGACTGGCTATCCCATACTGTAAAAAAATAAGCCGAAAAAACTTCACAAACATGAACAAGTCAAAGAAAGATAAAGTAAATCCGTCAACCAGGAAAGAGAAGGGCTCTCTGTCTAAGAGATGTATGACGCAATCCGGAGAAAGCCATAAGGAGTCCGGGTTGCCGACTCACCCTTTGTCTACCAGGAAATCATCCAGAATTGGCACCTGGAATGTTCGTACCCTTAACGAACAGGGAAAAGCGGCACAAGTGGCAGCAGAAATGAACAACTACAAGATAGATATTCTGGGAATGTGTGAAACAAGATGGCTGGGAGCGGAGAGAATAAAATTGAATACAGGGGAGATGATTTTATCATCAGGACACCAGGAACCAGGAGCACAACATAGCGAAGGGGTAGCTATAATGCTATCAAAGAATGCACAGAAGACACTAATAGAATGGGAGGCAGTGGGACCAAGACTGGTGAGAGCAACATTTAGAACAACCAAAAACAAAATAAAATTACACATTATACAATGCTATGCACCAACCAACGATAAAGATGACTCAGTTAAAGATGATTTTTATAAACAGCTACAATGCCAGATGGATGCAAGACGAGCCAAGGATATTATAATCTTGATGGGAGACCTAAATGCTAAGGTAGGATCAGACAACAGAGGCTTTGAAGAGATTATGGGAAAACATGGACTTGGAGATATAAACGAGAATGGAGAGATATTTGTGAATTTCTGCGCCCTTAATCAAATGAGCCTAGGAGGAACAATATTCCAACATAAAAGAATACACAAAGCTACATGGGTGTCACCAGATCATAGAACGGAAAATCAAATTGATCACATATGTATTAATAATAAGTTTAAGTCATCCTTACAGGATGTAAAAGTATATAGAGGGGCAGATATAGCTTCTGATCATCATCTTCTGTTAGCCAAACTTAAAATTAAATTAAAAAGGTATACTACAACGAATAAGGGCAGAACGTATTTCAATGTAGGGTTTCTTAAAGAACAAGGAATTAAAGATAAATTCGCAGTCACAATATCAAACAAATACCAAGTCCTCCAACAACTAGAAAATACTATAAATATAGAAGATCATTGGAAACAGGTAAAAAATATATGGAAAGAGACATGCGAAGAAACACTGGGGAAAAGAGAACGCCAGAATAAGGCATGGATGACAGCAGAGACCCTGGATAAAATTAAAGAAAGAAAGAACAAGAAAGCAGACATAAATAAAAGCAAAACAAGAAGTAATAAAGCCAAGACACAGGAAGCTTACACAGAGGTGAATAAAGAAGTGAGAAGATGCATTAAAAGGGATAAGAGGAAATATATAGATGAATTAGCTAAAGAGGCAGAAGAAGCAGCAAATAAAGGGAATATGAAAGAACTGTACAACAGCACAAAGAAATTAGGTGGAAAATACAAACAGATCAACGCCTTTATCAAAGATAAGAAAGGAAATCTGCTTAGTAATATAAAGGAACAAATGGAGAGATGGAAGGAGCACTTTGAAGAACTTTTGAACAGACCTGGCTCAAATAATCCTCCAGATATACTACCAGCAGAAGAAGAATTACACGTTAACTGCGGAAAACCAAGCAAAGAAGAAATAATGAAAGCCATCAAACTGTTAAAAGATGGTAAAGCCACAGGACCAGATGAAATTCCTTCGGAAGCCATCAAAGCAGAAATTATCACCTCTACCAAGATGTTACATAATCTATTGGATAAAATTTGGGAGAGGGAAGAAATACCTAAAGACTGGAGAGAAGGTTATATGATCAAACTACCAAAGAAAGGAAGTTTACAGGAGTGCACAAATTATAGGGGAATTATGCTACTATCAGTGCCAGGAAAAATATTAGGCAGAATCATTCTGGAGAGACTAAAAGAGGCTATAGAGAAACACTTGAGAGATGAACAAGCAGGTTTTAGGAAGAACAGATCATGTGCTGATCAAATAACTACTCTACGTATAATAGTTGAACAAAGTTTAGAACTAAAATCCCCACTTTATATTGGATTCATAGATTACGAAAAGGCATTTGATAGTTTAGACAGAAGAATGCTTTGGAAGTTGCTGAGTCATTATGGAATCCCCATAAAGTTTATTAACCTGATAAAAACAATGTATGAAGGAACAAAATGTAGTGTGGTGCATGAAGGACAGCTTACAGAAGCATTTGAAATAAGAACAGGAGTAAGGCAAGGATGCCTTCTGTCCCCATTTCTCTTTCTACTGGCCATAGATTGGATTATGAAAATAACTCAAAACAACAGAAATGGGATCCAGTGGTCACTGACCAAACAACTTGATGATTTAGACTTTGCTGATGACATAGCTCTCCTATCACACAGCCACCAACAGATGCAAGATAAAATGAGTATATTAGATGAGAGATCACAACAGCTAGGACTAAAGATTAATAGAGATAAGACCAACATTATGAGAATTAATGCAGTTGGCAATAACCAAATAAAACTAGGAGAAATACCTCTACTAGACGTACAATCTTATATATATCTGGGCAGTAATATAGATAAAGAGGGAGGAACAGAAAACGATACCAAAATAAGGATATCAAAAGCAAGAGGAGCTTTCATTGCACTGGGAAACATATGGAAATCCAAAGAAATTAGGCTAAATACAAAAATACAAATTTTCAACTCCAATGTTAAGTCGGTTCTATTATATGGCTGTGAAACATGGAGAATAACAAAATTGACAATCACGAAGGTACAGACTTTCATTAATGGATGCTTGCGCAGAATAAAGGGATGGAAATGGCAGGACAAAGTCACAAACGTGGAATTATGGAAATGTACCGGTCAAATACCAGTGGATAAAGAAATACAGCGAAGACGATGGCGATGGATAGGACACACACTACGGAAACCAACTGAGAGTATTACACAACAGGCCCTTTTTTGGAATCCCCAGGGGAAAAGACAAAGAGGAAGACCAAGGAATTCTTGGAGAAGACAGATTGAAGCAGAGATGAAGATGATGGGGAAGACATGGAATGATCTTAAAAGAATTGCAAAAAACAGAACGACTTGGAAAGTGTTTGTTGAAGACCTATGCTCCACTGGGAGCTAAAAGGTAGAAGAGTTTATGATTGTAACCGGTCCATAGATTCACTTACTGCTTGTGTTCTTCAACAAATGGTTCCGAGTCTGCCTTTAATGGACGCTTGCACACAATGACTGGACACGAGGCGTGCTGGATGAGAGAGTCACTGACAGAATCTATGAACTTTCTGTGCGACGAACGTCTTCCACAACTGCTCACCACAATCATCTCAGCGTTCTCCTCGTCTGCAACTCTCAGAATCCCTTCTTCAGGCTTGCCAGCAATGACATATCTCACTTTCCCTTCAATCTAAGGAGCAGACATATGGAATATTGTTAAACATATAGAAGTTCTATCCATCGCATGAAGTATTGTCTATATGTGCAATGTTGTTCCCTGTATAAATTCGGCTGCTTTTGCATTTCTTGTAGCGGCCTATATAGTTTTGTCTGTAGTATATCTGTGAGCCAATGGCTTTTCCTCGGTCTATTATATTCAGTACAGTCTTGAAGTATGTGTTCAGCAGTCTGGGGTGCCTGTCCACATATACACGTGACTGAAGTACCGATCTAAGAAAAACACTTTTAGTTGATTTACCGTATGTCAAGATAAACGTTTGAAGTTCAAATCAGAAAAAGATCTTTGCTCAAAACGCGACACCGAGCAGCAGCGCACAGGAGTGACAGTGCTGTCAAGAAAGTTTGTTCTGTAAACAGGAATACTATCGCAAGCGGTTTCACCGATGGAAGTGGAGATAACTCGGACACTCATTTGGTGTGGAAGTAATTGCAGACACCGAGGAAGAATAAATGTGTTCAGAGATCGTGCAAAATAATTTAAGAGAGATGCCTGGCCCCAGAAATTGTACGTCAACAGAGACATGAAAGCAGAGCCAAACGCAAAAGATGTTGATGCTGTATAGGATAATTTTGCATAATTTTTAATAGCAAATGAATAATTATTGTAGATCTTATTTCGGTCCATTTTTTTTCATTTTTATATCATATTTTGCACTTTTAGGTCATAAATACAAGTATATATTGATGGTTATTAGGTTATGTTTTGCATTTTTAGGTTATAAAGGCAACATATATCGATGGTTATTAGGTCATATTTGACATTTTTAAGGTTGTTCTATTAGCCACTTTGTCCTACTTGTGTCAAACTAGACTCATGTCTCTTGGAGTCACGCAATCACCAACGGCGTCACTCTTTAATCAACAACAAAAGACATACTTTGACATTTCGTCTTGTCAAGCTCTAACACTGAGGCTGACCATTAAATGACCTTCACAGTTCGTTCATTGACTCTCTTGTAATAAAAACAGTAAACAAGTACTTCAAGGGTCAAGGTCTCCAGATGTACTATACATTTTTAACATTCTGAGAGTAAACATGAGAACCGCGTGGAATCGCATTCAAGCTGGCGTAGATGTAATACATTTGGAACAATTGGATGTAATACATTTGTAACAATTGGATGTAATACATTTGTAACAATTGGATGTAATACATTTGTAACAATTGGATGTAATACATTTGTAACAATTAAATGTAATACATTTGTAACAATTGGATGTAATACATTTGTAACAATTGGATGTAATACATTTGTAACAATTGGATGTAATGCATTTGTAACAATTAAATGTAATACAATTGTTTGACAATTGAATGTAAATCATTTGTAACAATTGAATGTAATACATTTGTAACAATTGGATGTAATACATTTGTTACAATTGAATGTAATACATTTGTAACAATTAAATGTAATACATTTGTAACAATTAAATGTAATACATTTGTAACAATTGAATGTAATACATTTGTAACAATTAAATGGAATACATTTGTAACAATTGGATGTAACACATTTGTAACAATTGGAAGTAATACATTTGTAACAATTAAATGTAATACATTTGTAACAATTGGATGTAATATATATGAAACAAATTAAATGTAATACATTCGTAACAATTGAATGTAATACATTTGTAACAATTGAATGTAACACATTTGTAACAATTGGAAGTAATACATTTGTAACAATTAAATGTAATACATTTGTAACAATTGGATATAATATATATGAAACAAATTGAATGTAATACATTTGTAACAATTGGATGCAACACATTTGTAACAATTGAATGTAATACATTTGTAACAATTAGATGTAATACATTTGCAACAATTGGATGTAATACATTTGTAACAATTGGATGTACTACATTTGTAACAATTGGATGTAATACATTTGCAACAATTGGATGTAATACATTTGTAACAATTGGATGTACTACATTTGTAAAAATTGGACGGTGTAGTTTTCTGATGAGGCTCTGATCTGATCTGTTTGTTCCTGATTGAATACTGTTTTATAGTCGAAACATTGGTTTGTCTAGTCTTGTCTTATTAGCAAAGCTGAGATATCATATTTGTTCATCAGTTAAATACCCACCGGTTCTGGGTTGACACAAAATACGGACTTCTAGTCGGACATCGTAACAAGGGGAGCTCACCAGTACAGAACGGCAATCAAGAAAAGTTCAGTTATGTTTGTCAATAAATTTACTTCTCTTTTCAATAAAACCCATTCCAAATTCAGCCCTGCACTGACAGATCCGTCAGTATTTACGAATGCATGACTCAAATCAGCTCCAGCTCTGCTCTCACAGATACGTCAGTATTTACGAATGCCTGACTCAAACCAGCTCCAGCTCTGCTCTCACAGATCCGTCAGTATTTACGAATGCATGACTCAAACCAGCTCCAGCTCTGCTCTCACAGATCCGTCAGTATTTACGAATGCATGACTCAAACCAGCTCCAGCTCTGCTCTCACAGATCCGTCAGTATTTACGAATGCATGACTCAAACCAGCTCCAGCTCTGCTCTCACAGATCCGTCAGTACTTACGAATGCATGACTCAAACCAGAACTTGGGGGATTCGTTGGTCTCGAGGTAAGAGAGAGAGAGAGAGAGAGAGAGAGAGAGAGAGAGAGAGAGAGAGAGAGAGAGAGAGAGAGAGAGAGAGAGAGAGAGGTTGTGGGTACAAATCCCGGCTGCATTAAGTTGTGATTTTTATTTATGATTTCCCTCTGCGGCAACCGCCCCTGGTCTCAGCAGCGAGGCCAGGCCTGAAGCGTCAATTACTTATGACGGACAAAATATGAGTACCTCCGAAGGCGGAGTTATCTGCCTGTGCAGCGAGGGACTTCTGTGCTAGGGAAACCCACCCGGATTAATACCCAAAATTTAGTTTCTACTCTAGGGACTTCATCAGAGGTAAAAGCTGGCGAACGCAATCACAATTTTTTTTTTATTTATCCCAAAATACAACCCTCAAAATGATCTTCCAAGGAAAGATAACTTGCTGATAATTTTGTTCATGTGTCACACAGTGTGCAACAGTTCTTTCCCTTGGTCATAACAGAAGATACCGGTCCAATAGCTGTCTCCGCCTATGACGACCACAGAATCTCCTTCGTCATTCACTTGAGCTTGACACAGTTCTTATACAGTGTTGTCTTGTCATGAGAAACTTGAACAAAGTATTTGACATGGACCAAACGCATCCTTAAATGTGATGAATTCCAGTCGAGATATGAGGGTGGTGAGTGCAGCTCTAGAGCAGTCTGGGACAGATCACATTGTGGGTAAGTTACATCCATCACATCGTGGGTTCGTTACATCCATCACATCGTGGGTACGTTACAACAATCACATTGTGTGTACGTTACAGCAATCACATTTTGGGTACGTTACATCAATCACATTGTGGGTACGTTACATACATCACATTGCGGGTACGTTACATTCATCACATTGTGGGTACGTTACATCAATCACATTGTGGGTATGTTACAGCAATCACATTTTGGGTACGTTACAGCAATCACATTGTGGGTACGTTACATCAATCACATTGTGGGTACTTTACATCCATCACATTGTGGGTACGTTACATTCAACATTTTGTGGGTACGTTACATCAATCACATTGTGGGTACGTTAAATCAATCACATTGTGGGTACGTTACATCAATCACATTGTGGGTACGTTACATTCATCACATTGTGGGTACGTTACATTCATCACATTGTGGGTACGTTACATCAAAAACATTGTGGGGACGTTACATACATCACATTGTGGGTATGTTACAGCAATCACATTTTGGTTACGTTACAGCAATCACATTGTGGGTACGTTACATCAATCACATTGTGGGTACGTTACATCCATCACATTGTGGGTACGTTACATTCAACATTTTGTGGGTACGTTACATCAATCACATTGTGGGTACGTTAAATCAATCACATTGTGGGTACGTTACATCAATCACATTGTGGGTACGTTACATTCATCACATTGTGGGTACGTTACATTCATCACATTGTGGGTACGTTACATCAAACACATTGTGGGGACGTTACATCCATCACATTGTGGGTACGTTACATCCATCACATTGTGGCTACGTTACATCAATCACATTGTGGGTACGTTACATTCATCCCATTGTGCGTACGTTATATCCATCACATTATGCGTACGTTACATCAATCACATTGTGGGTACGTTACATTCATCACATTGTGGATACGTTACATCCATCACATTGTGGGTACGATGTTCGATCCATCACATTGTGGGTACGATGTTCCATCCATCACATTGTGGGTACGATGTTCGATCCATCACATTGTGGGTACGATGTTCGATCCGTCACATTGTGGGTACGATGTTCGATTCATCACATTATGGGTACGATGTTCAATCCATCACATTGTGGGTACGATGTTCCATCCATCACATTGTGGGTACGATGTTCCATCCATCACATTGTGGGTACGATGTTCGATCCATCACATTCTGGGTACGTTACATCCATCACATTGTGGGTACGATGTTCCACGTACCCACAATGTGATGGATGGAACATCGTACCCACAATGTGATGGATGGAACATCGTACATCCATCACATTGTGGGTACGATGTTCCATCCAACATATTATGGGTTCGATGTTCGATCCATCACATTGTGAGTACGTTACATCCATCACATTGTGGGTACGATGTTCCATCCATCACATTGTGGGTACGATGTTCGATCCATCACATTGTGGGTACGAAGTTCGATCCATCACATTGTGGGTTCGATGTTCGATCCATCACATTATGGGTACGATGTTCGATCCATCACATTGTGGGTACGATGTTCCATCCATCACATTGTGGGTACGATGTTCCATCCATCACATTGTTGGTAGGATGTTCCATTCATCACATTGTGGGTACGATGTTCCATTCATCACATTGTTGGTAGGATGTTCCATTCATCACATTGTGAGTACGTTACATCCATCACATTGTGAGTACGATGTTCCATTCATCACATTGTGGGTACGATGTTCCATCCATCACATTGTGGGTAGGAAGTTCCATTCATCACATTGTGGGTACGATGTTCCATGCATCACATTGTGGGTTCGATGTTCCATTCATCACATTGTGGGTAGGATGTTCATTTTCATCACATTGTGGGTACGATGTTTCAATCATCAAATTGTGGGAACGATGTTCCATTCATCACATTGTGGGTACGATGTTCCATTCATCACATTGTGGGTACGATGTTCCATTCATCACATTGTGGGTACGATGTTCCATTCATCACATTGTGGGTTCGATGTTCCATCCATCACATTGTGGGTACGATGTTCCATTCATCACATTGTGGGTATGATGTTCGATTCATCACATTATGGGTACGATTTTCGATCCATCACATTGTGGGTACGATGTTCGATCCATCACATTGTGGGTACGATGTTCCATCCATCACATTGTGGGTACGATGTTCCATCCATCACATTGTGGGTACGATGTTCCATCCATCACATTGTGGGTACTATGTTCGATCCATCACATTATGGGTACGATGTTCGATCCATCACATTCTGGGTACGATATTCCATCCATCACATTGTGGGTTCGATGTTCGATCCATCACATTGTGAGTACGTTACATCCATCACATTGTGAGTACGATGTTCCATTCAACACATTGTGGGTACGTTACATCAAACGCATTGTGGGTACGTTACATCCATCACATTGTGGGTACGTTACATCCATCACATTGTGGGTACGTTACATCCATCACATTGTGGCTACGTTACATCAATCACATTGTGGGTACGTTACATTCATCACATTGTGCGTACGTTACATCCATCACATTATGCGTACGTTACATCAATCACATTGTGGGTACGTTACATTCATCACATTGTGGATACGTTACATCCATCACATTGTGGGTACGATGTTCGATCCATCACATTGTGGGTACGATGTTCCATCCATCATATTGTGGGTACGATGTTCCATCCATCACATTGTGGGTACGATGTTCGATCCATCATATTGTGGATACGATGTTCCATTCATCACATTGTGGGTACGATGTTCCATCCATCACATTGTGGGTACGATGTTCGATCCATCACATTGTGGTTACGATGTTCCATTCATCACATTGTGGGTAAGATGTTCCATCCATTACATTGTGGGTACGATGTTCCATTCATCACATTGTGGGTTCGATGTTCCATCCATCACATTGTGGATACGATGTTCCATTCATCACATTGTGGGTTCGATGTTCCATTCATCACATTGTGGGTACGATGTTCGATCCATCACATTGTGAGTACGTTACATCAATCACATTGTGGGTACGATGGTCCATCCATCAGATTATGGGTTCGATCCATCACATTGTGGGAACGATGTTCACATTGTGGGTACGATGTTCGATCCATCACATTGTGGGTACGATGTTCGATCCGTCACATTGTGGGTACGATGTTCGATTCATCACATTATGGGTACGATGTTCAATCCATCACATTGTGGGTATGATGTTCCATTTATCACATTGTGGGTACGATGTTCCATTCATCACATTGTGGGTTCGATGTTCCATCCATCACATTGTGGGTACGATGTTCCATTCATCACATTGTGGGTTCGATGTTCCATTCATCACATTGTGGGTACGATGTTCGATCCATCACATTGTGAGTACGTTACATCAATCATATTGTGGGTACGATGGTCCATCCATCAGATTATGGGTTCGATCCATCACATTGTGGGTACGATGTTCACATTGTGGGTACGATGTTCGATCCATCACATTGTGGGTACGATGTTCGATCCGTCACATTGTGGGTACGATGTTCGATTCATCACATTATGGGTACGATGTTCAATCCATCACATTGTGGGTACGATGTTCGTTCCATCACATTGTGGGTACGATGTTCGATCCGTCACATTGTGGGTACGATGTTCGATTCATCACATTATGGGTACGATGTTCAATCCATCACATTGTGGGTATGATGTTCCATTTATCACATTGTGGGTACGATGTTCCATTCATCACATTGTGGGTTCGATGTTCCATCCATCACATTGTGGGTACGATGTTCCATTCATCACATTGTGGGTTCGATGTTCCATTCATCACATTGTGGGTTCGATGTTCGATCCATCACATTGTGAGTAAGCTACATCAATCACATTGTGGGTACGATGGTCCATCCATCAGATTATGGGTTCGATCCATCACATTGTGGGTACGATGTTCACATTGTGGGTACGATGTTCGATCCATCACATTGTGGGTACGATGTTCGATCCGTCACATTGTGGGTACGATGTTCGATTCATCACATTATGGGTACGATGTTCAATCCATCACATTGTGTGTACGATGTTCAATCCATCACATTGTGGGTACGATGTTCAATCCATCACATTGTGGGTACGATGTTCCATCCATCACATTGTGGGTACGATGTTCCATCCATCACATTGTGGGTACGATGTTCCATCCATCACATTGTGGGTACGATGTTCGATCCATCACATTCTGGGTACGTTACATCCATCACATTGTGGGTACGATGTTCCACGTACCCACAATGTGATGGATGGAACATCGTACCCACAATGTGATGGATGGAACATCGTACATCCATCACATTGTGGGTTCGATGTTCGATCCATCACATTCTGAGTACGTTACATCCATCACATTGTGTGTACGATGTTCCATTCATCACATTGTGGGTTCGATGTTCCATTCATCACATTGTGGGTACGATGTTCCATTCATCACATTGTGGGTACGATGTTCCATTCATCACATTGTTGGTAGGATGTTCCATTCATCACATTGTGGGTACGATGTTCCATTAATCACATTGTGGGTACGATGTTCCATCCATCACATTGTGGGTACGATGTTCAATCCATCACATTGTAAGTACGTAACATCCATCACATTGTGGGTACGATGTTCCATCCAACATATTATGGGTTCGATGTTCGATCCATCACATTGTGAGTACGTTACATCCATCACATTGTGTGTACGATGTTCCATCCATCACATTGTGGGTACGATGTTCGATCCATCACATTGTGGGTACGAAGTTCGATCCATCACATTGTGGGTTCGATGTTCGATCCATCACATTATGGGTACGATGTTCGATCCATCACATTGTGGGTACGATGTTCCATCCATCACATTGTGGGTACGATGTTCCATCCATCACATTGTTGGTAGGATGTTCTATTCATCACATTGTGGGTACGATGTTCCATTCATCACATTGTTGGTAGGATGTTCCATTCATCACATTGTGAGTACGTTACATCCATCACATTGTGAGTACGATGTTCCATTCATCACATTGTGGGTACGATGTTCCATCCATCACATTGTGGGTAGGAAGTTCCATTCATCACATTGTGGGTACGATGTTCCATGCATCACATTGTGGGTTCGATGTTCCATTCATCACATTGTGGGTAGGATGTTCATTTTCATCACATTGTGGGTACGATGTTTCAATCATCAAATTGTGGGAACGATGTTCCATTCATCACATTGTGGGTACGATGTTCCATTCATCACATTGTGGGTACGATGTTCCATTCATCACTTTGGGGTACGATGTTCCATTCATCACATTGTGGGTTCGATGTTCCATCCATCACATTGTGGGTACGATGTTCCATTCATCACATTGTGGGTATGATGTTCGATTCATCACATTATGGGTACGATTTTCGATCCATCACATTATGGGTACGATGTTCGATCCATCACATTGTGGGTACGATGTTCCATCCATCACATTGTGGGTACGATGTTCCATCCATCACATTGTGGGTACGATGTTCCATCCATCACATTGTGGGTACTATGTTCGATCCATCACATTATGGGTACGATGTTCGATCCATCACATTCTGGGTACGATATTCCATCCATCACATTGTGGGTTCGATGTTCGATCCATCACATTGTGAGTACGTTACATCCATCACATTGTGAGTACGATGTTCCATTCAACACATTGTGGGTACGTTACATCAAACGCATTGTGGGTACGTTACATCCATCACATTGTGGGTACGTTACATCCATCACATTGTGGGTACGTTACATCCATCACATTGTGGCTACGTTACATCAATCACATTGTGGGTACGTTACATTCACCACATTGTGCGTACGTTACATCCATCACATTATGCGTACGTTACATCAATCACATTGTGGGTACGTTACATTCATCACATTGTGGATACGTTACATCCATCACATTGTGGGTACGATGTTCGATCCATCACATTGTGGGTACGATGTTCCATCCATCATATTGTGGGTACGATGTTCCATCCATCACATTGTGGGTACGATGTTCGATCCATCATATTGTGGGTACGATGTTCCATTCATCACATTGTGGGTACGATGTTCCATCCATCACATTGTGGGTACGATGTTCCATTCATCACATTGTGGGTTCGACGATGTTCCATTCATCACATTGTGGGTTCGATGTTCGATCCATCACATTGTGGGTACGATGTTCCATTCATCACATTGTGGGTTCGATGTTCCATTCATCACATTGTGGGTACGATGTTCGATCCATCACATTGTGAGTACGTTACATCAATCACATTGTGGGTACGATGGTCTATCCATCAGATTATGGGTTCGATCCATCACATTGTGGGTACGATGTTCACATTGTGGGTACGATGTTCGATCCATCACATTGTGGGTACGATGTTCGATCCGTCACATTGTGGGTACGATGTTCGATTCATCACATTATGGGTACGATGTTCAATCCATCACATTGTGGGTATGATGTTCCATTTATCACATTGTGGGTACGATGTTCCATTCATCACATTGTGGGTTCGATGTTCCATCCATCACATTATGGGTACGATGTTCCATTCATCACATTGTGGGTTCGATGTTCCATTCATCACATTGTGGGTACGATGTTCGATCCATCACATTGTGAGTACGTTACATCAATCACATTGTGGGTACGATGGTCCATCCATCAGATTATGGGTTCGATCCATCACATTGTGGGTACGATGTTCACATTGTGGGTACGATGTTCGATCCATCACATTGTGGGTACGATGTTCGATCCGTCACATTGTGGGTACGATGTTCGATTCATCACATTATGGGTACGATGTTCAATCCATCACATTGTGGGTACGATGTTCGTTCCATCACATTGTGGGTACGATGTTCGATCCGTCACATTGTGGGTACGATGTTCGATTCATCACATTATGGGTACGATGTTCAATCCATCACATTGTGGGTATGATGTTCCATTTATCACATTGTGGGTACGATGTTCCATTCATCACATTGTGGGTTCGATGTTCCATCCATCACATTGTGGGTACGATGTTCCATTCATCACATTGTGGGTTCGATGTTCCATTCATCACATTGTGGGTTCGATGTTCGATCCATCACATTGTGAGTAAGTTACATCAATCACATTGTGGGTACGATGGTCCATCCATCAGATTATGGGTTCGATCCATCACATTGTGGTTACGATGTTCACATTGTGGGTACGATGTTCGATCCATCACATTGTGGGTACGATGTTCGATCCGTCACATTGTGGGTACGATGTTCGATTCATCACATTATGGGTACGATGTTCAATCCATCACATTGTGTGTACGATGTTCGTTCCATCACATTGTGGGTACGATGTTCCATCCATCACATTGTGGGTACGATGTTCCATCCATCACATTGTGGGTACGATGTTCGATCCATCACATTCTGGGTACGTTACATCCATCACATTGTGGGTACGATGTTCCACGTACCCACAATGTGATGGATGGAACATCGTACCCACAACGTGATGGATGGAACATCGTACATCCATCACATTGTGGGTTCGATGTTCGATCCATCACATTCTGAGTACGTTACATCCATCACATTGTGGGTACGATGTTCCATTCATCACATTGTGGGTTCGATGTTCCATTCATCACATTGTGGGTACGATGTTCCATTCATCACATTGTGGGTACGATGTTCCATTCATCACATTGTTGGTAGGATGTTCCATTCATCACATTGTCAGTACGGTGTTCCATTCATCACATTGTGGGTACGATGTTCCATTCATCACATTGTGGGTACGATGTTCCATCCATCACATTGTGGGTACGATGTTCAATCCATCACATTGTAAGTACGTTACATCCATCACATTGTGGGTACGATGTTCCATCCATCATATTATGGGTTCGATGTTCGATCCATCACATTGTGAGTACGTTACATCCATCACATTGTGGGTACAATGTTCCATCCATCACATTGTGGGTTCGATATTCGATCCATCACATTATGGGTACGATGTTCGATCCATCACATTGTGGGTACGATGTTCCATCCATCACATTGTGGGTACGATGTTCCATCCATCACATTATGGGTTCGATGTTCGATCCATCACTATGTGAGTACGTTACATCCATCACATTGTGAGTACGATGTTCCATTTATCACATTGTGGGTACGATGTTCCATTCATCACATTGTGGGTACGATGTTCGGTCCATCACATTGTGGGTACGATGTTCCATCCATCACATTGTGGGTACGATGTTCCATCCATCATATTGTGGGTACGATGTTCGATCCATCACATTGTGGTACGATGTTCGATCCATCACATTGTGGGTACGATGTTCCATCCATCACATTGTGGGTTCGATGTTCGATCCATCACATTGTGAGTACGTTACATCCATCACATTGTAGGTACGATGTTCCATCCATCACATTGTGGGTACGATGTTCCATTCAACACATTGTGGGTAGGATGTTCCATTCATCACATTGTGGTTACGATGTTCCATTCATCACATTGTGGGTTCGATGTTCCATTCATCACATTGTGGGTACGATGTTCCATTCATCACATTGTGGGTACAATGTTCCATTCATCACATTGTGGGTACGATGTTCCATTCATCACATTGTGTATACGATGTTCCATTCATCACATTGTGGGTACGATGTTCCATTCATCGCATTGTGGGTTCGATGTTCCATCCATCACATTGTGGGTACGATGTTCCATTCATCACATTGTGGGTAAAATGTTCCAATCATCACATTGTGGGTACGATGTTCAATCCATCACATTGTAAGTACGTTACATCCATCAAATTGTGGGTACGATGTTCCATCCATCATATTATGGGTTCGATGTTCGATCCATCACATTGTGAGTACGTTACATCCATCACACTGTGGGTACGATGTTCCATCCATCACATTGTGGGTACGATGTTCGATCCATCACATTGTGGGTACGATGTTCGATCCATCACATTGTGGGTACGATGTTCCATCCATCACATTGTGGGTACGATGTTCCATCCATCACATTGTGGGTACGATGTTCCATCCATCACATTATGGGTTCGATGTTCGATCCATCACATTGTGAGTACGTTACATCCATCACATTGTGAGTTCGAGGTTCCATTCATCACATTGTGGGTACGATGTTCCATTCATCACATTGTGGGTACGATGTTCCATTCATCACATTGTTGGTAGGATGTTCCATTCATCACATTGTGGGTACGATGTTCCATTCATCACATTGTGGGTACGACGTTCCATCCATCACATTGTGGGTACGATGTTCAATCCATCACATTGTAAGTACGTTACATCCATCACATTGTGGGTACGATGTTCCATCCAACATATTATGGGTTCGATGTTCGATCCATCACATTGTGAGTACGTTACATCCATCACATTGTGGGTACGCAGTTCGATCCATCACATTGTGGGTTCGATGTTCGATCCATCACATTATGGGTACGATGTTCGATCCATCACATTGTGGGTACGATGTTCCATCCATCACATTGTGGGTACGATGTTCCATCCATCACATTGTTGGTAGGATGTTCCATTCATCACATTGTGGGTACGATGTTCCATTCATCACATTGTTGGTAGGATGTTCCATTCATCACATTGTGAGTACGTTACATCCATCACATTGTGAGTACGATGTTCCATTCATCACATTGTGGGTACGATGTTCCATTCATCACATTGTGGGTAAGATGTTCCATTCATCACATTGTGGGTACGATGTTCCATGCATCACATTGTGGGTTCGATGTTCCATTCATCACATTGTGGGTAGGATGTTCATTTTCATCACATTGTGGGTACGATGTTTCAATCATCAAATTGTGGGAACGATGTTGAATTCATCACATTCTGGGTACGATGTTCCATTCATCACATTGTGGGTACGATGTTCTATTCATCACATTGTGGGTACGATGTTCCAATCATCACATTGTGGGTTCGATGTTCCATCCATCACATTGTGGGTACGATGTTCCATTCATCACATTGTGGGTATGATGTTCGATTCATCACATTATTGGTACGATTTTCGATCCATCACATTGTGGGTACGATGTTCGATCCATCCCATTGTGGGTACGATGTTCCATCCATCACATTGTGGGTACGATGTTCCATCCATCACATTGTGGGTACGATGTTCCATCCATCACATTGTGGGTACTATGTTCGATCCATCACATTATGGGTACGATGTTCGATCCATCACATTCTGGGTACGATATTCCATCCATCACATTGTGGGTTCGATGTTCGATCCATCACATTGTGAGTACGTTACATCCATCACATTGTGAGTACGTTACATCCATCACATTGTGGCTACGTTACATCAATCACATTGTGGGTACGTTACATTCATCACATTGTGCGTACGTTACATCCATCACATTATGCGTACGTTACATCAATCACATTGTGGGTACGTTACATTCATCACATTGTGGATACGTTACATCCATCACATTGTGGGTACGATGTTCGATCCATCACATTGTGGGTACGATGTTCCATCCATCATATTGTGGGTACGATGTTCCATCCATCACATTGTGGGTACGATGTTCGATCCATCATATTGTGGGTACGATGTTCCATTCATCACATTGTGGGTACGATGTTCCATCCATCACATTGTGGGTACGATGTTCGATCCATCACATTGTGGGTACGATGTTCCATTCATCACATTGTGGGTAAGATGTTCCATCCATCACATTGTGGGTACGATGTTCCATTCATCACATTGTGGGTTCGATGTTCCATCCATCACATTGTGGGTACGATGTTCCATTCAACACATTGTGGGTTCGATGTTCCATTCATCACATTGTGGGTACGATGTTCGATCCATCACATTGTGAGTACGTTACATCAATTACATTGTGGGTACGATGGTCCATCCATCAGATTATGGGTTCGATCCATCACATTGTGGGTACGATGTTCACATTCTGGGTACGATGTTCGATCCATCACATTGTGGGTACGATGTTCGATCCGTCACATTGTGGGTACGATGTTCGATTCATCACATTATGGGTACGATGTTCAATCCATCACATTGTGGGTATGATGTTCCATTTATCACATTGTGGGTACGATGTTCCATTCATCACATTGTGGGTTCGATGTTCCATCCATCACATTGTGGGTACGATGTTCCATTCATCACATTGTGGGTTCCATGTTCCATTCATCACATTGTGTGTACGATGTTCGATCCATCACATAGTGAGTACGTTACATCAATCACATTGTGGGTACGATGGTCCATCCATCAGATTATGGGTTCGATCCATCACATTGTGGGTACGATGTTCACATTGTGGGTACGATGTTCGATCCATCACATTGTGGGTACGATGTTCGATCCGTCACATTGTGGGTACGATGTTCGATTCATCACATTATGGGTACGATGTTCAATCCATCACATTGTGGGTACGATGTTCGATCCATCACATTGTGGGTACGATGTTCGATCCGTCACATTGTGGGTACGATGTTCCATCCATCACATTGTGGGTACGATGTTCCATCCATCACATTGTGGGTACGATGTTCGATCCATCACATTGTGGGTACGTTACATCCATCACATTGTGGGTACGATGTTCCACGTACCCACAATGTGATGGATGGAACATCGTACCCACAACGTGATGGATGGAACATCGTACATCCATCACATTGTGGGTACGATGTTCCATTCATCACATTGTGGGTACGATGTTCCATCCATCACATTGTGGGTTCGATGTTCAATCCATCACATTGTAAGTACGTTACATCCATCACATTGTGGGTACGATGTTCCATCCATCATATTATGGGTTCGATGTTCGATCCATCACATTGTGGATACGTTACATCCATCACATTGTGGGTACGATGTTCCATCCATCACATTGTGGGTTCGATATTCGATCCATCACATTATGTGTACGATGTTCGATCCATCACATTGTGGGTACGATGTTCCATCCATCACATTGTGGGTACGATGTTCGATCCATCACATTGTGGGTACGATGTTCCATCCATCACATTGTGGGTACGATGTTCCATCCATCACATTGTGGGCACGATGTTCGATCCATCACATTGTGGGTACGATGTTCCATCCATCACATTATGGGTTCGATGTTCGATCCATCACTATGTGAGTACGTTACATCCATCACATTGTGAGTACGATGTTCCATTTATCACATTGTGGGTACGATGTTCCATTCATCACATTGTGGGTACGATGTTCGGTCCATCACATTGTGGGTACGATGTTCCATCCATCACATTGTGGGTACGATGTTCCATCCATCATATTGTGGGTACGATGTTCGATCCATCACATTGTGGTACGATGTTCGATCCATCACATTGTGGGTACGATGTTCCATCCATCACATTGTGGGTTCGATGTTCGATCCATCACATTGTGAGTACGTTACATCCATCACATTGTGGGTACAATGTTCCATTCATCACATTGTGGGTACGATGTTCCATTCATCACATTGTGGATACGATGTTCCATTCATCACATTGTGGGTACGATGTTCCATTCATCGCATTGTGGGTTCGATGTTCCATCCATCACATTGTGGGTACGATGTTCCATTCATCACATTGTGGGTAAAATGTTCCATTCATCACATTGTGGGTACGATGTTCAATCCATCACATTGTAAGTACGTTACATCCATCAAATTGTGGGTACGATGTTCCATCCATCATATTATGGGTTCGATGTTCGATCCATCACATTGTGAGTACGTTACATCCATCACACTGTGGGTACGATGTTCCATCCATCACATTATGGGTACGATGTTCGATCCATCACATTTTTGGTACGATGTTCGATCCATCACATTGTGGGTACGATGTTCCATCCATCACATTGTGGGTACGATGTTCCATCCATCACATTGTGGGTACGATGTTCCATCCATCACATTATGGGTTCGATGTTCGATCCATCACATTGTGAGTACGTTACATCCATCACATTGTGAGTTCGAGGTTCCATTCATCACATTGTGGGTACGATGTTCCATTCATGATGTTCCATTCATCACATTGTGAGTAGGATGTTCCATTCATCACATTGTGGGTACGATGTTCCATTCATCATATTGTGGGTTCGATGTTCCATTCATCACATTGTGGGTACGATGTTCCATTCATCACATTGTGGGTACGTTGTTCCAATCATCAAATTGTGGGTACGATGTTCCATTCATCACATTGTGGGAACGATGTTCCATTCATCACATTGTGGGTATGATGTTCCATTCATCACATTGTGTGTTCGATGTTCCATCCATCACATTGTGGGTACGATGTTCGATCCGTCACATTGTGGGTACGATGTTCGATTCATCACATTATGGGTACGATGTTCAATCCATCACATTGTGGGTATGATGTTCCATTTATCACATTGTGGGTACGATGTTCCATTCATCACATTGTGGGTTCGATGTTCCATCCATCACATTGTGGGTACGATGTTCCATTCATCACATTGTGGGTTCGATGTTCCATTCATCACATTGTGGGTTCGATGTTCGATCCATCACATTGTGAGTAAGTTACATCAATCACATTGTGGGTACGATGGTCCATCCATCAGATTATGGGTTCGATCCATCACATTGTGGGTACGATGTTCACATTGTGGGTACGATGTTCGATCCATCACATTGTGGGTACGATGTTCGATCCGTCACATTGTGGGTACGATGTTCGATTCATCACATTATGGGTACGATGTTCAATCCATCACATTGTGGGTACGATGTTCGATCCATCACATTGTGGGTACGATGTTCGATCCGTCACATTGTGGGTACGATGTTCGATCCGTCACATTGTGGGTACGATGTTCGATCCGTCACATTGTGGGTACGATGTTCGATTCATCACATTATGGGTACGATGTTCAATCCATCACATTGTGGGTATGATGTTCCATTTATCACATTGTGGGTACGATGTTCCATTCATCACATTGTGGGTTCGATGTTCCATCCATCACATTGTGGGTACGATGTTCCATTCATCACATTGTGGGTTCGATGTTCCATTCATCACATTGTGGGTTCGATGTTCGATCCATCACATTGTGAGTAAGTTACATCAATCACATTGTGGGTACGATGGTCCATCCATCAGATTATGGGTTCGATCCATCACATTGTGGTTACGATGTTCACATTGTGGGTACGATGTTCGATCCATCACATTGTGGGTACGATGTTCGATCCGTCACATTGTGGGTACGATGTTCGATTCATCACATTATGGGTACGATGTTCAATCCATCACATTGTGTGTACGATGTTCGTTCCATCACATTGTGGGTACGATGTTCCATCCATCACATTGTGGGTACGATGTTCCATCCATCACATTGTGGGTACGATGTTCGATCCATCACATTCTGGGTACGTTACATCCATCACATTGTGGGTACGATGTTCCACGTACCCACAATGTGATGGATGGAACATCGTACCCACAACGTGATGGATGGAACATCGTACATCCATCACATTGTGGGTTCGATGTTCGATCCATCACATTCTGAGTACGTTACATCCATCACATTGTGGGTACGATGTTCCATTCATCACATTGTGGGTTCGATGTTCCATTCATCACATTGTGGGTACGATGTTCCATTCATCACATTGTGGGTACGATGTTCCATTCATCACATTGTTGGTAGGATGTTCCATTCATCACATTGTCAGTACGGTGTTCCATTCATCACATTGTGGGTACGATGTTCCATTCATCACATTGTGGGTACGATGTTCCATCCATCACATTGTGGGTACGATGTTCAATCCATCACATTGTAAGTACGTTACATCCATCACATTGTGGGTACGATGTTCCATCCATCATATTATGGGTTCGATGTTCGATCCATCACATTGTGAGTACGTTACATCCATCACATTGTGGGTACAATGTTCCATCCATCACATTGTGGGTTCGATATTCGATCCATCACATTATGGGTACGATGTTCGATCCATCACATTGTGGGTACGATGTTCCATCCATCACATTGTGGGTACGATGTTCCATCCATCACATTATGGGTTCGATGTTCGATCCATCACTATGTGAGTACGTTACATCCATCACATTGTGAGTACGATGTTCCATTTATCACATTGTGGGTACGATGTTCCATTCATCACATTGTGGGTACGATGTTCGGTCCATCACATTGTGGGTACGATGTTCCATCCATCACATTGTGGGTACGATGTTCCATCCATCATATTGTGGGTACGATGTTCGATCCATCACATTGTGGTACGATGTTCGATCCATCACATTGTGGGTACGATGTTCCATCCATCACATTGTGGGTTCGATGTTCGATCCATCACATTGTGAGTACGTTACATCCATCACATTGTAGGTACGATGTTCCATCCATCACATTGTGGGTACGATGTTCCATTCAACACATTGTGGGTAGGATGTTCCATTCATCACATTGTGGTTACGATGTTCCATTCATCACATTGTGGGTTCGATGTTCCATTCATCACATTGTGGGTACGATGTTCCATTCATCACATTGTGGGTACAATGTTCCATTCATCACATTGTGGGTACGATGTTCCATTCATCACATTGTGTATACGATGTTCCATTCATCACATTGTGGGTACGATGTTCCATTCATCGCATTGTGGGTTCGATGTTCCATCCATCACATTGTGGGTACGATGTTCCATTCATCACATTGTGGGTAAAATGTTCCAATCATCACATTGTGGGTACGATGTTCAATCCATCACATTGTAAGTACGTTACATCCATCAAATTGTGGGTACGATGTTCCATCCATCATATTATGGGTTCGATGTTCGATCCATCACATTGTGAGTACGTTACATCCATCACACTGTGGGTACGATGTTCCATCCATCACATTGTGGGTACGATGTTCGATCCATCACATTGTGGGTACGATGTTCGATCCATCACATTGTGGGTACGATGTTCCATCCATCACATTGTGGGTACGATGTTCCATCCATCACATTGTGGGTACGATGTTCCATCCATCACATTATGGGTTCGATGTTCGATCCATCACATTGTGAGTACGTTACATCCATCACATTGTGAGTTCGAGGTTCCATTCATCACATTGTGGGTACGATGTTCCATTCATCACATTGTGGGTACGATGTTCCATTCATCACATTGTTGGTAGGATGTTCCATTCATCACATTGTGGGTACGATGTTCCATTCATCACATTGTGGGTACGACGTTCCATCCATCACATTGTGGGTACGATGTTCAATCCATCACATTGTAAGTACGTTACATCCATCACATTGTGGGTACGATGTTCCATCCAACATATTATGGGTTCGATGTTCGATCCATCACATTGTGAGTACGTTACATCCATCACATTGTGGGTACGCAGTTCGATCCATCACATTGTGGGTTCGATGTTCGATCCATCACATTATGGGTACGATGTTCGATCCATCACATTGTGGGTACGATGTTCCATCCATCACATTGTGGGTACGATGTTCCATCCATCACATTGTTGGTAGGATGTTCCATTCATCACATTGTGGGTACGATGTTCCATTCATCACATTGTTGGTAGGATGTTCCATTCATCACATTGTGAGTACGTTACATCCATCACATTGTGAGTACGATGTTCCATTCATCACATTGTGGGTACGATGTTCCATTCATCACATTGTGGGTAAGATGTTCCATTCATCACATTGTGGGTACGATGTTCCATGCATCACATTGTGGGTTCGATGTTCCATTCATCACATTGTGGGTAGGATGTTCATTTTCATCACATTGTGGGTACGATGTTTCAATCATCAAATTGTGGGAACGATGTTGAATTCATCACATTCTGGGTACGATGTTCCATTCATCACATTGTGGGTACGATGTTCTATTCATCACATTGTGGGTACGATGTTCCAATCATCACATTGTGGGTTCGATGTTCCATCCATCACATTGTGGGTACGATGTTCCATTCATCACATTGTGGGTATGATGTTCGATTCATCACATTATTGGTACGATTTTCGATCCATCACATTGTGGGTACGATGTTCGATCCATCCCATTGTGGGTACGATGTTCCATCCATCACATTGTGGGTACGATGTTCCATCCATCACATTGTGGGTACGATGTTCCATCCATCACATTGTGGGTACTATGTTCGATCCATCACATTATGGGTACGATGTTCGATCCATCACATTCTGGGTACGATATTCCATCCATCACATTGTGGGTTCGATGTTCGATCCATCACATTGTGAGTACGTTACATCCATCACATTGTGAGTACGTTACATCCATCACATTGTGGCTACGTTACATCAATCACATTGTGGGTACGTTACATTCATCACATTGTGCGTACGTTACATCCATCACATTATGCGTACGTTACATCAATCACATTGTGGGTACGTTACATTCATCACATTGTGGATACGTTACATCCATCACATTGTGGGTACGATGTTCGATCCATCACATTGTGGGTACGATGTTCCATCCATCATATTGTGGGTACGATGTTCCATCCATCACATTGTGGGTACGATGTTCGATCCATCATATTGTGGGTACGATGTTCCATTCATCACATTGTGGGTACGATGTTCCATCCATCACATTGTGGGTACGATGTTCGATCCATCACATTGTGGGTACGATGTTCCATTCATCACATTGTGGGTAAGATGTTCCATCCATCACATTGTGGGTACGATGTTCCATTCATCACATTGTGGGTTCGATGTTCCATCCATCACATTGTGGGTACGATGTTCCATTCAACACATTGTGGGTTCGATGTTCCATTCATCACATTGTGGGTACGATGTTCGATCCATCACATTGTGAGTACGTTACATCAATTACATTGTGGGTACGATGGTCCATCCATCAGATTATGGGTTCGATCCATCACATTGTGGGTACGATGTTCACATTGTGGGTACGATGTTCGATCCATCACATTGTGGGTACGATGTTCGATCCGTCACATTGTGGGTACGATGTTCGATTCATCACATTATGGGTACGATGTTCAATCCATCACATTGTGGGTATGATGTTCCATTTATCACATTGTGGGTACGATGTTCCATTCATCACATTGTGGGTTCGATGTTCCATCCATCACATTGTGGGTACGATGTTCCATTCATCACATTGTGGGTTCCATGTTCCATTCATCACATTGTGTGTACGATGTTCGATCCATCACATAGTGAGTACGTTACATCAATCACATTGTGGGTACGATGGTCCATCCATCAGATTATGGGTTCGATCCATCACATTGTGGGTACGATGTTCACATTGTGGGTACGATGTTCGATCCATCACATTGTGGGTACGATGTTCGATCCGTCACATTGTGGGTACGATGTTCGATTCATCACATTATGGGTACGATGTTCAATCCATCACATTGTGGGTACGATGTTCGATCCATCACATTGTGGGTACGATGTTCGATCCGTCACATTGTGGGTACGATGTTCCATCCATCACATTGTGGGTACGATGTTCCATCCATCACATTGTGGGTACGATGTTCGATCCATCACATTGTGGGTACGTTACATCCATCACATTGTGGGTACGATGTTCCACGTCCCACAATGTGATGGATGGAACATCGTACCCACAACGTGATGGATGGAACATCGTACATCCATCACATTGTGGGTACGATGTTCCATTCATCACATTGTGGGTACGATGTTCCATCCATCACATTGTGGGTTCGATGTTCAATCCATCACATTGTAAGTACGTTACATCCATCACATTGTGGGTACGATGTTCCATCCATCATATTATGGGTTCGATGTTCGATCCATCACATTGTGGATACGTTACATCCATCACATTGTGGGTACGATGTTCCATCCATCACATTGTGGGTTCGATATTCGATCCATCACATTATGTGTACGATGTTCGATCCATCACATTGTGGGTACGATGTTCCATCCATCACATTGTGGGTACGATGTTCGATCCATCACATTGTGGGTACGATGTTCCATCCATCACATTGTGGGTACGATGTTCCATCCATCACATTGTGGGCACGATGTTCGATCCATCACATTGTGGGTACGATGTTCCATCCATCACATTATGGGTTCGATGTTCGATCCATCACTATGTGAGTACGTTACATCCATCACATTGTGAGTACGATGTTCCATTTATCACATTGTGGGTACGATGTTCCATTCATCACATTGTGGGTACGATGTTCGGTCCATCACATTGTGGGTACGATGTTCCATCCATCACATTGTGGGTACGATGTTCCATCCATCATATTGTGGGTACGATGTTCGATCCATCACATTGTGGTACGATGTTCGATCCATCACATTGTGGGTACGATGTTCCATCCATCACATTGTGGGTTCGATGTTCGATCCATCACATTGTGAGTACGTTACATCCATCACATTGTGGGTACAATGTTCCATTCATCACATTGTGGGTACGATGTTCCATTCATCACATTGTGGATACGATGTTCCATTCATCACATTGTGGGTACGATGTTCCATTCATCGCATTGTGGGTTCGATGTTCCATCCATCACATTGTGGGTACGATGTTCCATTCATCACATTGTGGGTAAAATGTTCCATTCATCACATTGTGGGTACGATGTTCAATCCATCACATTGTAAGTACGTTACATCCATCAAATTGTGGGTACGATGTTCCATCCATCATATTATGGGTTCGATGTTCGATCCATCACATTGTGAGTACGTTACATCCATCACACTGTGGGTACGATGTTCCATCCATCACATTATGGGTACGATGTTCGATCCATCACATTTTTGGTACGATGTTCGATCCATCACATTGTGGGTACGATGTTCCATCCATCACATTGTGGGTACGATGTTCCATCCATCACATTGTGGGTACGATGTTCCATCCATCACATTATGGGTTCGATGTTCGATCCATCACATTGTGAGTACGTTACATCCATCACATTGTGAGTTCGAGGTTCCATTCATCACATTGTGGGTACGATGTTCCATTCATGATGTTCCATTCATCACATTGTGAGTAGGATGTTCCATTCATCACATTGTGGGTACGATGTTCCATTCATCATATTGTGGGTTCGATGTTCCATTCATCACATTGTGGGTACGATGTTCCATTCATCACATTGTGGGTACGTTGTTCCAATCATCAAATTGTGGGTACGATGTTCCATTCATCACATTGTGGGAACGATGTTCCATTCATCACATTGTGGGTATGATGTTCCATTCATCACATTGTGTGTTCGATGTTCCATCCATCACATTGTGGGTACGATGTTCGATCCGTCACATTGTGGGTACGATGTTCGATTCATCACATTATGGGTACGATGTTCAATCCATCACATTGTGGGTATGATGTTCCATTTATCACATTGTGGGTACGATGTTCCATTCATCACATTGTGGGTTCGATGTTCCATCCATCACATTGTGGGTACGATGTTCCATTCATCACATTGTGGGTTCGATGTTCCATTCATCACATTGTGGGTTCGATGTTCGATCCATCACATTGTGAGTAAGTTACATCAATCACATTGTGGGTACGATGGTCCATCCATCAGATTATGGGTTCGATCCATCACATTGTGGGTACGATGTTCACATTGTGGGTACGATGTTCGATCCATCACATTGTGGGTACGATGTTCGATCCGTCACATTGTGGGTACGATGTTCGATTCATCACATTATGGGTACGATGTTCAATCCATCACATTGTGGGTACGATGTTCGATCCATCACATTGTGGGTACGATGTTCGATCCGTCACATTGTGGGTACGATGTTCGATCCGTCACATTGTGGGTACGATGTTCCATCCATCACATTGTGGGTACGATGTTCCATCCATCACATTGTGGGTACGATGTTCGATCCATCACATTGTGGGTACGTTACATCCATCACATTGTGGGTACGATGTTCCACGTACCCACAATGTGATGGATGGAACATCGTACCCACAACGTGATGGATGGAACATCGTACATCCATCACATTGTGGGTACGATGTTCCATTCATCACATTGTGGGTACGATGTTCCATCCATCACATTGTGGGTTCGATGTTCAATCCATCACATTGTAAGTACGTTACATCCATCACATTGTGGGTACGATGTTCCATCCATCATATTATGGGTTCGATGTTCGATCCATCACATTGTGGATACGTTACATCCATCACATTGTGGGTACGATGTTCCATCCATCACATTGTGGGTTCGATATTCGATCCATCACATTATGTGTACGATGTTCGATCCATCACATTGTGGGTACGATGTTCCATCCATCACATTGTGGGTACGATGTTCGATCCATCACATTGTGGGTACGATGTTCCATCCATCACATTGTGGGTACGATGTTCCATCCATCACATTGTGGGCACGATGTTCGATCCATCACATTGTGGGTACGATGTTCCATCCATCACATTATGGGTTCGATGTTCGATCCATCACTATGTGAGTACGTTACATCCATCACATTGTGAGTACGATGTTCCATTTATCACATTGTGGGTACGATGTTCCATTCATCACATTGTGGGTACGATGTTCGGTCCATCACATTGTGGGTACGATGTTCCATCCATCACATTGTGGGTACGATGTTCCATCCATCATATTGTGGGTACGATGTTCGATCCATCACATTGTGGTACGATGTTCGATCCATCACATTGTGGGTACGATGTTCCATCCATCACATTGTGGGTTCGATGTTCGATCCATCACATTGTGAGTACGTTACATCCATCACATTGTGGGTACAATGTTCCATTCATCACATTGTGGGTACGATGTTCCATTCATCACATTGTGGATACGATGTTCCATTCATCACATTGTGGGTACGATGTTCCATTCATCGCATTGTGGGTTCGATGTTCCATCCATCACATTGTGGGTACGATGTTCCATTCATCACATTGTGGGTAAAATGTTCCATTCATCACATTGTGGGTACGATGTTCAATCCATCACATTGTAAGTACGTTACATCCATCAAATTGTGGGTACGATGTTCCATCCATCATATTATGGGTTCGATGTTCGATCCATCACATTGTGAGTACGTTACATCCATCACACTGTGGGTACGATGTTCCATCCATCACATTATGGGTACGATGTTCGATCCATCACATTTTTGGTACGATGTTCGATCCATCACATTGTGGGTACGATGTTCCATCCATCACATTGTGGGTACGATGTTCCATCCATCACATTGTGGGTACGATGTTCCATCCATCACATTATGGGTTCGATGTTCGATCCATCACATTGTGAGTACGTTACATCCATCACATTGTGAGTTCGAGGTTCCATTCATCACATTGTGGGTACGATGTTCCATTCATGATGTTCCATTCATCACATTGTGAGTAGGATGTTCCATTCATCACATTGTGGGTACGATGTTCCATTCATCATATTGTGGGTTCGATGTTCCATTCATCACATTGTGGGTACGATGTTCCATTCATCACATTGTGGGTACGTTGTTCCAATCATCAAATTGTGGGTACGATGTTCCATTCATCACATTGTGGGAACGATGTTCCATTCATCACATTGTGGGTATGATGTTCCATTCATCACATTGTGTGTTCGATGTTCCATCCATCACATTGTGGGTACGATGTTCGATCCGTCACATTGTGGGTACGATGTTCGATTCATCACATTATGGGTACGATGTTCAATCCATCACATTGTGGGTATGATGTTCCATTTATCACATTGTGGGTACGATGTTCCATTCATCACATTGTGGGTTCGATGTTCCATCCATCACATTGTGGGTACGATGTTCCATTCATCACATTGTGGGTTCGATGTTCCATTCATCACATTGTGGGTTCGATGTTCGATCCATCACATTGTGAGTAAGTTACATCAATCACATTGTGGGTACGATGGTCCATCCATCAGATTATGGGTTCGATCCATCACATTGTGGGTACGATGTTCACATTGTGGGTACGATGTTCGATCCATCACATTGTGGGTACGATGTTCGATCCGTCACATTGTGGGTACGATGTTCGATTCATCACATTATGGGTACGATGTTCAATCCATCACATTGTGTGTACGATGTTCGTTCCATCACATTGTGGGTACGATGTTCCATCCATCACATTGTGGGTACGATGTTCCATCCATCACATTGTGGGTACGATGTTCGATCCATCACATTCTGGGTACGTTACATCCATCACATTGTGGGTACGATGTTCCACGTACCCACAATGTGATGGATGGAACATCGTACCCACAACGTGATGGATGGAACATCGTACATCCATCACATTGTGGGTTCGATGTTCGATCCATCACATTCTGAGTACGTTACATCCATCACATTGTGGGTACGATGTTCCATTCATCACATTGTGGGTTCGATGTTCCATTCATCACATTGTGGGTACGATGTTCCATTCATCACATTGTGGGTACGATGTTCCATTCATCACATTGTTGGTAGGATGTTCCATTCATCACATTGTCAGTACGGTGTTCCATTCATCACATTGTGGGTACGATGTTCCATTCATCACATTGTGGGTACGATGTTCCATCCATCACATTGTGGGTACGATGTTCAATCCATCACATTGTAAGTACGTTACATCCATCACATTGTGGGTACGATGTTCCATCCATCATATTATGGGTTCGATGTTCGATCCATCACATTGTGAGTACGTTACATCCATCACATTGTGGGTACGATGTTCCATCCATCACATTGTGGGTTCGATATTCGATCCATCACATTATGGGTACGATGTTCGATCCATCACATTGTGGGTACGATGTTCCATCCATCACATTGTGGGTACGATGTTCGATCCATCACATTGTGGGTACGATGTTCGATCCATCACATTGTGGGTACGATGTTCCATCCATCACATTATGGGTTCGATGTTCGATCCATCACTATGTGAGTACGTTACATCCATCACATTGTGAGTACGATGTTCCATTTATCACATTGTGGGTACGATGTTCCATTCATCACATTGTGGGTACGATGTTCGGTCCATCACATTGTGGGTACGATGTTCCATCCATCACATTGTGGGTACGATGTTCCATCCATCATATTGTGGGTACGATGTTCGATCCATCACATTGTGGTACGATGTTCGATCCATCACATTGTGGGTACGATGTTCCATCCATCACATTGTGGGTTCGATGTTCGATCCATCACATTGTGAGTACGTTACATCCATCACATTGTGGGTACGATGTTCCATCCATCACATTGTGGGTACGATGTTCCATTCAACACATTGTGGGTAGGATGTTCCATTCATCACATTGTGGTTACGATGTTCCATTCATCACATTGTGGGTTCGATGTTCCATTCATCACATTGTGGGTACGATGTTCCATTCATCACATTGTGGGTACAATGTTCCATTCATCACATTGTGGGTACGATGTTCCATTCATCACATTGTGTATACGATGTTCCATTCATCACATTGTGGGTACGATGTTCCATTCATCGCATTGTGGGTTCGATGTTCCATCCATCACATTGTGGGTACGATGTTCCATTCATCACATTGTGGGTAAAATGTTCCAATCATCACATTGTGGGTACGATGTTCAATCCATCACATTGTAAGTACGTTACATCCATCAAATTGTGGGTACGATGTTCCATCCATCATATTATGGGTTCGATGTTCGATCCATCACATTGTGAGTACGTTACATCCATCACACTGTGGGTACGATGTTCCATCCATCACATTGTGGGTACGATGTTCGATCCATCACATTGTGGGTACGATGTTCGATCCATCACATTGTGGGTACGATGTTCCATCCATCACATTGTGGGTACGATGTTCCATCCATCACATTGTGGGTACGATGTTCCATCCATCACATTATGGGTTCGATGTTCGATCCATCACATTGTGAGTACGTTACATCCATCACATTGTGAGTTCGAGGTTCCATTCATCACATTGTGGGTACGATGTTCCATTCATCACATTGTGGGTACGATGTTCCATTCATCACATTGTTGGTAGGATGTTCCATTCATCACATTGTGGGTACGATGTTCCATTCATCACATTGTGGGTACGACGTTCCATCCATCACATTGTGGGTACGATGTTCAATCCATCACATTGTAAGTACGTTACATCCATCACATTGTGGGTACGATGTTCCATCCAACATATTATGGGTTCGATGTTCGATCCATCACATTGTGAGTACGTTACATCCATCACATTGTGGGTACGCAGTTCGATCCATCACATTGTGGGTTCGATGTTCGATCCATCACATTATGGGTACGATGTTCGATCCATCACATTGTGGGTACGATGTTCCATCCATCACATTGTGGGTACGATGTTCCATCCATCACATTGTTGGTAGGATGTTCCATTCATCACATTGTGGGTACGATGTTCCATTCATCACATTGTTGGTAGGATGTTCCATTCATCACATTGTGAGTACGTTACATCCATCACATTGTGAGTACGATGTTCCATTCATCACATAGTGGGTACGATGTTCCATTCATCACATTGTGGGTAAGATGTTCCATTCATCACATTGTGGGTACGATGTTCCATGCATCACATTGTGGGTTCGATGTTCCATTCATCACATTGTGGGTAGGATGTTCATTTTCATCACATTGTGGGTACGATGTTTTAATCATCAAATTGTGGGAACGATGTTCCATTCATCACATTGTGGGTACGATGTTCCATTCATCACATTGTGGGTACGATGTTCCATTCATCACATTGTGGGTACGATGTTCCAATCATCACATTGTGGGTTCGATGTTCCATCCATCACATTGTGGGTACGATGTTCCATTCATCACATTGTGGGTATGATGTTCGATTCATCACATTATTGGTACGATTTTCGATCCATCACATTGTGGGTACGATGTTCGATCCATCCCATTGTGGGTACGATGTTCCATCCATCACATTGTGGGTACGATGTTCCATCCATCACATTGTGGGTACGATGTTCCATCCATCACATTGTGGGTACTATGTTCGATCCATCACATTATGGGTACGATGTTCGATCCATCACATTCTGGGTACGATATTCCATCCATCACATTGTGGGTTCGATGTTCGATCCATCACATTGTGAGTACGTTACATCCATCACATTGTGAGTACGTTACATCCATCACATTGTGGCTACGTTACATCAATCACATTGTGGGTACGTTACATTCATCACATTGTGCGAACGTTACATCCATCACATTATGCGTACGTTACATCAATCACATTGTGGGTACGTTACATTCATCACATTGTGGATACGTTACATCCATCACATTGTGGGTACGATGTTCGATCCATCACATTGTGGGTACGATGTTCCATCCATCATATTGTGGGTACGATGTTCCATCCATCACATTGTGGGTACGATGTTCGATCCATCATATTGTGGGTACGATGTTCCATTCATCACATTGTGGGTACGATGTTCCATCCATCACATTGTGGGTACGATGTTCGATCCATCACATTGTGGGTACGATGTTCCATTCATCACATTGTGGGTAAGATGTTCCATCCATCACATTGTGGGTACGATGTTCCATTCATCACATTGTGGGTTCGATGTTCCATCCATCACATTGTGGGTACGATGTTCCATTCATCACATTGTGGGTTCGATGTTCCATTCATCACATTGTGGGTACGATGTTCGATCCATCACATAGTGAGTACGTTACATCAATCACATTGTGGGTACGATGGTCCATCCATCAGATTATGAGTTCGATCCATCACATTGTGGGTACGATGTTCACATTGTGGGTACGATGTTCGATCCATCACATTGTGGGTACGATGTTCGATCCGTCACATTGTGGGTACGATGTTCGATTCATCACATTATGGGTACGATGTTCAATCCATCACATTGTGGGTACGATGTTCGATCCATCACATTGTGGGTACGATGTTCCATCCATCACATTGTGGGTACGATGTTCCATCCATCACATTGTGGGTACGATGTTCCATCCATCACATTGTGGGTACGATGTTCGATCCATCACATTGTGGGTACGTTACATCCATCACATTGTGGGTACGATGTTCCACGTACCCACAATGTGATGGATGGAACATCGTACCCACAACGTGATGGATGGAACATCGTACATCCATCACATTGTGGGTACGATGTTCCATTTATCACATTGTGGGTACGATGTTCCATCCATCACATTGTGGGTTCGATGTTCAATCCATCACATTGTAAGTACGTTACATCCATCACATTGTGGGTAAGATGTTCCATCCATCACATTGTGGGTACGATGTTCCATTCATCACATTGTGGGTTCGATGTTCCATCCATCACATTGTGGGTACGATGTTCCATTCAACACATTGTGGGTTCGATGTTCCATTCATCACATTGTGGGTACGATGTTCGATCCATCACATTGTGAGTACGTTACATCAATTACATTGTAGGTACGATGGTCCATCCAAAAGATTATGGGTTCGATCCATCACATTGTGGGTACGATGTTCACATTGTGGATACGATGTTCGATCCATCACATTGTGGGTACGATGTTCGATCCGTCACATTGTGGGTACGATGTTCGATTCATCACATTATGGGTACGATGTTCAATCCATCACATTGTGGGTATGATGTTCCATTTATCACATTGTGGGTACGATGTTCCATTCATCACATTGTGGGTTCGATGTTCCATCCATCACATTGTGGGTACGATGTTCCATTCATCACATTGTGGGTTCGATGTTCCATTCATCACATTGTGGGTACGATGTTCGATCCATCACATAGTGAGTACGTTACATCAATCACATTGTGGGTACGATGGTCCATCCATCAGATTATGGGTTCGATCCATCACATTGTGGGTACGATGTTCACATTGTGGGTACGATGTTCGATCCATCACATTGTGGGTACGATGTTCGATCCGTCACATTGTGGGTACGATGTTCGATTCATCACATTATGGGTACGATGTTCAATCCATCACATTGTGGGTACGATGTTCGATCCATCACATTGTGGGTACGATGTTCCATCCATCACATTGTGGGTACGATGTTCCATCCATCACATTGTGGGTACGATGTTCCATCCATCACATTGTGGGTACGATGTTCGATCCATCACATTGTGGGTACGTTACATCCATCACATTGTGGGTACGATGTTCCACGTACCCACAATGTGATGGATGGAACATCGTACCCACAACGTGATGGATGGAACATCGTACATCCATCACATTGTGGGTACGATGTTCCATTCATCACATTGTGGGTACGATGTTCCCTCCATCACATTGTGGGTTCGATGTTCAATCCATCACATTGTAAGTACGTTACATCCATCACATTGTGGGTACGATGTTCCATCCATCATATTATGGGTTCGATGTTCGATCCATCACATTGTGAGTACGTTACATCCATCACATTGTGGGTACGATGTTCCATCCATCACATTGTGGGTTCGATATTCGATCCATCACATTATGTGTACGATGTTCGATCCATCACATTGTGGGTACGATGTTCCATCCATCACATTGTGGGTACGATGTTCGATCCATCACATTGTGGGTACGATGTTCCATCCATCACATTGTGGGTACGATGTTCCATCCATCACATTGTGGGTACGATGTTCGATCCATCACATTGTGGGTACGATGTTCCATCCATCACATTATAAGTTCGATGTTCGATCCATCACTATGTGAGTACGTTACATCCATCACATTGTGAGTACGATGTTCCATTTATCACATTGTGGGTACGATGTTCCATTCATCACATTGTGGGTACGATGTTCGGTCCATCACATTGTGGGTACGATGTTCCATCCATCACATTGTGGGTACGATGTTCCATCCATCATATTGTGGGTACGATGTTCGATCCATCACATTGTGGTACGATGTTCGATCCATCACATTGTGGGTACGATGTTCCATCCATCACATTGTGGGTTCGATGTTCGATCCATCACATTGTGAGTACGTTACATCCATCACATTGTGGGTACGATGTTCCATCCATCACATTGTGGGTACGATGTTCCATTCAACACATTGTGGGTAGGATGTTCCATTCATCACATTGTGGTTATGATGTTCCATTCATCACATTGTGGGTTCGATGTTCCATTCATCACATTGTGGGTACGATGTTCCATTCATCACATTGTGGGTACAATGTTCCATTCATCACATTGTGGGTACGATGTTCCATTCATCACATTGTGGATACGATGTTCCATTCATCACATTGTGGGTACGATGTTCCATTCATCGCATTGTGGGTTCGATGTTCCATCCATCACATTGTGGGTACGATATTCCATTCATCACATTGTGGGTAAAATGTTCCATTCATCACATTGTGGGTACGATGTTCAATCCATCACATTGTAAGTACGTTACATCCATCAAATTGTGGGTACGATGTTCCATCCATCATATTATGGGTTCGATGTTCGATCCATCACATTGTGAGTACGTTACATCCATCACACTGTGGGTACGATGTTCCATCCATCACATTGTGGGTAAGATGTTCGATCCATCACATTGTGGGTACGATGTTCGATCCATCACATTGTGGGTACGATGTTCCATCCATCACATTGTGGGTACGATGTTCCATCCATCACAATATGGGTACGATGTTCCATCCATCACATTATGGGTTCGATGTTCGATCCATCACATTGTGAGTACGTTACATCCATCACATTGTGAGTTCGAGGTTCCATTCATCACATTGTGGGTACGATGTTCCATTCATGATGTTCCATTCATCACATTGTGAGTTGGATGTTCCATTCATCACATTGTGGGTACGATGTTCCATTCATCATATTGTGGGTTCGATGTTCCATTCATCACATTGTGGGTACGATGTTCCATTCATCACATTGTGGGTACGTTGTTCCAATCATCAAATTGTGGGTACGATGTTCCATTCATCACATTGTGGGAACGATGTTCCATTCATCACATTGTGGGTATGATGTTCCATTCATCACATTGTGTGTTCGATGTTCCATCCATCACATTGTGGGTACGATGTTCGATCCATCACATTGTGGGTACGATGTTCCATCCATCACATTGTGGGTACGATGTTCCATCCATCACATTGTGGGTACGATGTTCGATCCATCACATTGTGGGTACGATGTTCCATCCATCACATTATGGGTTCGATGTTCGATCCATCACTATGTGAGTACGTTACATCCATCACATTGTGAGTACGATGTTCCATTTATCACATTGTGGGTACGATGTTCCATTCATCACATTGTGGGTACGATGTTCGATCCATCACATTGTGGGTACGATGTTCCATCCATCACATTGTGGGTACGATGTTCTATCCATCACATTGTGGGTACGATGTTCGATCCATCACATTGTGATACGATGTTCGATCCTTCACATTGTGGGTACGATGTTCCATCCATCACATTGTGGGTTCGATGTTCGATCCATCACATTGTGAGTACGTTACATCCATCACATTGTGGGTACGATGTTCCATTCAACACATTGTGGGTAGGATGTTCCATTCATCACATTGTGGTTACGATGTTCCATTCATCACATTGTGGGTTCGATGTTCCATTCATCACATTGTGGGTACGATGTTCCATTCATCACATTGTGGGTACAATGTTCCATTCATCACATTGTGGGTACGATGTTCCATTCATCACATAGTGGGTACGATGTTCCATTCATCACATTTTGGGTAAGATGTTCCATTCATCGCATTGTGGATTCGATGTTCCATCCATCACATTGTGGGTACGATGTTTCATTCATCACATTGTGGGTAAAATGTTCCATCCATCATATTATGGGTTCGATGTTCGATCCATCACATTGTGAGTACGTTACATCCATCACACTGTGGGTACGATGTTCCATCCATCACATTGTGGGTACGATGTTCGATCCATCACATTGTGGGTACGATGTTCGATCCATCACATTGTGGGTACGATGTTCCATCCATCACATTGTGGGTACGATGTTCCATCCATCACATTGTGGGTACGATGTTCCATCCATCACATTATGGGTTCGATGTTCGATCCATCACATTGTGAGTACGTTACATCCATCACATTGTGAGTTCGAGGTTCCATTCATCACATTGTGGGTACGATGTTCCATTCATGATGTTCCATTCATCACATTGTGAGTACGATGTTCCATCCATCACATTGTGGGTACGATGTTCCATTCATCATATTGTGGGTTCGATGTTCCATTCATCACATTGTGGGTACGATGTTCCATTCATCACATTGTGGGTACGATGTTCCAATCATCAAATTGTGGGTACGATGTTCCATTCATCACATTGTGGGAACGATGTTCCATTCATCACATTGTGGGTATGATGTTCCATTCATCACATTGTGGGTTCTATGTTCCATCCATCACATTGTGGGTACGATGTTCCATTCATCACATTGTGGGTACGATGTTCTATTTATCACATTATGGGTACGATGTTCAATCCATCACATTGTAAGTACGTTACATCCAGCACATTGTGGGTACGATGTTCCATCCATCACATTATGGATTCGATGTTCGATCCATCACATTGTGAGTACGTTACATCCATCACATTGTGGGTACGATGTTCCAACCATCACATTGTGGGTATGATGTTCGATCCATCACATTGTATGTACGATGTTCCATCCATCACATTATGGATTCGATGTTCGATCCATCACATTTTGAGTACGTTACATCCATCACATTGTGGGTACGATGTTCCAACCATCACATTGTGGGTACGATGTTCGATCCATCACATTGTGGGTACGATGTTCCATCCATCACATTGTGGGTACGATGTTCCATTCATCACATTGTGGGTACGTGGAACATCCATCAGATTGTGAGTTCGATGTTCCATTCATCACATTGTGGGTACGATGTTCCATTCATGATGTTCCATTCATCACATTGTGAGTAGGATGTTCCATTCATCACATTGTGGGTACGATGTTCCATTCATCACATTGTGGGTTCGATGTTCCATTCATCACATTGTGGGTACGATGTTCCATTCATCACATTGTGGGTACGATGTTCCAATCATCAAATTGTGGGTACGATGTTCCATTCATCACATTGTGGGAACGATGTTCCATTCATCACATTGTGGGTATGATGTTCCATTCATCACATTGTGGGTTCTATGTTCCATCCATCACATTGTGGGTACGATGTTCCATTCATCACATTGTGGGTACGATGTTCTATTTATCACATTATGGGTACGATGTTCAATCCATCACATTGTAAGTACGTTACATCCATCACATTGTGGGTACGATGTTCCATCCATCACATTATGGATTCGATGTTCGATCCATCACATTGTGAGTACGTTACATCCATCACATTGTGGGTACGATGTTCCAACCATCACATTGTGGGTACGATGTTCGATCCATCACATTGTATGTACGATGTTCCATCCATCACATTATGGATTCGATGTTCGATCCACCACATTTTGAGTACGTTACATCCATCACATTGTGGGTACGATGTTCCAACCATCACATTGTGGGTACGATGTTCGATCCATCACATTGTGGGTACGATGTTCCATCCATCACATTGTGGGTACGATGTTCCATTCATCACATTGCGGGTACGTTCTAACAACCATCACATTGTGGGTATGTTCTAACAACCATCACATTGTGGGTATGTTCTAACAACCATCACATTGTTGATATGTTCTAACAACCATCACATTGTGGGTATGTTCTAACAACCATCACATTGTGGGTACGGCACTCCAATCATCACCTAGTGTGAAGTGGGCTATGTAAGAATGAACAGTCCAGTCACTGGCTGACATAAAGACAGTCTTTCTTGGAGGGTTGCTAGCTATTCAACCAATATCTCTTTTGTTATATACACCTAATGTAAAGTTTCAGTCTTCCCCTATTTGTATTATTTATTAGATTAAGCCTGCCTGACAGATCTTTGAGTTTCTTCTCTTAAGCATACCCTAACCAACAACGTTTTCTCATTCTTCTTCTACTAGTTCACATTTGCTTTGTTTTCATCTTTTCTCAAGCCCCCACTCATTAGTCGACACATCTCAGTCCCAGTGAACAATTCAATGAAAGTCTCCAATTTCTTGATTTTCATTTGATTTATTTGTTCTCCATTATTTCTATCCATAAAATGAATGTTGTTTTGACATTTGAGTTGCATGATATTGTCTTTATTTTCCATCTAACTTATTTACATTTCTGTGTATTAATGAAAACAATAAAAATTAATCAGACTGTCACTTTATGTGGATGATTTTACAATCTATTGACATGTTTCTCCAGTTAAAATGGTTAGTGCTTAGTCTCTATTCAGCTACCAACTTACCCTAAATGCAAGAGTTTATCAGCAAACCTTAGTCTCTATTCAGCTACCAACTTACCCCTAAATGCAAGAAGTTATCAGCAAACCTTAATCTCTATTTAGCTACCAACTTACCCCTAAATGCAAAAGTTTATCAGCAAACCTTAATCTCTATTTAGCTACCAACTTACCCCTAAATGCAAAAGTTTATCAGCAAACCTTAATCTCTATTTACCTACCAACTTAACCCTAAATTCAAGAGGTTATCAGCAAACCTTAATCTCTATTTAGCTACCAACTTACTCCTAAATGCAAAAGTTTATCAGCAAAATTAATCTTTATTTAGCTACCAACTTACTCCTAAATGCAAGAGTTTATCAGCAAATCTTAGTAGATCAGACTTCACTCGGTCCTGCTCACCACTTGTCAGTGTTTCCGAGTCCCTGTTCATGACATACACAGCTGTAGAGTATGGAAACCAAACACTGCCATTAGTCCTGGCTTCACAGAACACATCATCCAAATAATATTTCAGTACAAATTGCTACATTTGACACTATTGTTTGTCACTTAATGTGGATCATTTGTGCTTGACAACAAGCTCTGGGTCTTTGAGTGTTGATTAATAATTACCTGTCACTGTCTGGATTCAAGATTGATAGTTTGTCTTAGTCATAGAGAATATGTGTATAAAAGACAGACAAACAAGAGTAGATTGCAAGAAGGAAGAATCGGATGAGTTGAGAGCACACAACTTCAGCTTGTTGATAGACATATTGTTGAATTCTATGATAGACATATTGTTGAATTCTATGATAGACATAGTGTTGAATTCTAATCAACGAGGTAGACAATTTTATGTTTATTTTTTTCATTTGTGCCACTTGGTGCTTATGTGATGTTTGTGAAGCTTTACGTGATCACATTTTTCTTTAACATTTTATCATGCTCTTGTTGGCTGTCATCATGTCATATTTTTTTTTACTGATTGTCATGCATGATTAATATAATTTTACTGGTTGTCATGTAGGATTAATATAATTTTACTGGTTGTCATGAGAGATTAATATAATTTTACTGGTTGTCATGAGAGATTAATATAATTTTACTGGTTGTCATGAGAGATTAATATAATTTTACTGGTTGTCATGAGGGATTAGTATATTTTACTGGTTCTCATGAGAGATTAATATAATTTACTGGTTGTCATGTAAGATTAATATAATGTTACTGATTGTCATGAGGGATTAGTATATTTTACTGGTTGTCATGTAAGATTAATATAATTTTACTGGTTGTCATGTAGGACTACTATAATTTTACTGGTTGTCATGTAGGATTAATATAATTTTACTGGTTGTCATGTAGGATTAATATAATTTTACTGGTTGTCATGTAAGATTAATATAATTTTACTGGTTGTCATGTAAGATTAATATAATTTTACTGGTTGTCATGTAAGATTAATATAATTTTACTGGTTGTCATGTAAGATTAATATAATTTTACTGGTTGTAACCAAGTACAAATATAAATTTTTCTGACTGCCGTCTGGCACAGATATCGTTTAAATAGTTAAAATCTAGAACAGGTTTACTGGTTTTCATCACAGAGCAAGTCTTAATGAAGCCCTCCTTCAATCTTCACTCGAGCAATCTTTTAATAATTACCAGCATATTCTCTGTCTTACTAGAACTATCTTTCAGTCTTACTAACACCATCTTTCAGTCTTACTAACACCATCTTTCGGTCTTACTAACACCATCTTTCAGTCTAACTAACACCATCTTTCAGTCTTACTAACACCATCTTTCAGTCTTACTAACACCATCTTTCAGTCTTACTAACACCATCTTTCAGTCTTAACACCATCTTTCAGTCTTACTAACACCATCTTTCAGTCTTACTAACACCATCTTTCGGTCTTACTAACACCACTAACTCTTTCAGTCTAACTAACACCATCTTTCAGTCTTACTAACACTATCTTTCAGTCTTACTAACACCATCTTTCAGTCTTACTAACACCATCTCTCAGTCTTACTAACACCATCTTTCAGTCTTACTAACACCATCTTTCAGTCTTACTAACACTATCTTTCAGTCTTACTAACACCATCTTTCAGTCTAACTAACACCATCTTTCAGTCTTACTAAAATCATCTCTGAGGCTTACCAGCACACTCTTTCAGTTTTACAAACATCATCTTTCAGTCTTACTGGCACAATCTTTCAGTCCTACTAGCACAATCTTTCAGTCCTACAAACACCATCTTTCAGTCTTACAAGCACAATCTTTCAGTCTTACAAACATCATCTTTCAGTCCTACATATACCATCTTTCAGTCTTACAAGCACAATCTTTTAGTCTTACTAACACCATCTTTCAGTCTTACTAGCACAATCTTTCAGTCTTACTAGCACAATCTTTCAGTCTTACTGGTACAATCTTTCAGTCTTACTAGCACAATCTTTCAGTCTTACTAGTACAATCTTTCAGTCTTGCTAGCACAATCTTTCAGTCTTACTGGCACAATCTTTCAGTCTTACTAGTACAATCTTTCAGTCTTACTAGCACAATCTTTCAGTCTTACTAGCACAATCTTTCAGTCTTGCTAGCACAATCTTTCAGTCTTACTGGCACAATCTTTCAGTCTTACTAGTACAATCTTTCAGTCTTACTAGCACAATCTTTCAGTCTTACTGGTACAATCTTTCAGTCTTACTAACACCATCTCTCAGTCTTACTAGTACAATCTTTCAGTCTTACTAGCACAATCTTTCAGTCTTACTAGCACAATCTTTCAGTCTTACTAGCACAATCTTTCAATATTACTAGCACAATCTTTCAGTCTTACTAGCACAATCTCTCAGTCATTCAATCACCCAATCTCTCCCCACTCCCCCATGACCAGCACCACTTACTATTCTCCCACTTGGAGGCATGAAGCAAGCCTTGATGTTCAGGAACAAACACAAGAACTGCCTTGACCCCATTCTTGTGTAGATGTCTTCTGTACCCTGCCGGGGAAGGGGAGAGTTGGTGGAGGAGAGATAACATCATGTAGGTTCAGCGACAGGACATAACTGTATGGGGGAGTGGGGGAGGAAAGATTACACCATGTAGGTTCAGTGACAGGACATAACTGTATGGGGGAGTGGGGGAGCAGGAGTGTTGAACAGTCAAGGTTGTATTACAAATGGGGTGAGGGAAGTGTCAAGACATCACCGCAATGCACAATACAGACAAGTGGAACAATATTGAAACAGGTAAATGAATTTAAATACATGGGAACAATGTTAATCTCAGGTTGTAGATGTACAATCAAGTACAACAGAGGTGAGATGGTAGATGTACAACAGAGGTGAGATGGTAGATGTACAACAGAGGTGAGATGGTAGATGTACAACAGAGGTGAGATGGTAGATGTACAACAGAGGTGAGGTGCAGAATGGCTCAAGCAAAAGCATTTTTCTAAAAAGATGAAGAAGATACTATGCAATCCATTTTTGACAATAGAAACAAGAAAAAGAGTTGTTAAATGAGTTCTTAAAAGTGATCTTTCTGGACCAGACAGCGAATGACCTTTATGGGCCAGAGAGAAACTAAGTGACTTTTGTGGACAAAAGAGAAATTAAGTGACCTTTATGGGCCAGAGAGAAACTGTGACCTTTGTGGACAAAAGATAAATTAAGTGACCTTTGTGGACAAAAGAGAAATTAAGTAACCTTTGTGGGCCAGAGAGAAACTGTGACCTTTGTAGACAAAAGAGAAATTAAGTGACCATTGTGGACAAAAGAGAAATTAAGTGACCTTTGTAGACAAAAGAGAAATTAAGTGACCTTTATGGGCCAGAGAGAAACTGTAACCTTTGTAGACAAAATATAAATTAAGTGACCAGAGAGAAACTGTGACCTTTCTGGACAAAAGAGAAATTAAGTGACCTTTGTGGACAAAAGAGAAGAAATTAAATGACCTTTGTGAACAAAAGAGAAATTAAGGGACTTTTGTGGACAAAAGAGAAATTAAGCGACCTTTGTGGGCCAGAGAGAAACTGTGACCTTTGTGGACAAAAGAGAAATTAAGTGACCTTTGTGGGCCAGAGAGAAACTGTGACCTTTGTGGACAAAAGAGAAATTAAGTGACCTTTGTGGACAAAAGAGAAATTAAGTGACCTTTGTGGGCCAGAGAGAAACTGTGACCTTTGTGGACAAAAGAGAAATTAAGTGACCTTTGTGGACAAAAGAGAAATTAAGTGACCTTTGTGGACAAAAGAGAAATTAAGTGAAGGAGCCAGTGGTGGGGAAAAATTTGGTGACCTTTGTGGGCCAGAGAGAAACAAAGCAACCTGTTTGGTGGGCCAGAAAAAAACTAATTTGCCTTCATGGGCCGGAGAGAAAATAACGGACTGTGGGCCAGAGAGAAAGTGAGCTTTATGGGCCAGAGAGATACTGGGTGATCTTTGTGAGCCAGAAATAAACTAAATGACCTTTGTGGACCCAGTGACAAACTAAGTGACTTTTGTGGGTCAGAGAGAAACTAATGTGACCCTTATCGGCCAGAGAGAAACTATGTGACCCTTGTGGGCCAGAAAGAACTAAGTGACCCGTGTGAGTCAGAGAGAAACTATGTGACCCTTGTGGACCAGAAAGAACAAAGTGACCCTTGTGGACCAGAGAGAAACTAAATGACCCTTGTGGACCAGAAAGAACAAAGTAGCCCTTGTGGACCAGAGAGAACTAAATGGCCCTTGTGGACGAGAAAAAACTAAGTAGCCCTTGTGGATCAGAAAGAACTAAGTGACCCTTGTAGACCAGAAAGAACTAAGTAACCCTTGTGGACCAGAAAGAACTAAATGACCCGTGTGGACCAGAAAGAATAAAGTAACCCTTGTGGACCAGAGAGAACTAAGTTACCCTTGTGGGCCAGAAAGAATAAAGTGACCCTTGTGGACCAGAGAGAAACTAAGTTACCCTTGTGAGCCAGAAAGAACTAAGTGACCCTTGTGGGCCAGAAAGAATAAAGTATCCCTTGTGGACCAGAGAGAAACTAAGTTACCCTTGTGGGCCAGAAAGAATAAAGTAACCCTTGTGGACCAGAGAGAAACTAAGTTACCCTTGTGGGCCAGAAAGAATAAAGTGACCCTTGTGGACCAGAGAGAAACTAAGTTACCCTTGTGAGCCAGAAAGAACTAAGTGACCCTTGTGGGCCAGAAAGAATAAAGTATCCCTTGTGGACCAGAGAGAAACTAAGTTACCCTTGTGGGCCAGAAAGAATAAAGTAACCCTTGTGGACCAGAGAAAAACTAAGTTACCCTTGTGGGCCAGAAAGAATAAAGTAACCCTTGTGGACCAGAGAGAAACTAAGTTACCCTGTGGGCCAGAAAGAACTAAGTGACCCTTGTGGGTCTGAGAGAAACTAAGTGACCCTTGTGGGCCAGAAAGAACTAAGTGACCCTTGTGGACCAGATAGAAACTAAGTAACCCTTGTGGGTCTGAGAGAAACTAAGTTATCTTTGTGGACCAAAGAGAAATTAAGTGACCCTTGTGGACCAGAGAGAAACTAAGTGACCCTTGTGGGTCTGAGAGAAACTAAGTGGCCCTTGTGGGCCAGAAAGAACTAAGTGACCCTTGTGGGCAAGAGAGACACTAAGTTGCCTTTGTGGACCAGAGAGAAACTACGTGAGCATGATGGGCCAGAGAAAAACTATGTGACCCTTGTGGCCCAAAGAGATACTAAGTGACCTTTGTGTGTCAGAGAGGAACTGAGTGACCTTTGTGTGTCAGAGAGGAACTGAGTGACCTTTGTGTGCCAGAGAGGAACTGAGTGACCTTTGTGTGTCAGAGAGGAACTGAGTGACCTTTGTGTGTCAGAGAGGAACTGAGTGACCTTTGTGTGTCAGAGAGGAACTGAGTGACCTTTGTGTGTCAGAGAGGAACTGAGTGACCTTTGTGTACCAGAGAGGAACTGAGTGACCTTTGTGTGTCAGAGAGGAACTGAGTGACCTTTGTGTGTCAGAGAGGAACTGAGTGACCTTTGTGTGTCAGAGAGGAACTGAGTGACCTTTGTGTGTCAGAGAGGAACTGAGTGACCTTTGTGTGTCAGAGAGGAACTGAGTGACCTTTGTGTGTCAGAGAGGAACTGAGTGACCTTTGTGTGTCAGAGAGGAACTGAGTGACCTTTGTGTACCAGAGAGGAACTGAGTGACCTTTGTGTGTCAGAGAGGAACTGAGTGACCTTTGTGTGTCAGAGAGGAACTGAGTGACCTTTGTGTGTCAGAGAGGAACTGAGTGACCTTTGTGTGTCAGAGAGGAACTGAGTGACCTTTGTGTGTCAGAGAGGAACTGAGTGACCTTTGTGTGTCAGAGAGGAACTGAGTGACCTTTGTGTGTCAGAGAGGAACTGAGTGACCTTTGTGTGCCAGAGAGTAACTGAGTGACCTTTGTGTGTCAGAGAGGAACTGAGTGACCTTTGTGTGTCAGAGAGGAACTGAGTGACCTTTGTGTGTCAGAGAGGAACTGAGTGACCTTTGTGTGCCAGAGAGAAACTGAGTGATCTTTGTGTGTCAGAGAGGAACTGAGTGACCTTTGTGTGTCAGAGAGGAATTGAGTGACCTTTGTGTGTCAGAGAGAAACTGAGTGACCTTTGTGTGTCAGAGAGAAACTGAGTGATCTTTGTGTGTCAGAGAGGAACTGAGTGACCTTTGTGTGTCAGAGAGGAACTGAGTGACCTTTGTGTGTCAGAGAGGAACTGAGTGATCTTTGTGTACCAGAGAGGAACTGAGTGACCTTTGTGTACCAGAGAGGAACTGAGTGATCTTTGTGTGCCAGAGAGGAACTGAGTGACCTTTGTGTGCCAGAGAGGAACTGAGTGATCTTTGTGTGTCAAAGAGAAACTGAGTGATCTTTGTGTACCAGAGAGGAACTGAGTGATCTTTGTGTACCAGAGAGGAACTGAGTGATCTTTGTGTACCAGAGAGGAACTGAGTGATCTTTGTGTACCAGAGAGGAACTGAGTGATCTTTGTGTACCAGAGAGGAACTGAGTGATCTTTGTGTACCAGAGAGGAACTGAGTGACCTTTGTGTACAGAGAGGAACTGAGTGATCTTTGTGTACCAGAGAGGAACTGAGTGATCTTTGTGTACCAGAGAGGAACTGAGTGATCTTTGTGTACCAGAGAGGAACTGAGTGACCTTTGTGTACCAGAGAGGAACTGAGTGACCTTTGTGTGTCAGAGAGGAACTGAGTGACCTTTGTGTACCAGAGAGGAACTGAGTGACCTTTGTGTACCAGAGAGGAACTGAGTGACCTTTGTGTACCAGAGAGGAACTGAGTGACCTTTGTGTACCAGAGAGGAACTGAGTGACATTTGTGTGCCAGAGAGGAACTGAGTGACCTTTGTGTGTCAGAGAGGAACTGAGTGACCTTTGTGTACCAGAGAGGAACTGAGTGATCTTTGTGTACCAGAGAGGAACTGAGTGATCTTTGTGTACCAGAGAGGAACTGAGTGATCTTTGTGTACCAGAGAGGAACTGAGTGATCTTTGTGTGTCAAAGAGAAACTGAGTGACCTTTGTGTACCAGAGAGGAACTGAGTGATCTTTGTGTACCAGAGAGGAACTGAGTGATCTTTGTGTGTCAAAGAGAAACTGAGTGACCTTTGTGTACCAGAGAGGAACTGAGTGATCTTTGTGTACCAGAGAGGAACTGAGTGATCTTTGTGTGTCAAAGAGAAACTGAGTGACCTTTGTGTACCAGAGAGGAACTGAGTGATCTTTGTGTACCAGAGAGGAACTGAGTGATCTTTGTGTGTCAAAGAGAAACTGAGTGACCTTTGTGTACCAGAGAGAAACTGAGTGATCTTTGTGTACCAGAGAGGAACTGAGTGATCTTTGTGTACCAGAGAGGAACTGAGTGATCTTTGTGTACCAGAGAGGAACTGAGTGATCTTTGTGTGTCAAAGAGAAAGTGAGTGACCTTTGTGTACCAGAGAGGAACTGAGTGATCTTTGTGTACCAGAGAGAAACTGAGTGACCTTTGTGTACCAGAGAGGAACTGAGTGACCTTTGTGTACCAGAGTGAAACTGAGTGACCTTTGTGTACCAGAGAGGAACTGAGTGACCTTTGTGTGTCAGAGAGGAACTGAGTGATCTTTGTGTACCAGAGAGGAACTGAGTGACCTTTGTGTGTCAGAGAGGAACTGAGTGACCTTTGTGTGTCAGAGAGGAACTGAGTGACTTTTGTGTACCAGAGAGGAACTGAGTGACCTTTGTGTGTCAGAGAGGAACTGAGTGACCTTTGTGTACCAGAAAGGAACTGAGTGACCTTTGTGTGCCAGAGAGATACTGAGTGACCTTTGTGTACCAGAGAGGAACTGAGTGACCTTTGTGTGTCAGAGAGGAACTGAGTGACCTTTGTGTGTCAGAGAGGAACTGAGTGACCTTTGTGTGCTAGAGAGGAACTGAGTGACCTTTGTGTACCAGAGAGGAACTGAGTGACCTTTGTGTACCAGAGAGGAACTGAGTGACCTTTGTGTACCAGAGAGAAACTGAGTGACCTTTGTGTACCAGAGAGGAACTGAGTGATCTTTGTGTACCAGAGAGGAACTGAGTGACCTTTGTGTACCAGAGAGGAACTGAGTGACCTTTGTGTACCAGAGAGGAACTGAGTGATCTTTGTGTACCTGAGAGGAACTGAGTGACCTTTGTGTACCAGAGAGGAACTGAGTGACCTTTGTGTACCAGAGAGGAACTGAGTGACCTTTGTGTACCAGAGAGGAACTGAGTGACCTTTGTGTACCAGATAGGAACTGAGTGACCTTTGTGTACCAGAGAGGAACTGAGTGACCTTTGTGTACCAGAGAGGAACTGAGTGACCTTTGTGTACCAGAGAGGAACTGAGTGACCTTTGTGTGCCAGAGAGGAACTGAGTGACCTTTGTGTACCAGAGAGGAACTGAGTGACCTTTGTGTGTCAGAGAGGAACTGAGTGACCTTTGTGTACCAGAGAGGAACTGAGTGACCTTTGTGTACCAGAGAGGAACTGAGTGACCTTTGTGTACCAGAGAGAAACTGAGTGACCTTTGTGTACCAGAGAGAAACTGAGTGACCTTTGTGTGTCAGAGAGAAACTGAGTGGATTTTGTGTGTCAGAGAGAAACTGAGTGACCTTTGTGTACCAGAGAGGAACTGAGTGATCTTTGTGTACCAGAGAGGAACTGAGTGACCTTTGTGTGTCAAAGAGAAACTGAGTGACCTTTGTGTACCAGAGAGGAACTGAGTGATCTTTGTGTACCAGAGAGGAACTGAGTGATCTTTGTGTGTCAAAGAGAAACTGAGTGACCTTTGTGTACCAGAGAGGAACTGAGTGATCTTTGTGTACCAGAGAGGAACTGAGTGACCTTTGTGTACCAGAGAGGAACTGAGTGATCTTTGTGTACCAGAGAGAAACTGAGTGACCTTTGTGTACCAGAGAGGAACTGAGTGACCTTTGTGTACCAGAGAGGAACTGAGTGACCTTTGTGTACCAGAGAGGAACTGAGTGACCTTTCTGTGTCAGAGAGGAACTGAGTGACCTTTGTGTGTCAGAGAGGAACTGAGTGACCTTTGTGTGTCAGAGAGGAACTGAGTGACCTTTGTGTGCCAGAGAGGAACTGAGTGACCTTTGTGTACCAGAGAGGAACTGAGTGACCTTTGTGTACCAGAGAGGAACTGAGTGATCTTTGTGTACCAGAGAGGAACTGAGTGATCTTTGTGTGTCAAAGAGAAACTGAGTGATCTTCGTGTACCAGAGAGGAACTGAGTGATCTTTGTGTACCAGAGAGGAACTGAGTGATCTTTGTGTACCAGAGAGGAACTGAGTGATCTTTGTGTACCAGAGAGGAACTGAGTGATCTTTGTGTACCAGAGAGGAACTGAGTGATCTTTGTGTACCAGAGAGGAACTGAGTGATCTTTGTGTACCAGAGAGGAACTGAGTGATCTTTGTGTACCAGAGAGGAACTGAGTGATCTTTGTGTACCAGAGAGGAACTGAGTGATCTTTGTGTACCAGGGAGGAACTTAGTGATCTTTGTGTACCAGAGAGGAACTGAGTGATCTTTGTGTACCAGAGAGGAACTGAGTGACCTTTGTGTACCAGAGAGGAACTGAGTGACCTTTGTGTACCAGAGAGGAACTGAGTGATCTTTGTGTACCAGAGAGGAACTGAGTGACCTTTGTGTACCAGAGAGGAACTGAGTGACCTTTGTGTACCAGAGAGGAACTGAGTGACCTTTGTGTACCAGAGAGGAACTGAGTGACCTTTGTGTACCAGAGAGGAACTGAGTGACCTTTGTGTGCCAGAGAGGAACTGAGTGATCTTTGTGTACCAGAGAGGAACTGAGTGATCTTTGTGTGTCAAAGAGAAACTGAGTGATCTTTGTGTACCAGAGAGAAACTGAGTGATCTTTGTGTACCAGAGAGGAACTGAGTGATCTTTGTGTACCAGAGAGGAACTGAGTGATCTTTGTGTACCAGAGAGGAACTGAGTGATCTTTGTGTGTCAAACAGAAACTGAGAGATCTTTGTGTACCAGATAGGAACTGAGTGATCTTTGTGTACCAGAGAGGAACTGAGTGATCTTTGTGTACCAGAGAGGAACTGAGTGATCTTTGTGTGTCAAACAGAAACTGAGTGATCTTCGTGTGTCAGAGAGGAACTGAGTGACCTTTGTGTGTCAGAGAGGAACTGAGTGACCTTTGTGTGTCAGAGAGGAACTGAGTGACCTTTGTGTGTCAGAGAGGAACTGAGTGACCTTTGTGTGCCAGAGAGTAACTGAGTGACCTTTGTGTGTCAGAGAGGAACTGAGTGACCTTTGTGTGTCAGAGAGGAACTGAGTGACCTTTGTGTGTCAGAGAGGAACTGAGTGACCTTTGTGTGCCAGAGAGAAACTGAGTGATCTTTGTGTGTCAGAGAGGAACTGAGTGACCTTTGTGTGTCAGAGAGGAATTGAGTGACCTTTGTGTGTCAGAGAGAAACTGAGTGACCTTTGTGTGTCAGAGAGAAACTGAGTGATCTTTGTGTGTCAGAGAGGAACTGAGTGACCTTTGTGTGTCAGAGAGGAACTGAGTGACCTTTGTGTGTCAGAGAGGAACTGAGTGATCTTTGTGTACCAGAGAGGAACTGAGTGACCTTTGTGTACCAGAGAGGAACTGAGTGATCTTTGTGTGCCAGAGAGGAACTGAGTGACCTTTGTGTGCCAGAGAGGAACTGAGTGATCTTTGTGTGTCAAAGAGAAACTGAGTGATCTTTGTGTACCAGAGAGGAACTGAGTGATCTTTGTGTACCAGAGAGGAACTGAGTGATCTTTGTGTACCAGAGAGGAACTGAGTGATCTTTGTGTACCAGAGAGGAACTGAGTGATCTTTGTGTACCAGAGAGGAACTGAGTGATCTTTGTGTACCAGAGAGGAACTGAGTGACCTTTGTGTACAGAGAGGAACTGAGTGATCTTTGTGTACCAGAGAGGAACTGAGTGATCTTTGTGTACCAGAGAGGAACTGAGTGATCTTTGTGTACCAGAGAGGAACTGAGTGACCTTTGTGTACCAGAGAGGAACTGAGTGACCTTTGTGTGTCAGAGAGGAACTGAGTGACCTTTGTGTACCAGAGAGGAACTGAGTGACCTTTGTGTACCAGAGAGGAACTGAGTGACCTTTGTGTACCAGAGAGGAACTGAGTGACCTTTGTGTACCAGAGAGGAACTGAGTGACATTTGTGTGCCAGAGAGGAACTGAGTGACCTTTGTGTGTCAGAGAGGAACTGAGTGACCTTTGTGTACCAGAGAGGAACTGAGTGATCTTTGTGTACCAGAGAGGAACTGAGTGATCTTTGTGTACCAGAGAGGAACTGAGTGATCTTTGTGTACCAGAGAGGAACTGAGTGATCTTTGTGTGTCAAAGAGAAACTGAGTGACCTTTGTGTACCAGAGAGGAACTGAGTGATCTTTGTGTACCAGAGAGGAACTGAGTGATCTTTGTGTGTCAAAGAGAAACTGAGTGACCTTTGTGTACCAAAGAGGAACTGAGTGATCTTTGTGTACCAGAGAGGAACTGAGTGATCTTTGCGCGAGAGAGAAACAGACATTTGGGGCCAGAGAAAAAATAAGTGTCCTGGCTGGACCAGAGATAAACTAAGTGACCTTTTTTGGACCAGGGAGAAATTAAGTGACCTTTCTGGACTAGAGAGCAACTGACCTTTGTGGGCAAGAGAGAAACTAAGGAACCCTTCGGGTCAGAAAGAAATTAAGTGACTTCGTGGGCCGGAGAGAAAATAAGCGGCCTTTGTGGACCAGAGAGAAACTAAGTGACCTTTGTAAGCTAGAGAGATACTAAGGGACTTTATGAGCCAGAGATAAACAATGTTAACTTTGTAGGCCACAAAGAAATTAGTGACCTTTTATTGTCCACAGAGAAATTAAATGACCTTTGTTGGGCCAGAGAGAAATTAAATTACCTTTATCGGCCAGAGAGAACTAAGTGACTTTTAAGGGATAGGTAGAAACTGGCCTTTTAGGGACAGAAACACACTATGTGACCTTTCTGGGCTAGAGAGAAATTGACATTCGTGGGCCAAAGAGTTACTAAGTGACCTTTTTGAGCCAGAGAGAAATAGACCTTTGTGGGCAGGAGAGTTATTATATGATCTTTGTGACCCAGAGAGAATCTGAGAGACTTTATGGGCCAGAGAGGAACTTGTGACATTTATGGGCCAGAGAGAAACTTGTGACATTTATGGGCCAGAGAGAAACTTGTGACATTTATGGGCCAGAGAGAAACTTGTGACATTAATGGGACAGAGAGAAACTTGTGACATTTATGGGCCAGAGAGGAACTTGTGATATTTATGGGCCAGAGAGAAACTGAGTGACCTTTGTGAGCCAAAGAGAATCTGAGAGACTTTATGGGCCAGAGAGGAACTTGTGACATTTATGGGCCAGAGAGGAACTTGTGACATTTATGGGCCAGAGAGAAACTGAGTGATCTTTGTGGGCCAGAGAGAATCTGAGTGACTTGGTTGAAGTCATGGTTCTCACAATGTTCTTACGTCTGTTGAGATCTAGTCATGGTTTCTCACAATGTTCTCACGTCTAATGAGATCAAGTCATGGTTTCTCACAATGTTCTTACGTCTCTGAGATCAAGTCATGGTTTCTCACAATGTTCTTACGTCTATTGAGATCAAGTCACGGTTTCTCACAATGTTCTTACGTCTATTGAGATCAAGTCATGGTTTCTCACAATGTTCTTACGTCTATTGAGATCAAGTCATGGTTTCTCACAATGTTCTTATGTCTATTGAGATCAAGTCAGGGTTTCTCACAATTTTCTTAGGTCTATTGAGATCAAGTCATGGTATCTCAAAATGTTATCACTTCTATCGAGGTCAAGTTATGGTTTCTCACAATGTTCTTACGTCTATTGAGATCAAGTCATGGTATCTCAAAATGTTATCACGTCTATTGAGATCAAGTCATGGTATCTCACAATGTTATCACTTCTATCGAGGTCACTCATGGTTTCTCGCAATGTTCTTACGTCTATTGAGATCAAGTCAGGGTTTCTCACAATGTTCTTACGTCTCTGAGATCAAGTCAGTGTTTCTCACAATGTTCTTACGTCTATTGAGATCAAGTCAGGGTTTCTCACAATGTTCTTACGTCTATTGAGATCAAGTCATGGTTTCTCACAATGTTATTACGTCTATTGAGATCAAGTCATGGTATCTCACAATGTTATCACGTCTTTTGAGATCAAGTCATGGTATCTCAAAATGTTATCACTTCTATTGAGATGAAGTCATGGTTTCTCACAATGTTCTCACGTCTATTGAGATCAAGTCATGGTTTCTCACAATGTTCTCACGTCTAATGAGATCAAGTCATGGTTTCTCACAATGTTCTTACGTCTAATGAGATCAAGTCATGGTTTCTCACAATGTTATCACGTCTATTGAGATGAAGTCATGGTTTCTCACAATGTTCTCACGTCTAATGAGATCAAGTCATGGTTTATCACAATGTTCTCACGTCTATTGAGATCAAGTCATGGTTTCTCACAATGTTCTCACGTCTATTGAGATCAAGTCATGGTTTCTCACAATGTTCTCACGTCTATTGAGATGAAGTCATGGTTTCTCACAATGTTCTCACGTCTAATGAGATCAAGTCATGGTTTATCACAATGTTATCACGTCTATTGAGATCAAGTCATGGTTTCTCACAATGTTCTCACGTCTAATGAGATCAAGTCATGGTTTCTCACAATGTTCTCACGTCTAATGAGATCAAGTCATGGTTTCTCACAATGTTCTCACGTCTAATGAGATCAAGTCATGGTTTCTCACAATGTTATCACGTCTGTTCTCACTAAGTCAAGTCATGATCAGTACTTACAGTGCAACACGTACTCAGAATCGTCGCTTCCATCGATGGCGATCACACAAACACTTGGCTCCGACATCTTTCCTTTCTTCACTTCTTGTTGGATGAGATGGCCGATGAGAGATAGGACAAACCAGGCCTGACCCAGGCTTTTATTGGTCACGTCCGTCCGTTAAATGGCTCTCTAGCTTGGTGACCTTACCTGCTACCAATGACATTGATGTGATACGTACCCTGCTGTGACGTGTTTGTAACGGATACGGTTACTTGCCTCCTGAGAACAATGGCTTCATTAGAAGGTCACTAAAGTTCAGCGGGAAAGTTACAAAAAGTTATAGTAAGACTTGAAAGATGTATCCGGTTCTTTGTTTCAGCCTTTAGTTGTAGCAAGACCCAGGTAATGGTGTCCATCTCAGAGAAACAGAGAATGTTATCAATAAAACCATCAGATAAAAGGTGCACTCGAAGGTACATGGCGATGTCAGATGTATTCAAGAATAAATCACTGAATATGTCAGGTGTGGTTCAGGAATAAATCACTGGATATGTCAGATGTGGTTCAAGAATAAATCACTGGATATGTCAGATGTGGTTAAAAGAATAAATCACTGGATATGTCAGATGTGGTTCAAGAATAAATCACTAGATATGTCAGATGTGGTTCAGGAATAAATCACTGGATATGTCAGATGTGGTTTAGGAATAAATCACTGGATATGTCAGATGTGGTTCAAGAATAAATCACTGGATATGTCAGATGTGGTTAAAAGAATAAATCACTGGATATGTCAGATGTGGTTCAAGAATAAATCACTAGATATGTCAGATGTGGTTCAGGAATAAATCACTGGATATGTGAGATGTGGTTCAGGAATAAATCACTGGATATGTCAGATGTGGTTCAAGAATAAATCACTGTATATGTCAGATGTGGTTCAGGAATAAATCACTCGATATGTCAGGCCCAAACAGATGTGTTTATGCACATAAGGGAAATTGCAATTTTGACAAAAATAAATGTGTAATGTTGATAAAAATGTGAATAAAATGTTGACATACTTATATGAGCTATGTTGAGAAAAATGTTAATGATGAGACAAAGCATAATAAAGGAAATATAATGGACGGCAGAAACAGAGCAACGGAGAGCCTTCGAGGCAAGGACATAAGTCACGACAAGAATTTTCTTCTCCTTTCCTTCATCATTTGCCTTTCCATGTCGAGGAAAGATATAATTTGATGCTTTTTGCTCTTCTGCTCGCCTCTGCTGCTTTTATGTTTCATTGTCTTTCTAATATTCCATCAATCCACCTTTTTCGTGGTCGGCACTTGGCTCTGGTGTTCTCGCAACGTTTATTCAAGGTTCGTTGTGCTGTGCTTTGATCACTCTGCCTTGTCACGTGGCCAAACCATTGTATCTGTTGTTTCTTTATATATTATGTGGCTGTGGTTATTCCTAACTTTTTTCTCTCAGTTTTGCATTTCTGATCTTATCTCTTAGATTGTTTCCTATAATTTGTCTAAGACATTTAATCTCAGTAGAGGTTATTTTTGTATTGTTCTTGCATCTGGGGTCAAGGTATGGCATTGGTAGCACAACGTTAGGAAGATTGTATTGTATAGTGCTCGTTTTGCCTCTAGAGTTATTTCCTTGTTGCACAATAGTGGTGATAACTGTCCAATGATTTGACAAGCTTTGTTACATCTTGAATCTACCTCTGCTGTTTGTGAATTGTCGTTTGTCACTTCCTAGGTATTTGAAATCCTCTACTTGTTTTAGTTGCCTACCTTCTATAGTCATGTTGATGTTCTCTTTCTCTTTTGCGATATTCATGACTTCTGTTTTGTTGATGTTGATTTTCATGTTGTATTGTGTACCTGTGCTTTTGAGTCTATTTAAGTGTTCTTTTTTTCAAAGTATTAGTGCCTGATCGTCTGCAAATAAAAGCTCGTTGATCTCCTCTGTCTCTGATAGGTTGGCTAGCTTGCATATATAGTCCATGAATGTAATAAACAGTAGGGGGGAGCACGCATCCCTGTCTTACTCCTGATCTAACTTCGAAGTGGTCTGTGTAGCCTGCTGTTGTTCTGACCCTGCAGCTGATGTTGATCTAGAAACTTTTAATAAGGTTGGTTTGATGTTGGCTTACTCCGTATGTTGTTAGTATCTCCTACAGTTGTTCTCTATATACTCTGTTTAATGTTTTTCCTGGTCAATGAAAACTATCTACAAATGTTGATTGTGTTCTGTTGTCTTTTCTGCAAGCTGTTTTAATGTGAATAGAGCGTCAGTAAATCCTCTGTATTTTTTCGGAACCCCATTTGAGAATCGCTTAACTGTAGTTCTATAATTGAATCTCATACTTTTTTTCCACAATTTTGGCGTATAACTTTCCTACATGGCTGAGAAGCGATATACCTCTATACTGATTGCAGTCTCTTGCTACTTTTCTTTGTTTCCTATTGGTACAATGATTGCCTGTTGCCAGTCTTCTGTGGCATTTTGTTGGTGCCATGCTGCATTGAATATTCTGTACAGCCATGTAACTCCTGTTTCTCCTACTGCTGCTATTATTTCTACTGGTACGTTATCTATCCTATTTAATTATTTCTTGGTGCATATTTGATTACTTCTTCTGTTTCCTCTTTCATGATGTTGGGTTTAGTGTTTATGCGTTCTTGCGTAGTTTTTGTTGCTTTATGGGTAGTTGGTGTCTTGTTTAATAGGTCTTCGATATATTCTTTCAATCTCTGTTTCATATGTTGGTTATTCGATATTGGCTGTCTGTCTTTGTCATTTATGAGTTCAGTGGGATCGTGGTTGTTTTTTCCTGCTGGTGTTTCTTTTATTGCTTTGTGGAAGTCTCTTATGACTATCTTGAAGTCTCTACTCATTTTTTGTCTGAATTCTGTCCAATTCTTTTGCTTAGCTTCTTTGATAAAAATTCTAACTTTTTTTTCAGACCAAGACATGTTTTTAGTATTTTTCTTAGTTTTTTATCTCTCTCCAATTTATAAATAGTTTCTTCTTTTCTTCAACTGCTCCTCTGATTACATCGTCCCACCATTGGGTGCTCTTTTGCCCTTAGTTTTGCTCCATATTCTGTAGTTGCGATGTTGGTTATTGTTTAAACTGATCCAGTCTTCATCTACTCTGCTTACTTCGTTAGGGGGTTTCTTGAGTTCCTCTTTAGTTGGCAACACTGATAGAAAATAACAAACTGAAGTTAAAGGTTGCCACCCCTGCCTTGCATGACGTATGGGGAATGTGGTGTTACTAGCCACATTTTTATGTGACCACTGCACATTTTTGGGTAATGTGGTCGGTATTACGCCAGGTCGAGTTTACTTTCCAGAAAATACACATTTTTAGAGGCTGAGTGAACCCGGAGCCTTGTCGGTTCAAAGGAAAAAACCACCAATTTTGGGGATTGAACTCAGATCTTTCTGATCGGGAAGTGAGGACACTAACCACTGAGCCACCGAGGTGAGGACACTAACCACTGAGCCACCGAGGTGAGGACACTAACCACTGGGCCACCGAGGTGAGGACACTAACCACTGAGCCACCGAGGTGAGGACACTAACCACTGAGCCACCGAGGTGAGGACACTAACCACTGAGCCACCAGGGTGAGGACACAAACCACTGAGCCACCGAGGTGAGGACACTAACCGCTGAGCCACCGAGGTGAGGACACTAACCACTGAGCCACCGAGGTGAGGACACTAACCACTGAGCCACCGAGGTGAGGACACTAACCACTGAGCCACCAAGGTGAGGACACTAACCACTGAGCCACCGAGGTGAGCACACTAACCACTGAGCCACCGAGGTGAGGACACTAACCGCTGAGCCACCAAGGTGAGGACACTAACCACTGAGCCACCGAGGTGAGCACACTAACCACTGAGCCACCGAGGTGAGGACACTAACCACTGAGCCACCGAGGTGAGGACACTAACCACTGAGCCACCGAGGTGAGCACACTAACCACTGAGCCACCGAGGTGAGGACACTAACCACTGAGCCACCGAGGTGTTATTACACTAACCACTGAGGTGAGGACACTAACCACTGAGCCACCGAGGTGAGGATACTAACCACTGAGCCACCGAGGTGAGGACACTAACCACTGAGCCACCGGGGTGAGGACACTAACCACTGAGCCACCGAGGTGAGCACACTAACCACTGAGCCACCGAGGTGAGGACACTAACCACTGAGCCACCGAGGTGAGCACACTAACCACTGATCCACCGAGGTGAGGACACTAACCACTGAGCCACCGAGGTGAGGACACTAACCACTGAGCCACCGAGGTGAGGACACTAACCACTGAGCCACCGAGGCTACCAATAGAGAAAACGATAAAAAGTAGTGAGCGTCCTAGATCGCCGACGCAAGACGGGACGGGGTGTAAAATGGAGAATATAAATAACGCACTTCCACTTTGACGGGCGCCGCGATAGCTCAGTGGTTAGTGAACTGGACTACAAATGACAAGAGGTAGGTTTCAATCCCAACCGACGGCTTCCGGTTCACCGAGCCTTAAATGGGCTCCGAATTTTTTTTTCTGAAAAAGTAAAGCGACACGGGCGTAATACCGACCACATTACCCAACAAATCATGTGCCGAAAGTCTGTAAAAATGATGTTCCCTATCACCATATTCTCTATATGCCACTTGGCGTGACGGGGCACTTTACTTGTTTTTTTTAACCCTCACTTTGACCTCATAGCGACTGGTATACCTCCACCGCCCTTTCTTCATCGCGTCACACTGTCCACATTTGTTTGTGACGTTGACAGGAAGATTGCGCGTTCCTGATAAGATCTGTCACCGTCATCGGAGAGCAGCATTTTGTTCGTCTCTCTCTCGTTGTACCTTTGGGCTGGAAGGCGTTCACGGGAAAGGGAAAAGGCGTTCTCTACAGAGAATGACGGCCGTGACGACCACCTGTCACTACTAGTTAAGCAGCCTATCATTAGTATAGAGACGGGTCTTGTTTCTTGGTTATAGGATCACCATCATTGTACTCACACTGTGTCTACTGGCAATTCCGCCTTTGACATGGTTACGTTGAAAGATCTCAGAACAGAGCACGAAATCCGTAGCAGCGATTAGAATCTTGGAGGAAAGTCAGATTCTTGGAGGAATGTCAGAATCTTGGAGGAATGTCAGAATTTTGGAGGAATGTCAGAATCCAGGCTAATGTCAATTTTATTTACGGTAAAAATGTTACTGTTTTGCGTTCTTTTTTTCTTGGGGGGGTCTGCAAAAGGAGAGCTGACTGCTGTCAGCGAATCATAGCTGATAGCTGGCACCAGGTTCAAGGTGAACCAGAACTTTCCAGATCCCACTTTATCTCTCCGGGATGCCCCTAAAAACATATTAACCAGTCTAGTCTGGACAAGTGAATAGAGGTCCGGAGGAAAGGCAACCCGGTATACACAAATGTCATGCTGAAGTCGGATGTTTTTAGTCGATTAATCGAAAGGCGCAAATATCACAGTTCTAGTGCAAAACGTCAACAGATCGCATCTACGTCGACATTAACCGTCCCTTTAATGGCGAATGACAAGGAGGTATAGACTGTTCTTTTAGTCATATGGTGGACGCGAGCAAATAAACATATGACTATTTTATAAGAGAAAGGTGAACGCGAGCAAATAGATATATGACTATTGTATAAGAGAGAGGTGAACGCGAGCAAATAAACATATGACTATTTTATAAGAGAGAGGTGAACGCGAGCAAATAAACATATGACTATTTTATAAGAGAGGTGAACGCGAGAAAATAAACATATGACTATTGTATAAGAGAGAGGTGAACGCGAGCAAATAAACATATGACTATTTTATAAGAGAGAGGTGAACGCGAGCAAATAAACATATGACTATTTTATAAGAGAGGTGAACGCGAGAAAATAAACATATGACTATTTTATAAGAGAGAGGTGAACGCGAGCAAATAAACATATGACTATTGCATAAGAGAAAGGTGAACGCCAGCAAATAAACATATGACTATTTTATAAGAGAGAGGTGAACGCGAGCAAATAAACATATGACTATTGTAAAAGAGAGAGGTGAACGCGAGCAAATAACATATGACTATTGTATAAGAGAGAGGTGAACGCGAGCAAATAAACTTATGACTATTGTATAATAGAGAAGTGAACGCGAGCAAATAAACATATGACTATTTTATAAGAGAGAGGTGAACGCGAGCAAATAAACATATGACTATTTTATAAGAGAGAGGTGAACGCGAGCAAATAAACATATGACTATTGCATAAGAGAGAGGTGAACGCGAGCAAATAAACATATGACTATTGTATAAGAGAGAGGTGAACGCGAGCAAATAAACATATGACTATTTTATAAGAAAGAGGTGAACGCGAGCAAATAAACATATGACTATTTTATAAGAGAGAGATGAACGCGAGCAAATAAACATATGACTATTGTATAAGAGAGAAGTGAACGCGAGCAAATAAACATATGACTATTTTATAAGAGAGAGGTGAACGCGAGCAAATAAACATATGACTATTTTATAAGAGAGGTGAACGCGAGCAAATAAACATATGACTATTTTATAAGAGAGAGGTGAACGCGAGCAAATACACATATGACTATTGCATAAGATAAAGGTGAACGCGAGCAAATAAACATATGACTATTTTATAAGAGAGAGGTGAACGCGAGCAAATAAACATATGACTATTTTATAAGAGAAAGGTGAACGCGAGCAAATAAACATGTGACTATTTTATAAGAGAGAGGTGAACGCGAGCAAATAAACATATGACTATTGTATAAGAGAGAGGTGAACGCGAGCAAATAAACATATGACTACTTTATAAGAGAGAGGTGAACGCGAGCAAATAAACATATGACTATTTTATAAGAGAAAGGTGAACGCTAGCAAATAAACATATGACTATTGTATAAGAGAGAGGTGAACGCGAGCAAACAAACATATGACTATTATATAAGAGAGAGGTGAACGCGAGCAAATAAACATATCACTATTGCATAAGAGAGAGGTGAACGCGAGCAAATAAACATATGACTATTGTATAAGAGAGAGGTGAACGCGAGCAAATAAACATATGACTATTGTATAAGAGAGAGGTGAACGCGAGCAAATAAACATATGACTATTGTATAAGAGAGAGGTGAACGCGAGCAAATAAACATATGACTATTGTATAAGAGAGAGGTGAACGCGAGCAAATAAACATATGACTATTGTATAAGAGAGAGGTGAACGCGAGCAAATAAACATATGACTATTTTATAAGAGAGCGGTGAACGCTAGCAAATAAACATATGACTATTGTATAAGAGAGAGGTGAACGTGAGCAAACAAACATATGACTATTATATAAGAGAGAGGTGAACGCGAGCAAACAAACATATGACTATTGCATAAGAGAAAGGTGAACTCGAGCAAATAAACATATGACTATTGTATAAGAGAGAGGTGAACGCGAGCAAATAAACATGTGACTATTTTATAAGAGAGGCAGAATGATAGGAAGACAATCAGATAGCCAACACGCTAATCAGCGACTTGCTACAGAACATACCCACCAGAAATACATGTATCTCCTCAACTTGGAATCAATAGCAGACAGACTTAGAACAAGTAACTATAATGAGAAGACAACAACTAGAAAGTATGTGTTTCTGTATGCCTGTATGTCTACCTATCAATTCAATACATTCTATCTATGTCACTCTCATTTATTATCTCGATCCCATTTCTTATCTCACTCTCATTTCTTATCTCACTCTCATATCTTAACTCACTTTAAAATCTTATCTCCCTCACTTTTTTCTCACTCTTATTTCTTATTTCACTCACTTTATAACTCACTCTCATTACTTATCTTACTCACCTCATAACTCACTCTCATTACTTATCTTACTCACTTCATAACTCACTCTCATTACTTATCTCACTCACTTTATAACGCACTCTCATTACTTATCTCACCACTTCATAACTCACTCTTATTACTTTCTTAACTGCTTCTAAACCCCATATAACAACTTACTACCTCTTTCTGTCTACTTGTCCCTGTTCTCTCTCTGGTTATCATCTTTCCTCATTTACTCTTTTCCTCTCTGTTTCTTACTTCATTTTCTTTCTGAATTTCTTTCTTTTTTGCGCTCTTTAAATCCCGTAGTCTTCGTTTCTCTCTCTCTCTCTCTCTCTCTCTCTCTCTCTCTCTCTCTCTCTCTTCTTTTTCCCCTCTACTTCCTCTCATTCCCTTTTGCTCTTCTACGCTCTCTCTGTCTCATTCTCTCACACACATGTTTTATCGATACTGAACTAATTACCCTATTGCACGCAACCCCTTTCTCCAGTGACTTCCACAGCACTCCCGTCTCGTGCCGCCACTGCCACGCCCTGACATGTAATCAAACGAGCTTACAGGAAGATCAAACATGGCGGAAGGAGTCAGAATTCTGTCCGCACGTTCCATTTCCCGCCACATTCACACAATCTGTTCGTTGCTAGTTTGTTGTAACTGTGTACCCAAACTGCCATCGTCTGTCTGACATTACAAATTGGATATTGTGTTCTACTCAGAATGACAAACTGTGAAATGTCAGCCGGAATGGTCCAGTTTACGCCATTCACGATGGGAAAGATCAAGTGGTGGTTTCATATTCTGGACGTGGACAGGGACTCCACTGTTTCTGTGATGGACTTCCGTCTCATCGCTGACAGATATGTCCAGGTATGGTGGTCGTGCGCACACATACAAATACACATATACTTACATTTAGACATGAATACATATCACATACACACACATACACATTGTATATTTTGTAAAACTACTGTGATGATCCGGCTACTTATATATGATAATGTTTTAATTAATTCACAGACCTGCTTCTTCGTTCTCTCATACATATCCATTATCTAGTGGCTCGTTGACGTTACATGTTACGTCACATTAATGTACTAGTGGCAATGTGCGGTTCTACTGAGATTTAAGGTACAACAAATATCAACACGCATAATTGAGTCGAAAGGGCATAACTGAAACCAAGAGATATAAATGAGACAAAGGGCATAACTGAGGCCATGAGATATAAATGAGACAAAGGGCATAACTGAGGCCATGAGATATAAATGACACAAAGGGCATAACTGAGGCCATGAGATATAAATGAGACAAAGGGCATAACTGAGGCCATGAGATATAAATGAGAGAAAGGGCATAACTGAAACCAAGAGATATAAATGAGACAAAGGGCATAACTGAGGCCATGAGATATAAATGAGACCATGGGGCATAACTGAGGCCATGAGATATAAATGAGACCATGGGGCATAACTGAGGTCATGAGATATAAATGAGACAAAGGGCATAACTGAGACCATGAGATATAAATGAGACAAAGGGCATAACTGAGACCATGAGATATAAATGAGACCATGGGGCATAACTGAAACCAAGAGATATAAATGAGACCATGGGGCATAACTGAGGCCATGAGATATAAATGAGACCATGGGACATAACTGAAACCAAGAGATATAAATGAGACCATGGGGCATAACTGAGGCCATGAGATATAAATGAGACCATGGGGCATAACTGAGGCCATGAGATATAAATGAGACAAAGGGCATAACTGAAACCAAGAGATATAAATGAGACCATGGGGCATAACTGAGGCCATGAGATATAAATGAGACAAAGGGCATAACAGAGGCCATGAGTTATAAATGAGACAAAGGTCATAACTGAGGCCATGAGATATAAATGAGACAAAGGGCATAACTGAAACCAAGAGATATAAATGAGACCATGGGGCATAACTGAGGCCATGAGATATAAATGAGATAAAGGGCATAACTGAGACCAAGAGATATAAATAAGACCATGGGGCATAACTGAGGCCATGAGATATAAATGAGACAAAGGGCATAACTGAGACCATGAGATATAAATGAGACAAAGGTCATAACTGAGGCCATGAGATATAAATGAGACAAAGGGCATAACTGAAACCAAGAGATATAAATGAGACCATGGGGCATAACTGAGGCCATGAGATATAAATGAGACCAAGGGCATAACTGAGACAATGAGATATAAATGAGACAAAGGGCATAACTGAGGCCAATGAGATATAAATGAGACAAAGGGCATAACTGAGACCAATGAGATATAAATGAGACAAAGGGCATAACTGAGACCAATGAGATATAAATGAGACAAAGGGCATAACTGAGACCATGAGATATAAATGAGACAAAGGGCATAACTGAGACCAATGAGATATAATGAGGCAAAGGGCATAACTGAAACCAAGAGATATAAATGACACCATGGGGCATAACTGAGGCCATGAGATATAAATGAGACAAAGGGCATAACTGAGACTATGATATATAAATGAGATAAAGGGTATAACTGAGACAATGAGATATAAATGAGACAAAGGGCATAACTGAGGCCATGAAATATAAATGAGACAAAGGGCATAACTGAGGCCATGAGATATAAATGAGACAAAGGGCATAACTGAGACAATGAGATATAAATGAGACAAAGGACATAACTGAAACAATGAGATATAAATGAGACAAAGGACATAACTGAGACAATGACATATAAATGAGACAAAGGACATAACTGAGACAATGAGATATAAATGAGACAAAGGACATAACTGAGACCATTGAGCATAACTGAGGCAATGAGATATAAATGAGACAAAGGACTTAACTGAGACAATGAGATATAAATGAGACAAAGGACATAACTGAGACAATAAGATATAAATAAGACAAAGGACATAACTGAGACAATGAGATATAAATGAGACAAAGAACATAATTGAGACAATGAGATATAAATAAGACAAAGGACATAACTGAGGCAATGAGATATAAATAAGACAAAGGACATAACTGAGACAATGAGATATAAATGAGACAAAGGACATAATTGAGACAATGAGATATAAATAAAACAAAGGACATAACTGAGGCAATGAGATATAAATGAGACAAAGGACATAACTGAGACAATGAGATATAAATAAGACCAAAAGGAATAACTAAGACCAAGGATAAAGGCAAAAGGCATAAACGTTAACAAGGAGCATAAATTACATCGGAGGCATAACTGAGATAATGGGGCGTAACTGAAATTAAGAGGAATAACTGAAACCAGTGTGCATAAATGAGATCAAGAGGCATAACTGAGACCAAGGGGCATAACTGAGAACAAGAGGCATAACTGAGAACAAGGGGCATAACTGAGAACAAGAGGCATAACTGAGACTAAGAGGCATAACTGAGACCAAGAGGCATAACTGAGACCAAGAGGCATAACTGAGAACAAGAGGCATAACTGAGACCAAGAGGCATAACTGAGACTAAGAGGCATAACTGAGACCAAGAGGCATAACGGAGACTAAGAGGCATAACTGAGACCAAGAGGCATAACTGAGACCAAGAAGCATAACTGAGACTAAGAGGATATTGAACCTAAGAGGCATAACAAGACCATGAGGCATAACTGAGAAGCAGAATCTCTTCACGTGGTCATCAAAAATGTGAAAAAAATCGGTTATCTTTTACAGTTGACATTTAAAAAAAAAAGAATGAAAGAAAACAAGAAAGTATTTTTAAAATAAAACACAGAACGAAATCTTCATTTTCTTTGGTCAAAGCATACCTGCATAACAGGAGAGCCAGGGTACAACTGGGTGGTCTTAACGGTAAGACGGTCCTACTGCGCCAGAGCGTCCCACAGGGAGGGCTACTATCTCCAACACTTTTTCTAATCTACATCAATGACCTAGTTACTGAACATGGTATCAAAGTGGCATTGTATGCAGATGACTTGGTAATGTGGTGCACAGAGGAGTATGCAACAGTGACCTCCAAATTGTTGCAAAGAGCTACGAATGCACTGAACTCATGGACAAATAGCCTCAACTATATGTGGGCACATGTAGGGGAGTGGAGTGTAGAACCTCGACTATATGTGGGCACATGTAGGGGAGTGGAGTGTAGAACTTCGACAATATGTGGGCACATGTAGGGGAGTGGAGTGTAGAACTTCGACAATATATGGGTACATGCAGGGGAGAGGAAAGTAGAGCTGAGATAATGGGGCGTAACTGAAATTAAGAGGAATAACTGTATTTGGGCACATTCACTGTATGTGGGCACATGTAAGGGAGTAGAGTATAGAGCCTCCACTATATGTACGAGAGTGGAGTGTATAGCCTTCACTATATGTAGGGGAGTGGAGTATAGAGTCACCACTACATGTAGGGGAGTGGAGTATAGAGCCTCCACTATATTTGGGCACATCTTTTGAGCGAGCAAGACTCAGTGGTCTCTTTCGCTGAATGCCTGACCTTCCGTGACCAACAGTGAATGACCCAACCTTTCCCCAGCTGGACTGACTGGCAGGGACGAGCATCGATCCCTAGTGATGGGCGTGAACAGCGAGCCCTCTATATCCACGCTAGTCAATTTCCCCCCCCCCCCCCCTTTTCCATCTAGTAAGGCGTGGAGGAAACCTTTCCTTACTTAATGTCGCCAAAATATTAACCGTGAACCTCACCAACTTTTGCTACACCCTTAACGTTGTTGACGTCCACTAGAAAAGTGTTCCCCCGTTTAGGGTAAGTGAGACACTAGATGACATGATTAGTCTCATAGAAGCTACATGTATATTATTACTTCTGCGATCGCTTCAGAGTTTCTGTCCTGGTTAATCAAATTACCACACATATTTTGATATGACCAACTTGAGTGCGATCAAGCCCGCAGTCTCCAAGAGGAAGTTACTTTCTCTCGCTGAAGACCAGTTCAAAGCCATGATTGGAACATACAGACAAATTGTGTCGTCACCGCTTTCCGGACAGAAATAAACATTTCCAATCCTCACACATTTTCTAGATTCCACTGACGTGTCTGGGAGGCACACGTCACTTGTCGTACGATCGCCATTTGGAAGATTTCTGCAGCAGTTTCCGGTTAGCTTTTGTTTTTGTTATCTCCATGAATATTTGTCTGCACTGTGTGGAAGCATAGAGTGCATTAGAAATGCATTATCAGTTAATATGTATGAGCTAGATGGAAGTCAGGACAGCAGAGGAAGACGCGCTCATAGAAATGTTTAATGATGGCGCTCTACTTAAGTCGTTATTGCTCTTAAGATGTCTTGGATAATGAAAAAGAGCAATGCAAACATATTTAAAGACTTTAACATTAAAAAGAACTCTTAGAAACACCATTGTACAGGGGAATTAAAATATTTTGGAATCGTCAAAAGAGACAGCGGGCTGGAAAGAACAATAATGGAAGGCATGGTTTCTGGGCGACGCATCAGGGGCAGACAAAGAAGAAGGTGATTTCAAGACATCAAGGAGACCTTGAACACGACAACAAAAGAAGTTGAAGGTCTGGCTACAGACAGAGATTCTTTCAGACGTGCTGTGGTGAATGTAACGTTCTGTGGGCGATCTGACAACTGACAGCGATTCTTTCAGACGTGCTGTGGTGAATGTAACGTTCTGTGGGCGATCTGACAACTGACAGAGATTCTTTCAGACGTGCTGTGGCGAATGTAACGTTCTGTGGCCGATCTGACAACTGACAGAGATTCTTTCAGACGTGCTGTGGTGAATGTAACGTTCTGTGGGCAATCTGACAACAGACAGAGATTCTTTCAGACGTGCTGTGGTGAATGTAACGTTCTGTGGGCGATCTGACAACTGACAGAGATTCTTTCAGACGTGCTGTGGTGAATGTAACGTTCTGTGGGCGATCTGACAACAGGCAGAGACTCTTTCAGACGTACTGTGGTGAATGTAACGTTCTGTGGGCGATCTGACAACAGACATAGATTCTTTCAGATGGGCTGTGGTGAATGTAACGTTCTGTGGGCGATCTGACAACAGACAGAGACTCTTTCAGACGTGCTGTGATGAATGCAACGTTCTGTGGGCGATCTGACAACAGACACAGATTCTTTCAGATGGGCTGTGATGAATGCAACGTTCTGTGAGAGATCTGACTAGAGACAGGTTCTTTCAGACGGACTGTGGTGAATGTAACGTTTTGTAAAGGACATATGACCTGATGATAGTGCCCTAAAACTGAAGTTCATGCAACAGCCTGTCCCACATTTCAGAGCTCAACTACAAGTAGACTTGGCTGAGAGACGTGACAAATATTTATCGAGCACGCGCTTACCCTCGAGTCAGTGCTGACACACAACGTCCACTAAGCAAGTGAGATCAGGAGTAAGGGAAATTAGAAAAAAAATAGAAAAAATGGTATGTTAGAAGCTTTACGTGATTAGTAGACGACACAGATTTGAACGACGTTTCGGCCCAATAGCCCTTCAGCAGGAACAAACAAAACACACACACACACACACACGGATATGTAAGTGAAACTAATCCTACATAGCTAACCAGTAACGAAACATCAAAAAAAAATAATCGAAATATGTTAAAGAAAATACAAATGTCTTCCCTGTGTGTCCTGAGTTACTCGGACCGTGGATCAGAGTCAACAGGGAATGGTAAACCGAGTGTGCCTGTAATTATACCAAGCTCAAGTCAGGTGAAGGGTTCTAAAAATACACGAGTGAGGGGAACGCTGTCTAGGTGAACTCGATCGCGAAGACACTGATAATGTCTGAAAGTATAAAGGGCCCAAAAACATGTATACACACACTCAGGGTCGTGCATACATATGTACACGTACAGACGGACATGCATATACCTATACATATCAATCCACGCATGCTTACATACACATATATGCATACCAACTAGCACACCCATACATGCATATATATATATATATATATATATATATATATATATATATATATGTATATATATACACCAATGCCATACATATGAGCACATACATGCATGTGCACATCTATACGGGGATAATCATGTATGTGCAGGAATGTGCGTAAATGCACACAGAACCAGAGGAGTTCACACCGGGATCCGTGTGCAAACACAAAGGGGATAGAATAGAGCAGAGACTAACAGGTACTCAAAAGGCGGAAAGAGTGAGATGTCTGAGAGTGGGGTACAATGAAAACACATAAGGGGTAAGTAGCATATAAAAACGGTATAGAGGAGAACACCGAAGTGTCTCAATGGGGACTAGAGAAGGAGAACTATAGGTAGCATGCACCGTAGATAGACCAAAGAGCCCAAATATGGGCAGTAGAGAAGGCTATGCAAAAAGGAAAGGAGTAACCGAAAGGGAACTATGTGTATGAGTGTGATACATTCATTCCTCGTGGGGTCAGCGAACCATACTGGACAATGAGGCGATTTTCCAAAGTATATCGGCTGCGGTCGCCAGAGTGACAAAGGACAATACCAGTGACACGGATGTCGTCTTTGCCCTTGTGATCCGGGGAGTTGAAGTGGGAAGACACTGGAGTGCCAGTATTCTGTTGGACATCTCGTAGATGTTCACAAAATCTCTCCGCTAATCTTCTCCCAGACTCACCAATATAGGTCATGTGACATCGTTGGCATATGATGGCATAAATGATGTTGCGGGACACACATGTGAAGCCATGCTTGATCTCGAACCGTCCATTAGGGAATAAGACCGAGTCAGTAGGGAGCATATAGGCACAAGTGATACAGTTACGACCACAAGGGGCCGTAGCGAAGTGTGGAGGGTGGGAGCGAGGGAGACGGCTCCTAACCAGAATATCTCTCAAATTCCTGTCGCGCTTGAAAGCGATCATCGGGGGATCACTAAAAAGTAGACGGGTAGTGGGATCAGAGAGGAGAATGGAACGGTAGCGGTTGAGTATCCTCACAGCAGCTAAGTTGTGAGGATGATATGTGAGGGATCCAGGACGTCCCATCGTGTCAGCGTGTGCTTGCCCGACTGAACACATATCAGACTATCTAGACAGTGTCTTCCAGCCCATTGTTGCTAGTCTTCCCTTATATGTCAAGGACACTAACCATGCACTTAGTATCTTCTCTTCCATCTCTCTCTCCCGTGGTCACTCATACCGACTTTTTACCCTTGATGTTTGCTCTCTCTACACCTCTATTCCTCACTCCGACGGCCTCTTAGCTCTACGTTTCTTTCTTGACCAGAGGCAACACCCCTCGGTTGATGCTGCCACCCTTCTCCGCCTCACTGAGCTTGTACTCAACCTCAACACCTTTGAGTTCGATGGTAACTTCTATGACCAAGTCAGTGGAGTAGCCATGGGCACCAAGATGGGCCCCAGTTATGCTTGCCTATTTATGGATCACCTGGAGCACCAAATTCTCAATTCTTATCAAGGTCCCCTTCCCATCATATACCTTCGGTACATTGATGACTGCTTCGGACTTACCGATCTACCTGAGGATGACCTCTCCAGGTTTATCGACTATATTGGTAGCTATCACAAAGCTATCAAGTTCACATCTTGTATATCCACTTCCTGTGTTACCTTCCTAGATCTTATTGTTTCTCTGGGTACTTCTGGTCTCCACACCTCGGTTTTCTATAAACCCACAGACGCCCATTGTTATCTTCTCTACACATCATCCCATTCACCTTCTTGCCGTGATTCTATTCCGTTCTCCCAGCTATTGCGTCTCCGTCGCATCTGCCAGGATGACCAAGATTTCCTCCTACAGGCTCACCTCATGTTAGGTTTCTTCAACCGCCGGCTTTATCCAGACTCGATCCTCCAGTCTGCCCTCAAGCGGGTCCTCCTTATCTCCCGTCCCGAGGCACTCACCTCTTCCAACAGCCCACCCCCCTCTGAGAGAACTATACTCACCCTCACATATCATCCTCACAACTTAGCTGCTGTGAGGATACTCAACCGCTACCGTTCCATTCTCCTCTCTGATCCCACTACCCGTCTACTTTTTAGTGATCCCCGATGATCGCGTTCAAGCGCGACAGGAATTTGAGAGACATTCTGGTTAGGAGCCGTCTCCCTCGCTCCCACCCTCCACACTTCGATACGACCCCTTGTGGTCGTAACTGTATCACCTGTGCCTATGTGCTCCCTACTGACTCGGTCTTATTCCCTAATGGACGGTTCGAGATCAAGCATGGCTTCACATGTGTGTCCCGCAACATCATTTATGCCATCATATGCCAACGATGTCACATGACCTATATTGGTGAGTCTGGGAGAAGATTAGCGGAGAGATTTTGTGAACATCTACGAGATGTCCAACAGAATACTGGTACTCCAGTGTCTTCCCACTTCAACTTCCCGGATCACAAGGGCAAAGACGACATCCGTGTCACTGGTATTGTCCTTTGTCACTCTGGCGACCGCAGCCGATATACTTTGGAAAATCGCCTCATTGTCCAGTATGGTTCGCTGACCCCACGAGGAATGAATGTATCACACTCATACACATAGTTCCCTTTCGGTTACTCCTTTCCTTTTTGCATAGCCTTCTCTACTGCCCATATTTGGGCTCTTTGGTCTATCTACTATGCCATGCTACCTATAGTTCTCCTTCTCTAGTCCCCATTGAGACACTTCGGTGTTCTCCTCTATACCTTTTTTCTATGCTACTTACCCCTTATGTGTTTTCATTGTACACCGCACTCAGACATCTCACTCTTTCCGCCTTTTGAGTGCCTGTTAGTCTCTGTTCTATTCTATCCCCTTTGTGTTTGCACACGGATCCCGGTGTGAACTCCTCTGGTTCTGTGCGCATTTACGCACATTCCTACACATACATGATTATCCCCGTATAGATGTGCACATGCATGTATGTGCTCATAAGTATGGCATTGGTGTGTGTGTATATATATATATATATATATATATATATATATATATATATATATATCCTCATCAAGGCCAGCTCCTTGTCGTGGGGATGGGGCTTAACAGTCACCAGGGACTGAAAACTAAGACTGGCCAGGCCTTCCTACAACTGAGCAAGACCACAGTCTGCTCTAGCAAGTTCAAGTGCTGAAGTCGGAGGCAACCAGCCAAAAGGCGCACAACAATCAGGATGCCACGCACTCAACGCATATGGAAGTATGTCTATAACCGCAAATCGATATGGCACTCGCCCTGTGATGGGCACTCAGGCAGGTGCAGCGCCGGGCCCTCAGCCTCGAAAGGGCCCAACCTCTATTACTGGATGTCCTTCTCAACCGCTCTGTGGAGTCAGGGGGCGAGAGAATAGAGCTACTGGCCAATCCAAAATAAGACCACTTAAAATAATGCACTGGAATGCTGAAGGCATCAACAGCAAAAGAGATGGGTACAGTAAAAAGATAGAATTAGAAAATATCCTGCATGAAGAACAAATAAGCATATGCTGTTTGCAGGAAACCCATCTAAACAACGACATAGCCTTGAAGATTAGGGGATACCAGTGCTACCGATCTGACAGAATAAATAGACAAAAGGGTGGAATACTGACTCTTGTAAGGAACAACATTAATGCATGTCAGATTGAAGTGTATATGGATGGGGCGGAATATCAAATACTGCACCTCAGGACAGGAAATACAGACTTCCACCTACTTAACTACTACTGTCCAAGTGACCGCCCACTAGCACTAGACACAATTACATTAAAAGAAAGAATAATTGTATGTGGAGACTTTAACAGCCACTCACAGAGCTGGGGCTATGAACATATGGACAAGAGAGGTGAAGAGCTTGAAAATTGGCAGGATGACAATGGGCTTATACTATTAAACCAGACAACAGATCCACCAACATTCTACTCCAGATCATGGCATACCACATCTACACCAGACCTTGCTTTCCATTCACCAGACCTGGATTGGAATATCACACGAATTGTTGGGAAACAACTTGGAGGCAGCGACCACCGACCAGTCTTTTTAGTGGTGCAAAATGAGGCCATCAGGGAGAGCAGCACTCTCTCCAGATGGAATTACACAAAGGCAGACTGGAAAATGTATCAACACTACACCAGTGTACTGACTAAAGATATAAATACAGATAGAGACATCAACAAAATAGTTGATGAATTCAGTAGACTAATAATACAAGCTGCCAGTGAAACAATACCTAGAGGGGCACGGAAACACTACAAACCATACTGGAGTAGTGAACTAGAGGAACTGCACAATGACATGGAAACATCTCGAAAGCAAGCAGAAAATAACCCTTGCCAAGAACACCACAACAACTACCAGCATGCTAAAGCCAAATTTCAACGGGCTAAACTACAAGCCAGACGGAGAAGCTGGAAAGAGAAAACAGAGTCCTTGAATCTTGAACGAGACACAAGAAAAGTGTGGAAGCTTGTAAAACAGCTGAATGATGAAAGGAACACCAAAATTACACTGAAGAAGGATGGAAACATTCTAACAGGTAAACATGCAGCAAATTACTTTGCAGACTCCTTTGCAAATGACAATAATATTGAAATTAGCCTAGAAAAACGACAAGAGACCCGTTTAAAACAACAAAATGCAAGACAAGAAGAGACCACACATGAAGTAATGGAAACACCCATTACACAAAGAGAGCTAGAGCTGGCAATATCCAAATTAAAAATGAAAAAGTCACCAGGCAATGATGGAGTGTCCAATGAAATGATTAAGAACTTGGGAACTGCAGCTAAAGCAAAACTACTGCAGATCTACAACATTTGCTGGATCACAGGTAGAGTGCCACAGGCATGGAGAGAAGCAATTATGATACCATTACTAAAGCCAGGAAAAGATGGTTCAATGACATCCAGCTATAGACCAATCAGCCTTACAAGCTGTTTGTGTAAAACAATGGAACGTATAATCAATCTCAGACTGCAGTGGTACCTGGAAAGTGAAAATCTCCTTGTCCCACAACAAGCAGGCTTTAGACAGTGTTACTCTACCGAAGATCAAGCAACCTATCTTTCCCAGGAAATTGAAGATGCGTTTCAAGAAAAGAAACTGGTACTAGCAGCATGGATAGACCTAAAGAAAGCATTTGATAAGGTATGGAAGGAAGGGCTTTTGAAGAAACTGAGAAATTATGGAGTAAATGGCAGGATGTACAAATGGGTCAAAGCATACCTGCATAACAGGAGAGCCAGAGTGCAACTGGATGGTCTTAAGAGTAAGAAGGTCTTATTGCGTCAGGGCGTTCCACAAGGAGGGGTACTATTTCCAACACTTTTTCTGATCTACATCAATGACCTAGTTACTGAACTACCACATGGCATCAAAGTGGCAATGTATGCAGATGACTTGGTAATGTGGTGCACAGAGGAGTATGCAACAGTGGCCTCCAAATTGCTACAAAGAGCTATGAATGCACTGAATTCATGGACAAATAGATGGTGTATCAGCATCAATACAGACAAATGCAGTACTACACTTTTCACACTCTCCCCAAAACAAAAAGCAGGAGCCATCTACATAAACAATGAGCCTGTGAAAGAAGACATACAAGCTACATATCTCGGAGTTACATTTGATAACAAACTATCTTGGAAACAGCAGATAAATAAGGCAACCCAAAAAGCAAGGAGGAAATTGGCTATTCTAAGAAAGTTGTGTGGAACCACATGGGGTGCGAGTGGGAAAATACTCAGTAAAGTTTACCAACAGAGTATACGCCCACATTTAGAATATGGATCATCCGCATGGTGCTCAGCATCAAACACCACATTGCAAGAACTGGATAAAGTACAAAACCAGGCACTTAGGGTCATCACAGGAGCAATGAAATCAACACCATATTGGAGATGGAGAAATTGTGGAGGATACCACCACTGAGAGAACGGAGAGACACAAAGGTGCTGATACAGGCAGAAAAATTTGTATGCATGCCGAGACATCCAATGAAGGACAGATTCCAAAATCTTGCATTGGGACGACTTAAGAGAAGCAGTTTTATCCACCAAGCCAAGCGTATTAGTAGACAAACGCCAGACATGCCAAGAGTTGTTAAACCCCTTCTGCCCATACCAGAACAGACTCCCTGGACAGATGAATCAGGATTATCAGTTCAAATACGGACAGAAGTGAAAGGAATAGTTGACAAAGAGGAACAAAATAGTCTACAGCGAAAAACAATAACTCTCAGTTTCCTGGATGAAGAATATCCAAAAGACCTATGGATTCGTGTGTACACAGATGGATCAGCACAGAATGCAGTAAAGAATGGGGGAGCAGGTGCATATATAGAGTACCCAAATAACACTAGGGATATGAATAAAATAGCAACAGGGAAATATTGTCACAATTATGATGCAGAAATACAAGCAATAAAGTTGGCAATAGAAAAACTGCTGAACAGTAATCTTAGCCCACAGCCTGTAGTGTTTTTGACAGATGCAAGATCAGTACTCCAGGCACTACAATCCAGAAAATTACCACATCTGCAGACCTTATTGACTGAACTCTGCAAGCACCACAGGGTTGCCCTGCAGTGGATCCCGTCTCACTGTGGAATACCAGGAAATGAGAAAGCAGATCAGTTGGCAAAGGAAGGTTCAACAGGCACACAACTAGATACACCAGTTACATACCATCATAAGAAACAGATAATCAAATCAATCAGAGGACCACAAGCCCCAAATCAGGATGCCTTTCATAATATGAATAGATATGAACAAGTTATCATTATACGCCTAAGAACAGGACACAATCGACTCCATAGTCACATGTATACAAAATTCAAGATCGGCACATCAACTACTTGTACATGTGGACAGGCACCCCAGACTGCTGAACACATACTTCAAGACTGCACTGAATATAGTAGACTGAGGAAAATCCATTGGCCCATAGATACAACACTACAGACAAAACTATATGGGCCACTGCAAGAATTACAAAAGACAGTAAAATTTATACAGGAAACGACATTGCAGATATAGACAATACTTCAGGCGAACGAAAGATAGATAGATAGATATATATATATATATATATATATATATGTGTGTGTGTGTGTGTGTGTGTGTGTATGTATGTATATATATACATGTATGGGTGTGCTAGTTGGTTGCATATATGTGTATGTAAGCATGTGTGGATTGATATGTATAGGTATATGCATGTCCGTCTGTACGTGTACATATGTATGCACGACCCTGAGTGTGTGTATACATGTTTTTGGGCCCTTTATACTTTCAGACATTATCAGTGTCTTTGCGATCGAGTTCACCTAGACAGCGTTCCCCTCACTCGTGTATTTTTAAAACCCTTCACCTGACTTGAGTTTGGTATAATTACAGGCACACTCGGTTTACCATTCCCTTTTGACTCTGATCCACGGTCCGAGTAACACAGGACACACAGGGAAGACATTTTTATTTTCTTTAACATATTTCGATTGTTTTTTTTTTGATGTTTCGTTACTGGTTAGCTATGTAGGATTAGTTTCACTTACATATCCGTGTGTGTGTGTTTTTTGTTTGTTCCTGCTGAAGGGCTATTGGGCCGAAACGTCGTTCAAATCTGTGTCGTCTACTAATCACGTAAAGCTTCTAATGTACCGTTTTTTCTATTTTTTTTTCTAATTTCCCTCGCATTCGGCTTTACTGCAGCTTCGCATTTTTTTGCATTCATTTGCATTATTTCTTTGCCTTAACCCCTGAGATCAGAAGTCAATGCTGACACACAACGTCCACTAAGCAAGTGAGATCAGGAGTCAGTGCTGACACACAATGTCCACTAAGCAAGTGATATCAGGAAGGAGTCAGTGCTGACACACAACGTCCATTAGCAAGTGAGATCAGGAAGGAGTCAGTGCTGACACACAACGTCCACTAGCAAGTGAGATCAGGAAGGAGTCAGTGCTGACACACAAAGTCCATTAGCAAGTGAGATCAGTAGTCAGTGCTGACACACAACGTCCACTAGCAAGTGAGATCAGAAGTCAGTGCTGACACACAACGTCCACTAGCAAGTGAGATCAGTAGTCAGTGCTGACACACAACGTCCACTAGCAAGTGAGATCACAAGTCAGTGCTGACACACAACGTCCATTAGCAAGTGAGATCAGAAGTCAGTGCTGACACACAACGTCCATTAGCAAGTGAGATCAGTAGTCAGTGCTGACACACAACGTCCACTAGCAAGTGAGATCAGAAGTCAGTGCTGACACACAACGTCCATTAGCAAGTGAGATCAGGAAGGAGTCAGTGCTGACACACAACGTCCACTAGCAAGTGAGATCAGGAAGGAGTCAGTGCTGACACACAAAGTCCATTAGCAAGTGAGATCAGTAGTCAGTGCTGACACACAACGTCCACTAGCAAGTGAGATCAGAAGTCAGTGCTGACACACAACGTCCACTAGCAAGTGAGATCAGTAGTCAGTGCTGACACACAAAGTCCATTAGCAAGTGAGATCAGTAGTCAGTGCTGACACACAAAGTCCATTACCAAGTGAGATCAGTAGTCAGTGCTGACACACAACGTCCACTAGCAAGTGAGATCAGAAGTCAGTGCTGACACACAAAGTCCATTCCGAAGTGAGGTCAGGAGTCAGCGCTGACACACAACGTCCACTAGCAAGTGAGATCAGTAGTCAGTGCTGACACACAAAGTCCATTCCGAAGTGAGGTCAGGAGTCAGCGCTGACACACAACGTCCACTAGCAAGTGAGATCAGTAGTCAGTGCTGACACACAACGTCCACTAGCAAGTGAGATCAGTAGTCAGTGCTGACACACAACGTCCACTAGCAAGTGAGATCAGAAGTCAGTGCTGACACACAAAGTCCATTCCGAAGTGAGGTCTGGAGTCAGCGCTGACACACAACGTCCACTAGCAAGTGAGATCAGTAGTCAGTGCTGACACGCAAAGTCCATTCCGAAGTGAGGTCAGGAGTCAGCGCTGACACACAACGTCCACTAGCAAGTGAGATCAGTAGTCAGTGCTGACACACAAAGTCCATTCCGAAGTGAGGTCAGGAGTCAGCGCTGACACACAACGTCCACTAGCAAGTGAGATCAGTAGTCAGTGCTGACACACAACGTCCACTAGCAAGTGAGATCAGTAGTCAGTGCTGACACACAACGTCCACTAGCAAGTGAGATCAGAAGTCAGTGCTGACACACAACGTCCATTAGCAAGTGAGATCAGTAGTCAGTGCTGACACACAACGTCCACTAGCAAGTGAGGTCAGGAGTCAGTGCTGACACACAACGTCCATTAGCAAGTGAGATCAGAAGGCAGTGCTGACACACAACGTCCATTCCGAAGTGATGTCAGGAGTCAGCGCTGACACATAACGTCCATTCCGAAGTGAGGTCAGGAGTCAGCGCTGACACATAATGTCCATTCCGAAGTGAGGTCAGGAGTCAGCGCTGACACATAACGTCCATTCCGAAGTGAGGTCAGGAGTCAGCGCTGACACATAACGTCCATTCCGAAGTGAGGTCAGGAGTCAGCGCTGACACATAACGTCCATTCCGAAGTGAGGTCAGGAGTCAGCGCTGACACATAACGTCCATTCCGAAGTGAGATCAGGTGCCAGGGATTTGACATATTAATGAGGTTTCCAGGAAATCTGGTACGATCGACCTCCATTCCCCCTGCCCATGCGTTATTAAAGACAAAGGTAATTCCTTCTTTACAGCTAAAACTTAAACAACAACAAAAAACGTGTCCCAGCCTATTATTATGAAAGACACGGGTTGGGTCCATCTTCATATTTCAGTTTCTGCCGTGTTTTTGTTAAAAGAATATTTCGATTAGAATGGATACTCGCCAGAAAATCTTCCCTGCAAATGAAGACTGAGAGCACGACAAACTCGTGTCTACCTCGGAACCGATGAGCCAATTTTGAAAATAAAATTACTGGGGGGTGGGAGGGAGTCAGGTGTTCATTAAATTAATTTGATTTTCTTGCAAAAGTTTGCTTTATTTTTTTATTTGGCAAAACCAATGAGCCTAGCAATTAATTTATTGCATGTTTTAAATGTCATTTTCTGGGAATTTTCGATTTTAGCTTTCAAAATTATTATGCTAAAAGAGTGATCTCCCCTCATTGACCGCGTATATTTGAATATATCAACAGCTTCAAGTTTGTTGTGTATTTCATCATATTTTCTTAACAAGGTCAAGGGTTAAGTTCAGGGTAAACCTAACCCAGGGGTCTTCATTTGGGGACCAAGACAAAGAAATGTATAAAAATGTGAAGCTGCAGTAAAGCTGATTGTAAAGGAAATTTTAAAAAAAAATGTATTCAATTGGCAGATTAGAGAACAACCGACTAAAGTGAAAGGGAACGTTACTCAGAGCAGAAATAATTTAGGTAGCTAAACTCGTAATTTCATATACAATATTTAACAGTATACTTATATTTTTACAAATATAGCTTTTCTACAAGTTTACTTATAAGTACATGGACTGTGTATGTTTGCCCTGCCAGGAGTACCAGCTTGATGACGTACATGCGAGGGAGCTTCGTGATAGGCTCGTCAACGGATGGTGGGCGGGTCAATACGATGACGATCTCAGACGCCACATCCCATTGGTTGCTATGATTGGAGACGATCTGAGGGCTGGACACAACATCACACATGACGACTTTATTATCGCCTTTGAACAGCTTATCCAGCACAACTCGCAGCTGGCCAAGACCATACTAGAGAACATGGTAAGTAGTACATTCAAACTTTGCATGATCAGTCCAGTAAGTGTTAATGCTGTTCGTATGTCGGTGTTCATGCGTTGTCACAAGCAGCAAATTGTTACTGATGTTAGAATCAAAACATGCTAGCAATTTGTGAATCCGTAAGAACGCAGGGTAGGAATAATTCCCGCCATAGAATACGAAAGAGGCAGCAGATAAAATGGTTTGGCCACGTGATAAGATAGAAAAATCAAGATACAACACCACGAGCCTTCAATAAACGTTACAAGAACCCCAGACTCAAAGGCCGACCACGAAAAAAGATAGTTTGATGGAGTATTTGAAAAACTAGGAAACATAACAGCAATAGAGACAAACAGAAGAGCAAAAAAAAAAAAACACAAATTATATCTCCCCTCGACACTGAAAGGAAAATGAGGAAGGAAAGAAGACGATGATATATGAAAGAATTCAACAATTTATAAATGCAAGCAATTTTACATTCGATACATCAAAAGGAGTTTAAAAAATCGATACAATAAAGCAATTCAAGAATCGATGCATGAAAGTATTTGACTGGTTGAGAAGAAGCAGGGTGTTTTTAAAGTCGCAGTGCAGTGAATTTCTACTCTCGGAAGAAAAACGTCACCAGAAATGCGTTTAACTAATGCGTCACACAAATTGTAAAATATTCAAATATACTTGACTGCTATCGGCGAGCTTATAATGGGTAATGTTGGTATTAACACAATAAAGTGCCTAAAGCATATGTTGAAAATGTCCACCACGGGCCTCAAGACATGTCGTGATTCGTCTTTCCATATTTGCGAAAACCTTCAGAATAATGTCTGGTGATATTTGTTTAATCTTGTCTACTATTTCAGTCTTTAGGTCATTAATTGTCTGCGGATTATTTTCATAAACTTTCCCCTTCAATGCCCCCCACAGATAATAATCTGGGGGTGTTAGATCTGGTGAACGAGCAGGCCAGATTCCACGTGAAATAATGCGATTTGCAAATATGCTCTCTAAATAATTGAGTGTTGTTGTGGCTGTGTGTGCTGTTGCCCCATCCTGCTGAAACCAGGATTCCATAATTTCCCGTTCTGTAAGGTGTGCTATGAACGGTTCCAGAATTAAAGTACGGTAACGTTCTGCATTTATTGTTTCATTAAAAAATATAGGTCCTATTATCCGCATACGACTTATAGCGCACCACACTCCGACTTTTGATCGTAAAGCGGCACTCGATGAAATTCATGGGGGTTTTCACTGCTCCACAGCCGATTGTTCTGACTGTTCACATAACCGGATAAATGAAACCAGGCCTCATCAGTGAAAAAAGTGACGTCAAGGATGGCAGCGCCATGTTCATAAATAAAATTCTGAAACCACATGCAGTAGTTTAAACGGGATTCATAATCTCTTTCTTGGAGTTGAGACACTTCAGTTAATTTGTATGGACGATAGTGTAGTTCACTTCTTAAAACCTTGTGAACAGAACTCTTAGATATTTGCACCTGTTGAGACAAGTGGTTTAAAGATGCATTTGGACTCATTGTAATTCTGTCTTGGAGTTCCATAATTTGGTCTTAAGAAATTGAAGGTCTTCCAGATCGGTATGCATCTACCACACTACTGGTTTCACGAAACTTTTTGATCAATTTTGTAACAGAATTTCGGTGAGGGACTTGTGAGTCTGGAAATTTCCTCACGAATTGTCTAATGACCTCATCCGTATATTTACCGCCATTACGAAAGACATGCTCAACCAGAAATACCCTGTTTTCAATCGTCAACACCATTTCCTTCAAGCAATGAGACAGTGAAAGTAGCGTAGTGCCCGTCCTTTACGTAAATAAAACCTTAAAGGAAGCAGCGGTTTGTTCATAAATGTGGTTTACAAAATTGTGGTACGTAGATGATGATTACGTCATTTACTGAATATTAGAAATATTCACTGCACTGCGACTTTAAAAACACCCTGTACAAGATACTCGTGAGTCGACGATATATGCAAATAATTAGATATGGAAGGAGCTGGTGGGTCACGTTATGGCAGACTAAAATAACATATGTGCAAGGATCCAGGGCTATCGCTAGCAAAAGCCAAGGTCCATTCACCGGTCAAAAACTTCTTCCTGGGTTTACACACCATCGTTAGATGAAGGAATACCAGAAACCATAGCAGTTCTAGGGATGAAATATCTCACACAAGTAGAGTGAGCTTCCGACAGTAAACTTGGTCCAACGGACAAGCATGACTCTGCAACAGGAGCCCTCTAGCTTCTCTCTCTGTTCGTCCACGGCCTCGCTTTTCCTCTACTATTCCCGTTGTCCTTCTTTCTGTCGATTTTCCTCTTCTCCTCACATATCCAAAGAAAAGTCCATTGTTTCTTCAGCCATCGTTAACTGTTGGCTTCATTCATAAATTTTTCGTTTGTCTTTTTCACTATACAGATCAGTCATAGCCATCTATATCAAATTTTTAAATTTGTAAATCTATACATGGCTATGGATCAGTATTCTCAACATTCTTCTAATGTATGTGTGGTGATATATATATATATATATATATATATATATATATATATATATATATATATATATATATAGAGAGAGAGAGAGAGAGAGAGAGAGAGAGAGAGAGAGAGAAAGACTTCTTGTCCCAGCCTCACTACCGCAGTCTGGATTGCTTCCATATAGCATTGATGAACTCATTCCTATTACCACTGATATGTTTTGGCACGTACTATTCTACTTTCTTATGTTTATATATTGCTTCTTTCTGTGTTGACTTTATCCAAGTGCAGTGTAAAGCTCTATTCATGCACGATTCGTCCCAGGAATTATTTGAATTACGATGTCTACGACTACCAACACCTTCACACTCCAATCATTGAAGCCAAATACTGAACGAATTCTGACAGAATTGAATCTTATTTACTTGAAATAGTTCGGGTAGTTCGATTAGAGAGGCGTACGATACCATTGTTGCACAGGCTTCAAGTTTGTGCATGTTACAGCGCTGTAGTTGCTGCTCAGAAAGTCATCATTACGTCTTATACTTTTGAGATTGTGCCTATTTCTGCTGCTTTCATTCACTGTCCAATCTATCATTACTTGTAGCCTTTCTCTCTCGTCGCCATCTGAGTCGTCATTCTCTGTCATTACCAACTGAGCCGCCATTCTCTGCCATCACCAACTGAGCCGTCATTCTCTGTCATCACCAACTGAGCCGTCATTTTCTGTGATCATCAACTGAGCCGTCATTTTCTGTGATCATCAACTGAGCCGTCATTTTCTGTGATCATCAACTGAGCCGTCATTTTCTGTGATCATCAACTGAGCCGTCATTTTCTGTGATCATCAACTGAGCCGTCATTTTCTGTCATCACCAACTGAGCCGTCATTCTCTGTCATCACCAACTGAGCCGTCATTCTCTGTCATCACCAACTGAGCCGTCATCTCTGTCATCACCAACTGAGCCGTCCGTCATTTTCTGTCTTTCTTTGACATAAAAATCCGGTACCTATTTAAGTCTGGGTAACCCGGAGGCCGTTGATTAGGATCGAACCTGACCTTATCCCCTTAGTAGGTGACTTCACTAACCACTTAACTTCTGCGACTGCATGTGTAGATGTGCTTCAATATAAAAATACTTGAATGTAAAAGTGCCTCAGTTCAGATAACGAGGTATTAGGTTTAGTCAGCGGGCAGTGAACAGACCTGTATTAATGCGCGCTACTTGACCGAAAGAGATCAATAGAAGATTAGCAATAGCAACACAAAAACTGGACGCCATGACGGTCATGTGACACAATATCAGCAAAGCAGTAACATTAACAGTACTTAGGAATGTATCTTCTCGACAGCAACATATAGTTGTGAATCATGGATTGTGTCACACACAGAACGGAAGAAGATTGATTCATTCGAAACAAAATGCTGCAGAAAAATTATTACGATGTCTTGGATAATGAAAAGAGCAATGAAAACATATTTAAAGACTTGAACATTAAACATAACTGGCTTAGAAACAACATTGTACATGGGAAATTACAATATTTTGGGATCATCAAAAGAGAGATTCTTTCAGACGGGCTGTGGCGAATGCAACGTTCTGAGACAGAGATTCTTTCAGACTGGTTGTGGCGAATGCAACGTTCTGAGACAGAGATTCTTTCAGACTGGTTGTGGCGAATGCAGCGTTCTGAGACAGAGATTCTTTCAGACTGGCTGTGGCGAATGCAACGTTCTGAGACAGAGATTCTTTCAGACTGGTTGTGACGAATGCAACGTTCTGAGACAGAGATTCTTTCAGACTGGTGCAACGTTCTGAGACTGCTTCTTTCAGACTGGTTGTGGTGAATGCAACGTTCTGAGACAGAGATTCTTTCAGACTGGTTGTGGCGAATGCAACGTTCTGAGACAGAGATTCTTTCAGACTGGTTGTGGTGAATGCAACGTTCTAAGACTGCTTCTTTCAGACTGGTTGTGGTGAATGCAACGTTCTGAGACAGAGATTCTTTCAGACTGGTTGTGGCGAATGCAACGTTCTGAGACAGAGATTCTTTCAGACTGGTTGTGGCGAATGCAACGTTCTGAGACAGAGATTCTTTCAGACTGGTTGTGGCGAATGCAACGTTCTGAGACAGAGATTCTTTCAGACTGGTTGTGGCGAATGCAACGTTCTGAGACAGAGATTCTTTCAGACTGGCTGTGGCGAATGCAACGTTCTGAGACAGAGATTCTTTCAGACTGGCTGTGGCGAATGCAACGTTCTGAGACAGAGATTCTTTCAGACTGGTTGTGGCGAATGCAACGTTCTGAGACAGAGATTCTTTCAGACTGGCTGTGGCGAATGCAACGTTCTGAGACAGAGATTCTTTCAGACTGGTTGTGGTGAATGCAACGTTCTGAGACAGAGATTCTTTCAGACTGGCTGTGGCGAATGCAACGTTCTGAGACAGAGATTCTTTCAGACTGGTTGTGGCGAATGCAATGTTCTGAGACAGAGATTCTTTCAGACTGGTTGTGGTGAATGCAACGTTCTGAGACAGAGATTCTTTCAGACTGGTTGTGGTGAATGCAACGTTCTGAGACAGAGATTCTTTCAGACTGGCTGTGGCGAATGCAACGTTCTGAGACAGAGATTCTTTCAGACTGGTTGTGGTGAACGCAACGTTCTAAGACTGCTTCTTTCAGACTGGTTGTGGTGAATGCAACGTTCTAAGACTGCTTCTTTCAGACTGGTTGTGGTGAATGCAACGTTCTAAGACTGCTTCTTTCAGACTGGTTGTGGTGAATGCAACGTTCTGAGACAGAGATTCTTTCAGACTGGTTGTGGTGAATGCAATGTTCTGAGACAGAGATTCTTTCAGACTGGTTGTGGTGAATGCAACGTTCTGAGACAGAGAGTCTTTCAGACTGGTTGTGGTGAATGCAATGTTCTGAGACTGCTTCTTTCAGACTGGTTGTGGTGAATGCAACGTTCTGAGACAGAGAGTCTTTCAGACTGGTTGTGGTGAATGCAATGTTCTGAGACAGAGATTCTTTCAGACTGGCTGTGGCGAATGCAACGTTCTGAGACAGAGATTCTTTCAGACTGGCTGTGGCGAATGCAACGTTCTGAGACAGAGATTCTTTCAGACTGGTTGTGGCGAATGCAACGTTCTGAGACAGAGATTCTTTCAGACTGGTTGTGGCGAATGCAACGTTCTGAGACAGAGATTCTTTCAGACTGGTTGTGGTGAATGCAACGTTCTGAGACAGAGATTCTTTCAGACTGGCTGTGGCGAATGCAACGTTCTGAGACAGAGATTCTTTCAGACTGGTTGTAGCGAATGCAATGTTCTGAGACAGAGATTCTTTCAGACTGGTTGTGGTGAATGCAACGTTCTGAGACAGAGATTCTTTCAGACTGGTTGTGGTGAATGCAACGTTCTGAGACAGAGATTCTTTCAGACTGGCTGTGGCGAATGCAACGTTCTGAGACAGAGATTCTTTCAGACTGGTTGTGGTGAATGCAACGTTCTGAGACAGAGATTCTTTCAGACTGGCTGTGGCGAATGCAACGTTCTGAGACAGAGATTCTTTCAGACTGGTTGTGGCGAATGCAACGTTCTAAGACTGCTTCTTTCAGACTGGTTGTGGTGAATGCAACGTTCTGAGACAGAGAGTCTTTCAGACTGGTTGTGGTGAATGCAACGTTCTGAGACTGCTTCTTTCAGACTGGTTGTGGTGAATGCAACGTTCTGAGACAGAGAGTCTTTCAGACTGGTTGTGGTGAATGCAATGTTCTGAGACAGAGATTCTTTCAGACTGGCTGTGGCGAATGCAACGTTCTGAGACAGAGATTCTTTCAGACTGGCTGTGGCGAATGCAACGTTCTGAGACAGAGATTCTTTCAGACTGGTTGTGGCGAATGCAACGTTCTGAGACAGAGATTCTTTCAGACTGGTTGTGGCGAATGCAACGTTCTGAGACAGAGATTCTTTCAGACTGGTTGTGGTGAATGCAACGTTCTGAGACAGAGATTCTTTCAGACTGGCTGTGGCGAATGCAACGTTCTGAGACAGAGATTCTTTCAGACTGGTTGTGGTGAATGCAACGTTCTGAGACAGAGAGTCTTTCAGACTGGTTGTGGTGAATGCAACGTTCTGAGACAGAGATTCTTTCAGACTGGTTGTGGTGAATGCAACGTTCTGAGACAGAGATTCTTTCAGACTGGCTGTGGCGAATGCAACGTTCTGAGACAGAGATTCTTTCAGACTGGTTGTGGTGAATGCAACGTTCTGAGACAGAGATTCTTTCAGACTGGCTGTGGCGAATGCAACGTTCTGAGACAGAGATTCTTTCAGACTGGTTGTGGCGAATGCAACGTTCTGAGACAGAGATTCTTTCAGACTGGTTGTGGCGAATGCAACGTTCTAAGACTGCTTCTTTCAGACTGGTTGTGGTGAATGCAACGTTCTGAGACAGAGAGTCTTTCAGACTGGTTGTGGTGAATGCAATGTTCTGAGACAGAGATTCTTTCAGACTGGTTGTGGTGAATGCAATGTTCTGAGACAGAGATTCTTTCAGACTGGTTGTGGTGAACGCAACGTTCTAAGACTGCTTCTTTCAGACTGGTTGTGGTGAATGCAACGTTCTAAGACTGCTTCTTTCAGACTGGTTGTGGTGAATGCAACGTTCTGAGACAGAGAGTCTTTCAGACTGGTTGTGGTGAATGCAATGTTCTGAGACTGCTTCTTTCAGACTGGTTGTGGTGAACGCAATGTTCTGCAAATAACATGCGTCCTGATAGCTACTCGACATTGGGTTGTGAGTACAGTGTGTGCTAGACCAATTATATTCACAACTATTCAGGTCTGTTTGTTGCTGTTATCTTTATTTCATACTCAGGTGTCGGCATTCTTTGACATCTTCGACCACAACGAGGACGGATACATCACGAAGAAGGAGTTCGTGGTGGCTATGATATGTTTTGGCTTGGATGAGTTGGAGGTCGTGGACACAGTCTTCTCGTGCATGGACGTAGACAAGGACGGCAGACTGAGCAGGAAGGAGTACACCCGTGGCTGGCTGGACTTTATTTTAGGTCAAGACAAGGACCACGCTTTGGTTGTCGCATTCGCTCCTCACTTGAGAGATCTCTAGCCACGCCCCCAGCAGCGGCGAACGGTTCGAAGCCAGGAAGTGACACCAAACAGGTTCACCTTGAATCTAATAATTTGCTGACATCAAGATTGTTGTAATTCACGCTTTGTAAAATAGTTCATTTAATTATTGCCCTAAATTAACATAATTACATCATATTTTAGTTATTTGCATTATAAGTTATGAAAGACAACCCTTGATTTTTGCTGTTAATAAACATATCTTACAGTTTCTTCGTGTTTTTTGTTCACTTAACGATGTAGCGCAGTGATTTAGTTGTGGTTAAGAATAGTTAATTAAAGTTACCTCTCTCCGTTTATACTTCTATATGTTCACACACGAACACACATACAGAGAGAGAGAGAGAGAGAGCGAGATAATACAAGCTATTAGCTGAACCACTATTGTCATGACAACCATGGAGGTGTTTGCTGAAATAACATACCTAGCTTTCATATACATTGCAAGGTTGATAGATGTCGTTGTACGGTTGTAATGTTGTACGTTTTAACTCCATATACATTGAAGCCTTTCTTTTAGTAGCGGCTCGAATTACTTGATCTATATCACGACAGACTGGATACCGTGGCTGGCTGTGCACTGACATTTAACTCACTGAGCTGCAATAGATTGCTTTATTCATTCTGATCAAACATTAGAGGAGTCGTGGCCTCCGTTGCCACCTCTGAATACCCGCCACTGCTTACCTGTCATTAAATTCATGGCGTAGAGACAGAAGTGCAACCACACAATTAATGTTTATTTCAGGCCTGTATATGGCCCTTTTCGACTTGTCAGACAGTCTAGTGGAGGCTTTTGTGCATATGGCCCTTTTCGACTTGTCAGACGGTCTAATGGAGGCTATTGTGTATATGGCCCTTTTCGACTTGTCAGACGGTCTAATGGAGGCTATTGTGTATATGGCCCTTTTCGACTTGTCAGGCGGTCTAGTGGAGGCTATTGTGTATATGGCCCTTTTCGACTTGTCAGACGGTCTAGTGGAGGCTATTGTGTATATGGCCCTTTTCGACTTGTCAGACGGTCTAGTGGAGGCTTTTGTGTATATGGCCCTTTTCGACTTGTCAGACGGTCTAATGGAGGCTATTGTGTATATGGCCCTTTTCGACTTGTCAGACGGTCTAATGGAGGCTATTGTGTATATGGCCCTTTTCGACTTGTCAGGCGGTCTAGTGGAGGCTATTGTGTATATGGCCCTTTTCGACTTGTCAGACGGTCTAATGGAGGCTATTGTGTATTTTGTTTTTGAGGTTTTGGTTTTGTCGAATAGCTTCTCTCGTGGCTAATTCTACCAATGTTTGACAAACACACACGACCACAGAATGAACAAGTCATGCCCACTGATCCACAGGGTTTTCTTTCCTTTTTTATGAATCTTTTCTCTTCTAAGTTTTGCCTTAGCACCGTCTCAAATTATGTTATACCATTCCTTATACATGCTCTCCATGATGTGCGATCACTTGCCAGATGTTCCCAGTCATTTTCACAGATGAAAAAATCATTCAGAGATGATTTACAGACTACGATATAGAGATTGAGGACTGCCGAATTGGCTAAAACAATTTCTTAGGAAATAAGTGGAATTAAAACAATAGCTAAACAAGATGTGGATATTGTGTGTGGTTTGCATGATTGCAGGGCACTAGTTAAATCATGCGCTGTTGTGTGCAGTCGATGCAAATCATGCAGGTGTCAGAACACTTCATGACTCGATCCCTGGAGTTATCCAGGCCGTTATTATGGCCGTCATTGTTTGCACATGAATGTTGTCGTCCACCAACTTGACACTATGTCCATGCTTCTATATCTTTCTGACCATGGTCGATTTAACAACCAGATCTTAGTCGTCATCATGTCGATATGTGACCCAAAACTGGCTTGCTATAAGCCCTCGCCCCGAACACACACAACTTTCATCTCCATGACACATATATTGGTATCGCAATCATGAAGCCTTGGAATCAAATGTTTGTCTGTCCACAATACGTCAAATATCCCAAATTGGAGCTACTTGTTCACATGACGTCAAATATCCCAACTGTAGCTGCTTGTTCACATGACGTCGAATATCCCAACTGTAGCTGCTTGTTCACATGACGTCAAATATCCCAACTGTAGCTACTTGTTCACATGACGTCAAATATCCCAACTGTAGCTGCTTGTTCACATGACGTCAAATATCTCAACTGGAGCAATTCGTTCATATGAAGTCAACTATCCCAAATGGAGCTACTTGTTCACATGACGTCAAATATCAAACTGGAGCTACGTGTTCACATAACGTCAACTATCCCAACTGGAGCTACTTGTTCACATGACGTCAAATATCCCAACTGGAACTACTTGTTCACATAACGTCAAATATCCCAACTGGAGCTACTTGTTCACATGACGTTAAATATCCCAACTGGAGCTACTTGTTCACATGACGTCGAATATCCCAACTGGAACTACTTGTTCACATAACGTCAAATATCCCAACTGGAGCTACTTGTTCACATGACGTCAAATATCCCAACTGGAACTACTTATTCACATGACGTCAAATATCTCAAGTGGAGCTACTTGTTCACATAACGTCAAATATCCCAACTGGAACTACTTGTTCACATAACGTCAAATATCCCGACTGGAACTACTTGTTCACATAACGTCAAATATCCCAACTGGAACTACTTGTTCACATAACGTCAAATATCCCGACTGGAACTACTTGTTCACATAACGTCAAATATCCCAACTGGAACTACTTGTTCACATAACGTCAAATATCCCAACTGGAACTACTTGTTCACATAACGTCAAATATCCCGACTGGAACTACTTGTTCACATAACGTCAAATATCCCGACTGGAACTACTTGTTCACATAACGTCAAATATCCCAACTGGAACTACTTGTTCACATAACGTCAAATATCCCAACTGGAGCTATTTTCTCATATAACGTCAACTATTCCTAACAATTGTTTGGACTCGTGCACGTCTTCCTTCCTGCAATTGTTTGGACCTATACTTGGTAGAATTTCTGACAGAACATGACGCCGCATCATTTTGTGCGATGCTGGCCTTCACACGGACGTTGAGACATCAAGCGTCAGAGCCAATGACAGCGATTACATCTGCTACCCAAAATCACAGCTGTACACAATCTAGGGGGATACACTATATTCTGACCAGTCTACAAATACTAACCAGTGTGTGGATACCTCTCTCTACACTTCATCCTATACTTCAAGTGTCGAGGGAGATGCAAAGTTCTAGTTCTTGCCTTTCTGGCAGTCTCAATCATTCTCGATTGATGTTTTAACGTTCTCGGATTCACTCAGTCCATTAGACTTTCATTAACACAGGCTTTCCTACCAACCTCTATTTGAATGGTATATGTTTTGTATGGTATAGAATCTATTGGCACTCATTCCAAATAAGCAAATCATTTGTTGTCTCTGTATGTGGTTTACAATTGGTTCAATGGCAATTCTCTCTCCGACGATATCATTTCTAATTCTGGGGGACTGGTTCGTCTCGAGGCAAGACGCCGGACTCGAGACAGAGAGGTTGTGGGTTCAAACCCCGGCTCCCCTAGTTGGAATTGTTATCTATGGTTTCTCTCTCCGGCAACCACCCCTGGTCTCAGCAGCGAGGCCCGGCTTGAAACATCAATTACTCATCGACGGAAAAAAAATATGAGTACCTCCGAAGATGGAGTTATCTGCCCGTGTGGCGAGGGACCCCGGTGCACAGACTGCCAGGGAAAAATGGATTAACACGCAAAATTCAGTTCCTAGTCTCTAGGGACTTCGTCAGAGGTAAAAGCTGGCGTACGAAAAAAAAATTCTAATTCTGTCTCTTCTGGTCACTACAAGCGCTTTCTCAAAGTCTCATATCTGTTATGGTTATCTTCCTTTTGTTTATTTGTGAGCGACCATGATTGGCATTGATAGCACAAGGTGGGAAGAATGTACTCTGTACAAGATGCTTCTTTGTGATGATAGGTGTTGTCTTGTGCTGAAACGTAGAGACTAGCTGTCCTAATATATGGTTGTGTGTAGATGGCACATAGAAATGTTGCGAGGTGTTTCCACACCCTACTTGTGCCATTGCTAGTTCAGCAGCATGGATGTCATGGAACACATACTGGCCGAATGCTATCTCTCATTTTCATACCACGCACACTAACACGCACACAAGCACGCACACAAACACACACACACACTCAAACAGCAAAAACTTTACCAAGCAATGCCTGGTGGAACAAATAATGGCCTCCCTTCAAGTTCGCGGTGAGATCACCAGCCAGCCTTACATAATATATATATAATAGCAAATGCTTCACTCGCCCCCACTTATGTGGGGCAGACTCTAACATAGTACAAACCAAATATTATTTGGGACAGACTCTAACATAGCAGTACAAACCAATTATTATTTGGACAGACTCTAACATAACAGTCTATCTATGTATTTTGACTTTTCGAGCCGTAGCCGGCCCATAGGGTATAGACCCAGATACTCTTTCTCTTATCTAAATTTTTATTCTAGCAGTTTCAATCCTTGTAAAGATCTTTATCAAATCTTGCCATTTGTCTCTGTTCTGTGCAAGCAACTCTATCACATTGAGGGAACCGATTCCTGCTGCTCTTGCCTCTCTGATCAATGTTCTTCTCAGTGTCTCTCTGAAGTCTGGGTCGGCCTCTTTTCCTCTTACCTGTTGTTTCCCACATGAGGGCTTACTTTGTTATTCAGTTATTATCTCTCCTCATCACATGTCCAAGAAAAGACCATCATCTTTTCATGATTACTGAAGATATTAGTGGTTGATTGGCGATTTCTCTAATTTCCTCGTTTGTTTTGAATTCGTTCCACGCTATACCAAGTATTTTCCTTAGACATTTATTTTCGAATGCGTTCAACTTTGTTTCTATGTCTCTTTGTTGTTTTCCAGCTCTCACATGCATACGTAAGGGTTGATAGTACGCTTGATTTGAATAGTCTAAGTTTTGTGTTTGTGCTGATGAGTTTTGATTTCCACAACTTTTCAAGGCTTCTGAAAGACATTGCTGCTTTTGCTATTCTGATTCTAATTTCTTTACTTGTATCCCCTTCCCGATCAATGTAACTTCCAAGATAGATAAAGTGGTCGATCTCTTCCACTGGTTTATTTTCCATGTATATTCTGTGTCTGTTTCCGGTGGGATTAAAGATGGAGGACTCTAACATAGCAGTACAAACCAATTATTATTTGGACAGTCTAACATAGCAGTACAAACCAATTTAGGACAGACAATCACTCAAAAGCAAGCAGTTAATACATAGCTAGGACAGACACTAATATGCTGATAATTTTAAATTCCAATAACTAACAAATGTGAAGTGTGTTACGATCTTGTCAGCACAAATGTGAAGTGTGTTACGATCTTGTCAGCACAAATGTGAAGTGTGTTACGATCTTGTCAGCACAAATGTAAAGTGTGTTACGATCTTGTCAGCACAAATGTGAAGTGTGTTACGATCTTGTCAGCACAAATGTGAAGTGTGTTACGATCTTGTCAGCACAAATGTAAAGTGTGTTACGATCTTGTCAGCACAAATGTGAAGTGTGTTACGATCTTGTCAGCACAAATGTGAAGAGTGGAGAAGTCTGTTAGTACTGATGTGAAGTGTGTCTGAGATCTATCAATACTCTGGTATAAAAGTAAAGTACCCCCGTCACGCCAAGTGGCGTATAGGGAAATATGGTGTTAGTGACCCTATATTTTACAGACCTTCAGCACATGATTTTTTGAGGTAATGTGGTCGGTATTACGCCCGTGCTGCTTTACATTTTCCAGAAAAAAAATCCGGCACCCATTTAAGGCTGGGTGAACCCGGAAGCCGTGGGTTGGGATCGAACCCTACCCCTTGTAGTCCGGTTCACTAACCACTGAGCTCCCCAATACTCTGGTATGTAACCAATAAATGTAACCTAATTAGCAGGTGGTCAATGTTGCTGTACTGTTCATTGGTTATGAAACCAAACAATAATTCATAAACAGATACAGATGCCACCATATGGGACAAAACCCACAAGGCTGCTGTCCAACTAAGCAGCTAATAAATGAAATTGGCAGAAAGCCTTTCATCATTGACATCCCTACCAATAAAATGTAATGGCATTAATGCTATGTGACACATGCTCTATTGTAGCATTCAATACTCTCTTGAAACTGTTGCCCTGTAATAGACTTCCTTGATCTGATCCTATTAATGGCAGCTAGTGCAGAATAAAAGGATGCAAAATGGCAGAACAAAATCACTAGCGTAGAATTATGTGAAAGTACAAGTCAAATACAGGTGGACAAAAATATACAATGAAGATTATGCTGGATAGGTCACACTGCAGAAGTCAACTGAGAGTATTACACGACAGGCCCTTTTTTGAAAACCCCAGGGGAAGAGACAAAGAAGATCTAAACACTCCTACTCTTTGTTAAGTTCTGCAACAACTAAACACTCCTGCTCTTTGTTAAGTTCTACAACATCTAAACACTCCTGCTCTTTGTTAAGTTCTGCAACAACTAAACACTCCTGCTCTTTGTTAAGTTCTACAACATCTAAACACTCCTGCTCTTTGTTAAGTTCTGCAACAACTAAACACTCCTGCTCTTTGTCAAGTTCTGCAACAACTAAACACTCCTGCTCTTTGTTAAGTTCTGCAACAACTAAACACTCCTGCTCTTTGTCAAGTTCTGCAACAGCTAAACACTTCTGCTCTTTGTTAAGTTCTGCAACATCTAAACACTCCTGCTCTTTGTCAAGTTCTACAACATTTAAACACTCCTGCTCTATGCCAAGTTCTACAACATCTAAACACTCCTACTCTTTGTTAAGTTCTACAACATCTAAACACTCCTGCTCTTTGTTAAGTTCTACAACAGCTAAACACTCCTGCTCTTTGTCAAGTTCTGCAACAGCTAAACACTCCTGCTCTTTGTCAAGTTCTACAACTTCTAAACACTCCTGCTCTTTGTTAAGTTCTACAACAGCTAAACACTCCTGCTCTTTGTCAAGTTCTGCAACAGCTAAACACTCCTGCTCTTTGTCAAGTTCTACAACAGCTAAACACTCCTGCTCTTTGTTAAGTTCTGCAACAGCTAAACACTCCTGCTCTTTGTTAAACACTCCTGCTCTTTGTCAAGTTCTGCAACAGCTAAACACTCCTGCTCTTTGTTAAGTTCTGCAACAGCTAAACACTAGTGTCCTCCAGCAATCAATGCCTTGCTCCCACATGTTGCCACACTTCAAGTGACCACACAACCTCTTCCACACTTCACTCTGATCAAACTGCTGCCTTCAAGCACACAGCCGGAGCCCAGTACACACATATATCCAACCGAGCGCAAAACACAAGTTGTCCAAATATACATCTTTTATATGTGCCGTCTTGTTTGCCAACACAAAGCTTCATATCCTGCATACCTCTATGTACAACATACTAGCCATACAATCAATGTAAACAGCTACTCATATCAATAATACATAATATGATGACAAATCATGTGGCAGATCTAAATAAAGAAGTGAGGATTTCATGCTAGTGGAAATGATCAAAGGTCAAGTTTCATTGTTGATGTTTACTAGTAGACGTGAAGAAAGCCATAACACATAATTGGATGAATCAACTAGAGAATTCAAAGCAACAAAATATACAAACAATATTAACATTGGGGGATCACTCTCTATGGTTTTTGTCATGTGATCATCAAAACTAGACATTCATTGATGAACAATTCACAAATTGTACAAAATCACAGGGACTAGCTGGGTGTTCAGAACATTCTACTGCAGAACACTATTCTTCCATTGAAGCAAGAATCATTGAAAGATCCTTCAAAGTACATATACACTGCAAACAAATGTATCATGTATGCACTCATACAAGCAGTTCAATGATTATCTCATGTATTAAATCATAGAATACTTGTACAGTCTTGTAGTACGAAATCTAAAGTTCCCTTTCACAAATATTCATACTTTTTTATGTATAAAAGTATCAAAACTGGCATAATTTCTGAGATGACTTCATCTGGCTTAGGTTATGGACTAGTTTATCCAGACAGTAGTTGTGGCAGTGGTGAAATCAACTAGTGAGTCTTCAAAGTTACAACTGTAGCTGATCCATGGTCAGGAAGAAAGACAATGAGTATAGTAAAATACACATACAGAACTCATGAAGATCAGCAGAAATCTGCTGTCAAATCTGTGCTCTAATCAATGCATGCTCAGAACATAAATAGTCATGTTGTCAGCAACTGCTAACTAGTGATATCAAACAGACCAATACATGAAACATGTTTGAGATTCCTTCTTTGCGAGTCATATCAATAAATACACTGAACTCCTTTTAATGATCACAACAGCAGCACTATTCCCTTATGGAGTTCACACCAGCTGTACTGTAGCAAAAACATAGAAAGAGCCACCAATGAAGTGCTTTGCTTCTTTAAAACAATTCAGATAATTACATACAAAAATGACAGACCCATGTTGACACAAGGCTACTCACCAACAGGGCAATTAAAATAGTCATCAAGTTTGATCCACAAATCTCTATGAAATTGTTGTTTCTAGATAAATAGTCAGCTTTCAAGTGTGTATGACAAAGATGAGCACTGCACACAAATATAATAACTTCCACAAAATATACAAAGCTCCATACTGCTGTGTTATTTGCTTTGACTTGAAGCAACATGGCAATGCTCTATCATTAATAAATTCCTAGCTAGATGACCAGAATGCTTTACCATCATGTGCCTATCCTGATTCATTCTCTTCACAACTCTCCTACCAGCATTCCTGCTAGGCACACATCCCACACAGGATATTTCTTACTAATTTAATTATTTGTGTCTTGTATCCCATTCAAAGTGGAAACAAGACCACCCAAAATACAATGTTGAGGATTGATATTATCAGCTATCAATGAGAGACCAAGATATCATCCTCCGCCTCCACATTGGCCTGAACAGAATGACGCACCACATACACTCACAACATGTGATACCACCAGTCTGTGCCACTACCTAGCAGATATGGCAACAAAACATTCTACAAGACTGCCAAATATGCCTGCCTCCAGCCTGTGTTACTACCTAGCAGATATGGCAACAAAACATATTCTACAAGACTGCCCCCAGTCTGTGCCACTACACCCTAGCAGATATGACAATAAAACACATTCTATAAGACTTGAAGGAGAAAGCATGGCCCTTGTCCCACTACCTTGGAAGAGAAACTGTCTGGTGCAACATCAAACAGACAGCAGACATGATAAGAGAATCACAGTCTGAATAAGTGATGATCACAGAACAAGTCTTGTATACTGACTAATGTCCACTTCCCCTCAAACTTTTCATTGTGTAAGTGACCAACATATTGTGCATCTTCTCCTTTCTTCATTTGTTTTCTGCTTTATCTGGTACAAGAATCATACAACAGTAAACATCAGTCCACAATGAAATTCTGTCAGGGTTTTCTGTACAATCTGTCTGAAAGGGTAATTGGTATCTTAGTCTGCTTGCTGCAGCTGTTAACATTGTACAATCTTCATGAGAGGATAACAGCCAACTTATATTTCTAGCTGTTAACACTCTACAACCTTCAAGAGAAGATAAACAGCCAACTTATACTTCTAGCTGTTAACACTCTACAACCTTCAAGAGAAGATAAATAGCCAACTTATACTTCTAGCTTCTAACTGCTAACACTCTACAACCTTCAAGAGAAGATAAACAGCCAATGTATACTTCTAGCTGTTAACACTCTACAACCTTCAAGAGAAGATAAACAGCCAACTTATACTTCTAACTGCTAGCTGTTAACACTCTACAACCTTCAAGAGAAGATAAACAGCCAACTTATACTTCTAACTTCTAGCTGTTAACACTCTACAACCTTCAAGAGAAGATAGACAGCCAATGTATACTTCTAGCTGTTAACACTCTACAACCTTCAAGAGAAGATAAACAGCCAACTTATACTTCTAGCTGTTAATATTCTACCATCTTCATGAGAGGATAACAGCCAACTTATACTTCTAGCTGTTAACATTCTACAACCTTCATGAGAGGATAACAGCCAACTTATACTTCTAGCTGTTAACATTCTACCATCTTCATGAGAGGATAACAGCCAACTTATACTTCTAGCTGTTAACATTCTACAACCTTCATGAGAGGATAACAGCCAACTTATACTTCTAGCTGTTAACATTGTACAACTCACCATAAATTCCTTCAAAATGGCCATCTTACATTTAACCACTAAGAGTGAAAATGAGTTTTTAAAAAAGTAAAATGTTGGACATTATAGTGAAAGAAAGCAAAAATACAAGACTCAGCCTTAATAGCAAAAAGACAGAAGTAATGGTAGCAACAAAGAAAAAGACATCACCTCAGTGCAAAATAAAGACAAGTGAAACAATATTAAAACAGGTAAATAAATTTAAATATTTGGGAACTTTGTTAACCTCAGACAGAAGATGTACAACAGAGGTGAGATGCAGAATGGCTCAGGCAAAAGCAGCTTTCCAAAAAATGAGGAACATACTGTGCAATCCATTTTTGACAATAGAAACAAGAAAAAGAGTTTGTGAAAGTATTATGTAGAGCTGGTCTTAACATATGGATGTAAATCATGGACAATTGGACAACAGACAAGGAAATCACTGGAGTCAGTAGAAATTTGGTTTTACAGAAGAATGTTGAGAATACCATGGACAGCTAAGAAGAGTAATGAAAACGTCATGAAAGAGGTCAAAGCAAAAAGAGAGCAAATTTCCAATATTAGGAAGAAACAATCATCATTTTTTGGCCATGTAATGAGAAGAGAACATCTGGAATATATTGTAAGAACTGGAAAAATTGAGGGACGAAGAGATAGAGGGAAGCAAAGAGAAAAGATACCAGACAGCTTAAGAGAATGGCTTGGCAGAAGGTCAACAACAGAAATCGTGATCGAAAGTTGTGGAGAGACATGATCACCTAGGTCAGCAGGCTTGGTACTTGATGATATATATATATATATATATATATATACATAACTTACTGAGGGTGTTCACATAATGCAACTCATCTGGGGTACATAGTTAGCAATCAACCTATCATGGTAGCTTTCCTACTGATCCTTCCTCTTAAATTTAGCCTACTCCATGGCACTTGTAGGAAGAGTTAACTGGAGGATGAATGATAAGTGTGCTGTTAGCACCGTCACAACAATTGCATGTCATTATCAGTTGAATGTGGCTGGACACCTTTGGAGTTGCCCTGACTAAATGAGGTTAATTCTCTGAACTAATTATTGTTCATCATGTTACAACACTCATTTCTTGACACCTTCTTCTTCATAATCCTCTAAACTCTGGTCGCAGCATAGGGCACTCACAATAGATCTCCACCCAATCAGGTCTAGAGCAAGATTGGACATCTCTTTCCAGGACCTGCCAACCTCTATCATTTATGTTTGGTCGCCATGTCCCCAATGGTCAGCCTCTATCATTTCATCATTTATGGTTTGTCACCATATCCCCAATGATCTGCCTCTATCATTTCATCATGTATGGTCTGCCTCTATCATTTCATCATATATCGTTCGTCACCATGTCCCCAATGGTCAGCCTCTATCATTTCATCATGTATGGTCTGCCTCTATCATTTCATCATGTATGGTTCGTCACCATGTCCCAATGGTCTGCCTCTATCATTTCATCATGTATGGTTCGTCACCATGTCCCCAATGGTCTGCCTCTATCATTTCATCATGTATGGTTCGTCACCATGTCCCCAATGGTCTGCCTCTATCTTTTCATCCTGTATGGTTTGTCGCCATGTCCCCAATGGCCTGCCTCTATCTTTTCATCATGTATGGTTCATCACCATGTCCCAATGGTCTGCCTCTATCATTTCATCATGTATGGTTCGTCACCATGTCCCAATGGTCTGCCTCTATCATTTCATCATGTATGGTTCGTCACCATGTCCCAATGGTCTGCCTCCATCTTTTCATCATGTATGGTTCGTCACCAAGTCCCAATGGTCTGCCTCTATCTTTTCATCATGTATGGTTCGTCACCATGTCCCCAAAGGTCTGCCTCTATCATTTCATCATGTATGTTTCATCACCATGTCCCAATGGCCTGCCTCAATCTTTTCATCATGTATGGTTCGTCACCATGTCCCAAAGGTCTACCTCTATCATTTCATCATGTATGTTTCATCACCATGTCCCAATGGCCTGCCTATATCTTTTCATCATGTGTGGTTCGTCACCATGTCCCAATGGCCTGCCTCTATCTTTTCATAATGTATGGTTCATCACCATGTCCTAATGGTCTGCCTCTATCTTTTCATCATGTATGGTTCGTCACCATGTCCCAAAGGTCTACCTCTATCATTTCATCACCATGTCCCAATGGCCTGCCTCTATCATTTCATCATGTATGTTTCGTCACCATGTCCCAATGGCCTGCCTCTATCATTTCATCATGTATGTTTCATCACCATGTCCCAATGGCCTGCCTCTATCATTTCATCATGTATGTTTCATCACCATGTCCCAATGGTCTGCCTCTATCTTTTCATCATGTATGGTTCGTCACCATGTCCCAATGGTCTGCCTTCTTCATTTGCCAGGTGGTGCCCATATTAATGCTATGTGCGGATGCCTGGTTTGTTCCACTTGTAGAACATGACCTAGCCAATTCTAACATCTACTTTTCACTATTTTATTGATGTAGTTAATGCCTGATCTTCTGGTGCCTTCTTTGTTCATAAAGTGTTGATCTCAATTTCTGAACATCATAATAGCAATATTTCAAGCGGGCAGTGCTCACTCCCCAAGAAAGATCTGTCCTATGTGCCTCTCTCAGCCACAGACAAGCAGCACACAACAAACAGTAGAACCATACACACTGCCAACCTGCTGTATGTGATTGGGTCTGAAAGACAAGTGTGGAAGAACTCATGAAGTGAACCTTACCAAACAAATAACAAAAACAAACATTGTATCATAACTATCAATGTTTACAGTGGAGACCACCATGGGATCAAACTTTGTTAATACAAGAAGCAAATTGTACAAGTAACACCAGTGTTATCTTGACTATTGTGATATTACTTAACAGTTGAGAGAATCTCAGAGATGGCCAAATTAATTCATTAAAGATTTTGTCAGACAGTCTTATTTCCATTCTGTACTCAACCAAGATGCCTGAGATTTCATTCCTAAGAACCATGGAGATGTGGCAATTTACAGAGTTAAAATGAAGAAAGAAAACTCAATACTTGGGTCAGATCAAATGAAGATCAATTATTGGTTATTCTCAAATCTTAATTACCTGATGTAAGGATTGTCAGTGATCTCTCAGCATTTTTGTTTTCCACTGTTTTCTTTTGTTTTAATGATTTTGCAAATATTTACGATCTTTGAATCATCATAACAGATTGAGAAAATGTTGTCAAAATGTAAATACCACGAAGGTCTAATAATGTTTGTGGATCCTAAACATCAGTTAAATCAAGGGCTCCACATACTTTATGATGTTCAAGTTCAAAACTACAAGGAAATCAGTGACATACAATTGCAAGCTCTCACTTGCTCAGAGTAACATAGAATCTTGGATGGTTTAGTCAGTTTGGAACAGACATGGTGACTCGTTGATGCCACGCCCTGTATCTGTAATCCAAACATAAAAGTCAGTTCACTAGTACAAAACCACTGAGTTCTAGGAAACTCTCTTATTTGCTGATTGTAAAACTAACAAGAGACAGAGCAGAATGGTGCTCCATTATAGCCAACCTTCGATGTGGAGACGGCACTCAATGATGATGATGAAAACAAACAAAAATTATGTTACAGATCAATGAGGAAACTATATATATATATATATATATATATATATATATATATATATATATATATATATATATATATATATATATATATGAGGGTTTTTCAACAGAAGCCAAACTTTTGACTTTACAGAATAACAGATCATATATATAAAAAATGGTGCTTCTTAAAGCAATTTTCTACACTAATCCCAGCATTTCTGTAGTGCTTTGACTATAGCAACATGGGAAGATTTCTCATCGTGAGCCACAATTGCATACCTTCAATATGGTACGGAATTTGCATCATTTGTACAGAATTTTCCTTAAAAAAAAAAAAAAAAAAAGAACTTGAATGTTCTATAGTCCAATTTGTATGGGAAACATTTATGAGACTTTCTGTATTTGTCTCTTATTAACATTAATTTACACACAAAATTTAACAGAAAATAAATTAAAACTAGAATGCCCTTGAAATAAGCAAATAATACCTGATATATGAGCTTCAATTATTTAAAAAGTTATGTGCTGCTAAGTGACTGAAAGATACGTTTAGTTTTAACACTGCATAATAGGATGGATGTTTTTTTTATTTGATCAGAATAATTGCTTTAAAAAAAAAACAAATGTAGGTCACCAGGGGTCACACCCAATTATTGCATATAATAAACACTGCTATATTTTTTTTTCATTTAAAAACCCAACACTTATGAAGAAATGCACAATGAATCATAATAATCCTGCTATTTTAGTGACCCTATGTTTCAAACTGATGCACATCACAAGAAGCCAGAAGCTGCTATTGTGAGATTATTGTTATCAGACATTTAAATAGCTAGAGTTCAACTTTGGAGATAGAGATATAACACTTCCCACATTTATGAAGAGATGATCAACGATTTCATATAGGAACATGTTAACTTCAACAAGCAGCTGCCATCATTAGCTACTTATTCTGCTTAATAAAAGCTATAACAGATGTGAATAAAGCTGAATGGAAATGTTCACAAGTTAACAACATCCCTGGACTCTCATTTGGATGCAAAAATAGCACCATGACAGTGTGATAACTCTCACTAAGGGCTCATTTTTCACATGACTCCAGGCAGCGTCCTTCAGTTTCCTGGAGAAACCATAACTAGCAGGAAACTAGAAACAAAATTCAAGGAAATGGTGTCCATGATTTCTTTAATGTTCAACAGAAGCGAGAGACTTCCATTAACAAAAGGATTATTACTTATCCTTATTTATTTCTAATCAGTTGCTATTTTGAATACGTTTTCCATTTAAAAAATACTACAATAATTTAGTACTGTAATACATTCTGAAATTAACTGCTGGGTCTTTACCATTCATGAACAGTCTGTTTGGTAACTTTTGGAAAATGGTGAAATACTAAATTCCTTCATTAACAGGAAGTTACAGACACTGCAGGAGGGTCTTGCATTTTAACACAATTACAAAAAGGATATTTAATGGTTAGTGTTACTATTAATATATCAAATGAAAGATGAGCAAACACCTTTTCAAGCAATAGGAACAAAATTGGAGCACGAGTACTTCACAAGATATCTTATTTAATGTAAAAGCTTTGACTTTTTTCAATCTATTAATGTATTGGTTAATCTTAAAAACAAAATATGGATTTTTTAGTTCAGCGTACATATAATTTTTTAAAACTCTGCTAAAGAAAACAGGGGACGAGTTATATTAACTGATTTATAGTCATATTGCTCACTTCTATCAATAGCTCTACATTTTTTTTATATAATAATTAATTTAATAGATATTTTTAAAAAAGGAGTTTTGAATTTAGCATTAATTGAAATATAACATAAGTGTCAAATGTGAAAGAATTCTAACTATGTCGTGCCCAGCTGGAACTTCACACAGAAACTATTAATATAAAGTTAACACTTTAAATTAATATATAGGTTTTGTTTTTTTTCTTTTGTATGCCTTTTTTGGTCTGATTTACAGATTCAGCTCTAACAAAATATGGAAAGTATGTGTTTCACAATACTCATCACTGCTGGTAAGTCAGTCTTTTGAGGAACTTTCCAGAACTGTCTGTGTTCATGAAATGTGCTCAAAGTTCCCACAGAAAGATGCATATGTTCTGCAATATGGCGAAGAAATCCTGTGATTTTATCTTTCGTTCACCTGAAGTAGTGTCTACATCTGCAATGTTGTTTCCTGTATAAATTTTACTGTCTTTTGTAATTGTAAAGTAATTTTCAAGATTAGGGTTCCATTGGTTGAATGTTCTCAAGAATGAATGCAATGGGCTCTGAGACACTCAGGCAGAATTGTCCATTGTAATACCGTCTTTAAGCAGCCAGTACCATTCAAATGTTTTACTGTGGCTAAGAGTCTCGTTACTGTACGGTGCTTGAAGTCTATCAATTTCACTCACTTTATCACCTTCATTGACAAGTGACCAGTCTTTGCCCTCTACACACAGTAATAGTAGACATCTCTTTCTTACAAGCATGATTAAGCAGTATGTTATAGTGTTTCATAGACTCATGGGATCATGCAGTTTTACTACAACAACACTCATTTATGACCATCAAAATAAGAGAACCAATAAGAAAGAAGACTGCATGACAACCAAATGTCTGCAGTATTATGGGCCTACCATACTTAGCGTAAAACATGGAACAAAAATGAGCAAACAAACCAGCAAACCCTCAACAACAAAATCAATGAATAAAAAGCAATAATTGGTCCTCTAGTAACATGTATGCCAAAAATCAAATGCTGGCTTCCTGATGTCCCTCTAATGAACAAACTGAATGAGGTCAGCAGGAAATTGTGTAAAAAAAAAAAATGTGCTCACAAATCCATCATGACTTTTTACAAATTTGCTTTATTTCTGTGGCATGTGTCTCAATAAAACTACAAAAGAAAAATGTGTTTGCCACTTTACTCAGCAACAGAGTCAAACATTGCAAATCTGAAACAGAACCAACATCATGTTTTCATGATGGCAGTCCTATACTTCAACATCACAATGTCAAAATTTGAGAAATCCTGTGAGGCAGTTTCTTACTTATGTTTCTTGAAGCAGTTTATGATCAATGGTCTTGGAAGTGTAGCAGTAAGTGCGGTCTCACCAGAGAGACACAGTTCAAACAATTCATCAAAATGTGCATAACCAAATTTCTGAGGGCTAGAAAAACGACAAACATGTTCAAACATGCACGACATTATAATTATAAATAAATATAAATAAAAGCCAATGTTTTGTCCTTTCCCCATACTGAAACCTTCAGTAATAGATTTGTTACAGCCCATGATGACTTTATGTTGTTACATACGTATAATGCAGATATCATGACACTACCATAAGCAAAAAAAAAATATTAACTAGTTTATATTTGTTTGTTTCTATCATAAATAATGTCAGTAAACAAGTAATGACTCATGAGATGCTGATGCAATTCACAAATATTTTGTATTACCAAGACTAGAATCCAACTAAAGTTGCATTTGGAAGTTTATATTATTATAATTATTCATCTCTGATCATAATCTTCAAGTAATACTTGAGATCTACAATTTATATCACAGATAGTTTACTTTTTGTTTCAGTTTCAAATGCCTGGATGAGAAGCTTATGGCATCTACCTACTCTCAGTAACACTATCTGTCTGCCCCTGACAATGTCATGCTATTGTAAACACTGTTTTAATGGTCATGAATTCTGACAAGTACTGCTCATATCTAAACTGCATCTCGCACACATTGTTTATTATTTTTTTTTCACACCCAGGCATTTAAATGTGTATCTTTAACAAATATGATTATAATGCATTGTGGAGATCTCAGACAGCTCATTTTAAGATGACAGCTATATTTCACAATTAATGGTGATACAAGGTATCAACAAAATTATGTGTATGTTTTCAATCTGTGACAAAGTTGTCTCCATTATGAACTATCAAGAATATATCCTCCTAACAGAACTAAACCAAAAATAATAATAGCAAGAAAACAATGCAAACCTTTAGATTAAGCAACTATTATCATACAATATTCAAATTGATGGCCTAAGCAAATTTTACTGCAAAATAATAATACTCAAAGATAACTAACCAATTGTCAGATACCATATGATAATGCAGGTATTTTTCTAGCGGAAGCAATGAATTATCTCGGCCATACAAATAATAATGGGACTGAAACATTGGATGCGCTGAAATAGCAAAACTAATGAATATCGTTATCAAATTGGTTTGCTGAAATAGTTACAGGTGTGCTATGTTCTCACGTTAGTTGCACTCAAGTGAATTCTACTAAATGTGAGCTGCACAATATTTGTCAAAGTCTGCTAGATGTATGATTTCATATTCTAAGATACAGGGGTCAACTGGACATACTGACAATCTACTAGCCAAGCAAGGCTGATGGTCATACACCATGCAACCAAGGATGTTTTAGACACTCTGCTGCTGTGGCACGCTCGTTAGCATCAAAGGTGAGCATTGGCAGGAGGAAATCATTGAACTCCTGCGCATCCTTCTCCTGCCATTCATACTTCTCTGTGAGGACATCCACCAGACCCCATGGCTTCAACTTGCTAATATGTCTCAGCTCACCTGATACACAAGATATAATGTCAAACAATCAGAACATGAAGAGATAGCTGTGTATCACAAACAACAATCTGCAATATTAAATATATTTTATATTATAGGTCTTTTGTTTTCTTTAAGACACAAACATGCAATGTCTGTTGAATCATCAGTTAGCACTGCAACCTCGGTGGTCATTGGGACAATCTTATGATGTCTGCACAATTTTGCTCTAACTTTCGTGATTAAGAGCTGCTTTCTGAGATGTCATTCTCTCTGAAGTTATCTTCCTAACACTTTCTCCGTCTGCCTTGTCTTTACTTTGCATAGTAGATCTTGTGACAAGTCTGTACCATTTTAATGTTTGTTCTTTTACTGTTCACTTAAGTCTATATTTGGTTCTATAGATCATTGGATTTTGTTGTCCACTGCCTCACTGCTGATATAATCTATATAAGATATGATCAAGATTTTTCTATATCATCTCATTTTCAGAGCTTCAGCGATCCATAATTGACTGCATGCGTCAGGATCTGTAAATAAAAGAGCTGATCAAGACCCTGCTCCAACTCCCTGCAGTGCTTCTAGAAACAGATATCCAGTTTGACCAAGCAAGTAGAAATCGAAGAGGAAAGGCAACCAGTGCTCAAAAATGCTTTGCTGAAGTCGGCTACTCTCACTTAATGTCCTTTTAAGGGCAGATGGCATAGAGGACTATTCATTCCTTTAGTAGCCACTGGGAAAATGGCAGAAAGAAAGAAAGAATTAGCTTGTTTAAAGTCTGACACTTTCTTGCCCCATTGTCACCTGACGTAGCCTTCAATACTCCCATGTAACTTAGCTTCTCAATATCAAATTTTAGTCTTGTATTGATCTGCTAAGTTACTCTTTCCAAACGTAATTGAAGAGTTATGAATACCAGGTCATGGTCACTACCTATTTCTTTTTTGTCCTTGTAATTCAAAATTGGTTCTAAGCCAACTCTTTCTCTTATAACCTCGCTTCTGAATTAGTCTCCTGTGGTCACTCCTACAGCCTTTTTCAAGCATCTCATTTCTTTGGTGACTAACTTTCTATTTTGATTTTTTTGTAAGTGTCCATGTTTGGCACTGATAACATAGAGTGAGGATAAATATACTTGGTATCAGTTGTTTTTATGTGCTGATCAGCACTCTCTTTTGTTGTAGGAGAGGGACTAGCAGTCCCAATACCTGGCTTGCACCAAATGTTTCACCATGTCTAATTGAACACCTCTGTCCTGGTGTTTGACAGAAGATGGTGCCCCCAGCAATAATCAATCTATTAAGGTTACATATATTGTCATTTTAGGACTACTTCTACACTTGGCTAGGCTACCTTCTCTCCAAATGAACCTGCAACCTTTAAACACATCTAGGTGTTGCTCTCACAATTGTTCACACCTTACACTTTACATGTTTTCGCCTGGGTCATAAAATCCCTCAGTAACTGGTAGTCATGTTGCTATGACCTACTTTTGCGAGTGCCATCTAGCAGCACATGCTTTAGATAATGAGTTTTGCTGGGTTTTATATTCATGACATGTGCTGCTATCAAACAAAATATTAAAAATTTCTGGTGGTGGGGTAATGTTAACAAGTAGATAAATCCCACATTTATGTTCTGGCTCAAATCTATTGGTGTGCTACTGTTTTCTCAATCCAGTGCTTAAGTTTGCTAAAATAACAATAGCACGGCAGGCCCAGCATTGTATTAGATAATATGATGGATAATATTCAGGTAGGAACTCTTTTATATCACCTCACGACTGCCTAAAAATAGTTACATTCTAAAATGGCTTGTCTGTGTAGACCGCAAACGCTCATGCTCTGCCCGTGCCATCATTGACTCTGTAAGAAATTTTCTGGCTATATGCTTCCAAGTTGTTAGCACCTTAATAAGCTATAAATGAGGTTTTGTTTTTAAAGATGAGACTCCTAAGTGGGCACTGAACCAAGCTCTCTGCCGGGCATCTACAGATGAATACAAATCATTGTCTTGCCAGTAACCATGTTTGTCAGGCAATTAGTGGTGTCATGCACAATTTTGGACCATGAAACACACAGACATGCAAATGAAGCACATGAGTACCCATGCCAGAATGAAAATATAACACCACTGGATGACATTTTCCTGTGAAATTCAACACTAATTAGTGAGAGATGAATATTTTGCTTCCATCCACAACATTTTGATCATGTCTAGCATGTTAAATACCCTTCTATATAAAATTGTATTGGAAGATGCAAAAGCAGGGAGTTTTGTAAATAGGCTGTCAGTTATGAAAGTAATCAAAAAACATTTGTTTTCAGAAGCTCACATAATTTACTTTACAACAAGAATATCATTTATTATTTCTGGTGACACTCAAGCCTCACTGAATTAAGTAAACAAATGCAGGTGACATTTTAGCAGTTTGATTAGTCTTTCTTTCCACATCTTGGTACTTTTAGTCAATGCATTGGCATTCACACTTTCTCAACAAACGGCAGAGAGCTGTCCTAATGACTCCTAATTCTCATTACTTCCTCAGATATTTTTTTTTTATCTTCATGTTCTTATAACACCGACCTGAACTCTAGATTTTCTGAAGTTTCAAAATTCTACCATCCATTAAATTGCAATCGAGAGATTAGGTTATTTACTTGAGATTATTTGTCTCGTATGAACAGAATTATCCTCCTCCAAAACTACATAATGTTTATTAAGTTCAAACTTTGGTATATGAGTACATTTTGTTTCTAACTAAAACTTATTAAGAAAAGACACTTCGGGTGCCTTGTGGCTGTTTCCATCTTTGTTCCTGTTTTCCTTCTGATAGCAATACTTTGTTTTCTTCTTTAATAGAGGTGTTTGTTGTAGGTGGATGATTGCACAGATATTTCATTATAGAGTGAAGAGCTTTGCTGTTTTTGCTGCTTCTTTCAGATTCTAAAGCTAGATTGTTAATACAATTTTGTTTGTCCTTTCATGGACTGGCCTTTATTGTTGTTATGGATCCAGATAACCTGTGAGCCAACGCCCTTCTGCCCAATGCAAGTAATGATATCTGCAGGTATTTATGTGTTCCCTTGTAGTTCTGTACAAGGTGGTCCACTTATCAGGTCTTTGAGGAAGTAGAGTAGCTCTGATGTCAGTGAGCTTTGGACAGTCAAAAAGATAATGTTCTACTGTTTCATGTGGGTGTTCACAAAGTGGATATGCTTGAGTTTGGTTTCATTGTATACTATTGATATGATTGTTTAGTGGTACATGACTGGTTCTCAGTCTGAAGATGGTGGTTTGGTCTCTTCTTTTTAGCTTGTTAATGTTGTCATGGGGGTTTAACCTCATCAGGTATTTAAAAAGTTCTCTTATGTTAATTGTGGCATTCTTCGCAGTATCTCTGAGGAAAATCCATTTATTTTTTATATCATAACCCAACCACAAAACAAAGCAACCCAATACTCAAACATGTTATGTTAAAGAAGACAGATGTGTAGGAAGAAAGGTATCATAATCCAACCAAGTGAACAACAAAGATGAGTTAGTCACTGAGTGAATGCAGACAGAAAGAAATACCAAATATACAAAGGCATCATCTAAAAATAGAGACATTCCTGTCCCACAAACTGAGAAGCTAAATTTAGCCCCCAAAAGTATATACTGTTTTATTGGGGGCACTCACCTCTCCTGTTAAAGAATTCCCTAGAATATTTGCCAGACAAGGCTATATGACGTGGTATGGGACCCAGCAGTTCTATGACATGTGCCAAGTGATCCTCATCTCTAGTGTAGTCCTCTCCACTGTGAGGCTCAAACAGATAATCACCCGTTGCTAGCTCAAATGCCTGCCATGATAATACAAATATATGCTGACAAACACTATCAACAGCTTATGTACATCTCCACATTGCCCTTTTCTCATTTTATTTTTACTAAAAAAACATGTTATTTTACAATTTCAATTCTTATTGCAGCTCAGTTAATTCTAAAAACAAAGAGAGGTATATATTCAGATGAAGCACTGCAAAGATTGCCATTGTGTCCATTTAAATAACTAATTACATGAACTCATTTGTTTCTGCATTAAGAAATCTTTACAAGAACCATCTATCACCGAAAACACCAATTTAGCTGCCTGTTGAATTCAGGCACAGAATATATATCTGTTCATTCATTATAAGGTTATTTAAAGACACCAATTGCTACATCTAATCAGGTTATACAATTTTAACAGTCATGTGAGCTTTGGCTCATAGATACAAATTGGTCTATTACATAATTTCATTCAGAATATGGTAGGTGTTAACAATATAAAGCCTACTAAACATAAAATTAATATCTTGCAAAAACCACTTTTCCTCTTAGTCTTAGCAAAACAGTGGATGCAATAGGGCACTGTATGAAAAGATTAATAATCATCAACTGGGTTAGAATTGATTCTATTCTAGAGGATGTATAGATGAGCAGAAACTCAAAAGTCAACAAACATTGAAAGAACTCAAGAGAACAAATACAAGAAATAAACCTACCTATTACATTTGTGGAAATCTGTTAGTGTGTTGAATGTACATGTAATTCACACCAAACATGGAGGAAGGTGGACTATTTATAAGTTTCAAATTTATTGCTGTACCATTTAAGGCATTGGGCAAAGATCATCATCAAGCAGCGTAGATGCTGGCATAGATGATGTTCTGTCTAGCCATGATTAACTCTTCAATATTTGTTTATCAGTTCCGGTGTTGACTTCCCAGTAAACCATTCTCTTCAAATGTCTGCTATCTCTTCCCACTTGTCACAACATAATTAATCTGTTCCCTTCTCATGACATGACTGTTACAAACTGAAGACTGTTTCCTTCTGATGTTGTTAATAAGCTTTCTTTTTGTTTGAACTCTTGGAACATCTTCATTACCCTGTTGAGCTGATCCAGCCTGTTGAAGATGGAGTGTCTCATCCACAATGTATGTTTGGGGGGAAGAATCAGACCACACAAGTGCAAAGCATAAAATGCAAGTCATCAAGTGCAACAAGTCTATGTTAATAGAAGTGAGAAAGTACACTGTGTTATATAGAGCCAGTTCTGACCTAAGGAAGTGAATCATGGACAGGAGACAAACAAATGAAAAAACGGTTAGAGGCCACAGAGATGGGATTTCTCAGAAGAATGCTGAAAGTTTCTGGACAGCTAAAAAGGCCAACAAGGACCTTCTCAAAGAGGCCAACACAAGAAGGAGCTCCTAAAAAATATCAGAAAGAAACAATCAACATTTTTAAGGCACATCTTGAGAAGAGAAAAGTTGGGTTTCAACCAAACTGGTATGTTTGGTGATGATGATGATGATGATGTCCAGGTATTCTCTCTACATGTCAAGACTGGCTTTTCATATCAGTGAAAAAACGTTTTAAAATTCCATTGTCAAAAAAATGGGTTGCATAACAAGTTTTTCTTTGTTTGGAATGTTGCCTTTACTTCTGCACCTCAGCTTTGCTGTTGATCTAGTCCTCAAAATGAACACCAATCCCTTCTATTAGAATTCATTTCTTCCTTTCCTTGGGAGACCAAAAGGAATGCACTTACAAATATAACAAGGACTTTTTCATCAAATTTTAGAAAGACAAATATTTCAACAACAACAACCAAAAAAAAAAAAAAAAAAAAAAAAAAAAAAAAAAAAAAATCCTAAAAAAAAGCAAAGGGAAGCCACAATTGTAAGCCCCTGGTAATCATGGCTGCCACAACTTTTGAGACCATGAAGCTGTAAAAAGTTGTGCATATACAGCTCATTTCACAAAATGACACTTTCTGGGGGAGTCTCCATGACAGAAAAAGACATTTGCAATGACAATGTTCTTCAAAGAGTATTGATGAACACCATACAGAACAGGATGAACAAAATGACAAAAACATTTTAAAATGTAATCTGTGTTTGCACAAAAACAAAACAAAACAAAACACATTTGAATTTGTAGAGAACTAGGAATCTTCTCTGCACTATATTGCCAATGTTGGCAGTTTTCTTCAGCAGTTTTGGGGATGACCAAAGTTATACTATTAAATCAGTATCATTGATATACAGGTTACTCTTAGATTTATAAGAAGACCTGTAAGGAGGAAATGTAAAATGAAATATTTCTACATCCACATATCTGTAAATGATTTCAGTTAAAATCTATACTATATCAATATCTAGTTCTGCTGTTTTAAACTGTAAATTGGGAGTTTGGGGGTAAGATATCAGACTTTGGATTAGAAGATCTCGGCTTTAAATCCCACCATAGGCAGTGTGAATTTTTAATCTTCAAATCCATGGTTTCTTCATGGCTTTATCTTCTCCTGGTCTTTTGTAAGATCTGTTGTCTATCCCCCTTGGATAACAGTGAAAAACAAGTTTCAAGTGCACTCAATGCACATTATAGATGAAAATGCAGTTAAAATCCAAAGGGCCCAACACTGCCCAGGTAAAATTATTAGAATATTTAACAAATCTACCCAAAAACGTCAGATTGTAAATTATGAATATCTGTGAAGAGGAAATCTGCCTCTTATGCAAGGGACACTCATTCACAAAGAGTGGAAAGCAAACAGGTATTTACATAAAATTCAATCCCTGAAAAAGGGTGTTCATCAGAGCTGATAAACTTGTGAATGCACACAACAAAATTGTGTCCTATGTAACATTTATTTTGCTTTCAAATAAATTAAGAACACAGCATACACCAAAAACCTTGGTGCAACAAAATTAAAGAAAAATTCACTCAAACAAAAAAAAACTGATGACTCTCACTGGTCTATTTGCTGTGTTATTGAAGCAATAGTTAATATGAACAGCATGTTAATTCAAAAACTGTACACGCGCACTGGAAATAACTGTTCTGACCACATATTACAATACTGTTAAACCTCAGCAGTCAACTCACCATGCAAGCTGTGCTCCATATATCTGCTGGAGTATCATAACCTGCTCCTATTAACACTTCCAAACATCGGTACTGCCGTGTCTGGATGTCTTCTGTAAACTGGTGGTACTAGATACAAAAAAGGAAAACAAGGAGAAAACTTTACTTACAAATGAAGAATGCACTTTTATAAAAACACACAAAATGTATATTTATAAATATCTGATGAAATAAATCAACTAGAAGAAAGAACCTGCATCAAACACCATAGTGGGGAAGCAACATGGTATTACTGCTCATATATTTTACCATTTTTGAGTTTTGTGGTCAGTAAAGTAATTAAACCAATGTCTATTTTTTTTTCTAGAAAAATCTAGTACTCATTTAGGACTGGATGGATTTAGACGTTGCAACTGTCTCTTGTCCTCACCATACCAGTTCACTAAACACAACACTACCTTCACTTCCAAACTAGTATTAAAAAATAATATAATATTAAATTAACTAACTAAAATGACATTCAAAGACACTTAAACAGTTAAACACATTCCTGCCTACCTCAAAAATAATATAATATTAAATTAACTAACTAAAATGACATTCAAAGACACTTAAACAGTTAAACACATTTCCTGCCTACCTCAAAAATAATATAATATTAAATTAACTAACTAAAATGACATTCAAAGACATTTAAACAGTTAAACATATTTCCTGCCTACCTCAAAAATAATATAATATTAAATTAACTAACTACTTGCTTAATTAGTTGCTAATAGTAAGTAATGAAAAGTAAAAAGAAAATAATTAAGCACGTTACAAATGTCATCAAAATATGGGAGAAAAAACATGATTGAGAAACATGGTGGTGGCCACACACTCAGAAGTGCTCCAGACAAAGTTGCTGCTGCTGTATTCTTCACCAGGTCAACATTAACTGGTTGATCAATAATGTACTGTGGCCTACAGTTTTTGAATAGTCTTATTGTGGTTGTTTTGTTTTTTTTGGACACATTTTTAGATTACACCATTTAAGAATGCTTCAATGTGAATGTAAACTAAATTTGCTATCATTTCCTGTAATGTATGCTGGTAGTACTGGATTCTAGCATCATCAAATTTTGGTTTGAAAATCAATGTCAAAATCTGATCATATGGGTTCTGTTCTGCTGTTTTTTAGCTTTCACATTTGGTAAGCAACATTTTCAATTGTTCAACTTTCATTTTCCTTTCTTCACTTTTAAATACTTACCCCAATGTACAAACATACAAATATTATTTCCATGCTGTGTAATATTTCTTACTTAATTTGATACATGATATGCTTCATTTAAAAACCAAAATTTGTACAGAATTACACAATTTTTTATATCTCATTGGTGATATTGGTTAGTTGACAAGTCTCAGTCAATTGATTCAGTTCAAATCAGCAAAAAGAAGGGAAAGAGTTCATTATAAGCCTTGCTTGTTATGAAACTCATGCAATTCTCATCTGAAATTAATCTCTTTTAGTTTATTATGTTCAACTGCTATTTTTAAATAGTTGGTCCACGTGTTTTATTAAATAATCAAGGTTAGTTAAACCCCTTTGTTGAAAGGGTTAATGGTCAAGAGCTAGAGACAACAAAAACTAAGCGGTTTAATCACAACTGGAAATTCCTGAGGTGAAAGATGTCAGTGAAGACTTCATGTCAATGACACACACACTCTCTCTTATCTTCTACTCTTCCTTGACCACAGACAAAGCAATCAGAAAATGACATGTGTTGGTGGGCAGCAACAAAGTTACTCCAATATACACAATCCTCCACACATTTTGATTGTACATTTTTTGTATTCATGAGTGCCATAGTGTTATCATTATCAAGTGCTATGATTGTTGGCATAGGTGATCATGCTTTTCTACAGCCAATTATCAATTATGTTGACTTCCTATCAAAGCATTCTATTAAAGTGTCTGCTATATCTACATATATCATTTCTTCCATACCCCACCACCCCTCTCCCCCCACCCCGTCACAAAATACTCCAGTCCCTCTCCCATTAGAAAATGTTATAACAGTTTTAATTTGTCACAACTGTCAATTGGCACAGTGCCATGAGGCTGAAAGTTGTATCCCTGTGCATAAGGGTCTAGACCTAAGCATCAGTATTAATCAGTTTTAGGAAAGCATTCATCAGCTCAAGGCTGGTGACTTCTTCATACAGCTTGTCCTGGTATGGTATCAATTATGGCCACAAGAGCCTTCTCTGTTTTTTATGTTTGCAGCAGATTTGGCATGATTGTAGCAGATGTTCAGCAATCATTTTGCTCATGTCACTGTCACCTTCATCAGAGGTTCCATCCTTAGAGCGATGATAAAATAATACTTAAATCTGTTATGGCCAGTTCTGAGTCTAAAAATGTGACTTGTTCTTTTCTGTTTAATTGTAGTAGGCACAATCTTTTTGATAAACTCTGTGAACTGTATTCCATCTGTCATGACAAACCTCTTTGATTCCTCATACTTACTATTTCAGTCTTCATTTTCATGACTGTGAGAGATACAATATTTTCTTCTTAATCTTTCTTTCAAGAGAGTTTCAACTGCAGGTTTCAGAGTTGTTGCCCCTGCCTTCAAGCTACTTGAGTACTTTAAAAATTGTTTGAAAGTGAGCTGTCAAAACCTTTATCATCTGCTTATTCAATGGGGGGGGGACAATATGTCTAAAGTAAATAGGAAAGTCTCTTTTAGTCTCTCCAGAATGATTCTGCTCATAAAAGAGGCCTTAGAGAAACATTTGAGAGATGAACAAGCAGGCTTTAGGAAGAACAGATCATGTGCCGATCAAATAACCACCCTATGTATAAATGTTGAGCAAAGTTTAGAACTACAGTCCCCACTTTAAATTAGATTCATATATTACGAAAAGGCATTTGATAGTTTAGACAGAGGAATGCTTTAGAAGTTTCTGAGTCATTATGGAATCCCCACAAAGTTTATTAACTTGATAAGAACAATGTATGAAGGAATGAAATGTAGTGTGGTGCATGAAGGACAGCTTACAGAAGCATTTGAAATAAGAACAGGAGTAAGGCAGGGATGCCTTCTATCTCATTTCTCTTTCTACTGGCCATAGATTGGATTATGAAAATAACTCAAAACAACAGAAATGGGATCCAGTGGTCACTGACCAAGCAGCTTGATGATTTAGACTTTGCTGATATAGCTCTCCTATCACACAACCATCTACAGATGCAAGATAAAATGAGCAAACGTGATGAGAGATCACAACAGATGAAACTGAAAATAAATAGAGATAATAAGACTAAAATTGTGAGAATTAATGCAGTTGGCAATAACCAAATAAGAATAGGAGAAATACCTCTACTAGATTTACAATCTTATATATATCTGGGCAGTAATATAGACAAAGAGGGAGGAACATAAAATGATACAAAAATAAGGATATAAAATGCAAGAGAGCATTTGTTGCACTGAGAAACATATGGAAGTCCAAAGAAATTAGGTTAAATACTAAAATAACAATTTTCAACTCCAATGTTAAGTCAGTCTTATTATATGGCTGTGAAACATGGAGAACAACTAAAATGACAATCATGAAGATGCAGACTTTCATTAATCGATGCTTACGCAGAATAAAAGGATGGAAATAGCAGGGCAAAATCACTAACATAGAATTATGGAAATGTACCAGTCAAATACCAGTGGATAAAGAGATACAGCAAAAATGATGGTGCTGGATAGGACACACACTGCAGAAGCCAACTAAGAGTATTACACAACAGGTCCTTTTGGAATCCCCAAGGAAAAAGACAAAGAGGAAGACCAAGGAATTCTTGGAGAAGACAGATAGAAGCAGAGATGAAGATGATGGGAAAGACATGGAATGATCTTAAAAAATGGCAAGAAACAGAACGGCTTGAAAAGTGTTTGTTGAAGACCTATGCTCCACAGGGAGTTGAAAGGCAGAAGAAAATGAAGAGATAGGAAAGTGAATGTGGCATTGTATAAATTGGAAAAAAATTGCTGTATCTTTTAAACTGCAAAAGAAAAAAAGAAATGATTCGTGTTATGTGCTTTGCAATAAATTATGAGTGAAATGGCAACTACTCACAGTCCAGCAGGCATTGCCAAGATCAGCTATCTTTACAGGAAACTCATCACAAATCTCATGTACAGGGTCTGGTTTATGACTGGATGGAGTATGAGCTGTGAAGAAGATTATTACACTTGCTGAAATGACGGAGATGACAGTCAATTTATGCTGATAACTGAAATTCTTGGTTTGATATTGATTGATACTTATAATCAAAATGCTCAAACTGAGTCAGATTATACTAATAGCTGAAATGAATGAGTTGACAGTCAGATTATACTAATAGCTGAAATAAATGAGTTGACAGTCAGATTATACTAATAGCTGAAATAAATGAGTTGACAGTCAGATTATACTAATAGCTGAAATAAATGAGTTGACAGTCAGATTATACTAATAGCTGAAATAAATGAGTTGACAGTCAGATTATACTAATAGCTGAAATAAATGAGTTGACAGTCAGATTATACTAATAGCTGAAATAAATGAGTTGACAGTCAGATTATACTAATAGCTGAAATAAATGAGTTGACAGTCAGATTATACTAATAGCTGAAATAAATGAGTTGACAGTCAGATTATACTAATAGCTGAAATAAATGAGTTGACAGTCAGATTATACTAATAGCTGAAATAAATGAGTTGACAGTCAGATTATACTAATAGCTGAAATAAATGAGTTGACAGTCAGATTATACTAATAGCTGAAATAAATGAGTTGACAGTCAGATTATACTAATAGCTGAAATAAATGAGTTGACAGTCAGATTATACTAAAAGCTGAAATGAATGAGTTCACAGTCAGATTATACTAATAGCTGAAATGAATGAGTTGACAGTCAGATTATACTAATAGCTGAAATGAATGAGTTGACAGTCAGATTATACTAATAGCTGAAATGAATGAGTTGACAGTCAGATTATACTAATAGCTGAAATGAATGAGTTGACAGTCAGATTATACTAATAGCTGAAATGAATGAGTTGACAGTCAGATTATACTAATAGCTGAAATGAATGAGTTGACAGTCAGATTATACTAATAGCTGAAATGAATGAGTTGACAGTCAGATTATACTAATAGCTGAAATGAATGAGTTAACAGTTGGAACTGGGTGGTCTAGAGGTAAGATGTCAGCCTTTGGACAGGAAGATTTTGGGTTTGAATCCTGTCACAGGCGGTGGAGATTTTTGTCACTTCAAATCTGTGGTTTCCCTGTGGCTTTACCCTCCCCTAGTCTCTGGGTAGTTAGACCCCATGTCTGGCCCTCTCCAAAAATGGCTAAAAATAGGAGGTCCTGTATGCACTCACACACATTAAAGAACCCTTGGCATTAAAAGTCGAAAGAATAGGTAAAAAATGGTGACTGCCTTGACAAAAATTGTTGCATAAATCTACTGATGCCGAAGACTCATTTGTTGCACCTAAAGGTGCAGATATCGCAACTTTTCCTTACTAGCAACACACCACACCCACTTAATGGGTGAATGCTAAGAGGAAGAGAAGAGTTGACAGTCAAGTTACACTGACAGCTACAATGATTGAGTTGACAATTAAAGAAAAAAAACAGTGCTCATTCATTGCTGACACAGAATACTGTCTTTGTTGTTACAATAAGATGTTCACAGCAAGTAAATCAACAATGTGACCATTCTAATACATACTGGAGTAAACTAATAAAATGTACATTTCTTGTGTTTTCTGTGTCCTATTTTTTGTTTTTGCTCTTGAGGAAGGTCGTATGTGAGGCCAAAACATCAACACATTGTTTTTGAAGAAGGCTTAGGCTGGTATGTTCGGCACGCTGGTATGTGAGCCCTAAATGTCATAATTTTTTGTTTCTGAGGAAGGCCAAATGTGAGGCCAGAACATCATTGTTTTTGAGGAAGGCTGTATGTCAGACCCAAATGTCATTGTTTTTTTGTTTTTCTTTTTTGAGGAAGTCTGTGTGAAACTCAGATATCGTTTTTTTTTTTCTTTTTCTTCTTCTTCAGTATTCGAGTCTAGAGATCAAGACTTGACTGTGTCCTGTTTCATGGCACAATATTCATCAGTCTTGCTTGTTCACAAGTTAGTCCCTTTGTGCAGGACTAAACAAACAAAACTCACCCACCAACCATGACTGATACAGATAGATAGGATTGTGTTTTGGTGACATGCCACCTTGCCCACTTTCTATTCTTTTGCAGTTCAACATACAACAATATTCTCAGCAGATGTCATCATCATCAAGTACCGGGCCTGTTGGCATCGTTGGTAATGTCTCTCCACAACTTTCGATCTCGACAGTTATTTATCATTTCTGTTGTTGACCTTCTACCAAGCCAAAGCTGTCTGGTATCTTTTCCTTTTCTCTTTGCTTCCCTCTATCTCTTCATCCCTCAATTTTCCCCGTTGTTACAATATATTCCAGCTGTTCTCTTCTCATTACATGGCCAAAAAATTATGATTGTTTCCTCCTAACATTGGAAATTAGTTCTCTTTTTGCTTTGGCCTCTTTCAGAACATTTTTAGTACTCTTCTTAGCTGTCTATGGTATTCTCAACATTCTTCTGTAAAACCACATTTCTACAGCCTCCAGTGATTTTCTTGTTTGTTGTTCTATTGTCCATGATTTGAATCCATACATTAAGACTGGCTCTACATAACATTTAAGAACTCTTTTTCTTGTTTCCATTGTCAAAAATGGATTGCATAGTATCTTCCTCATTTTTTGGAAAGCTGCTTTTGCCAGTGCCATTCTGCACCTCACCTCTGTAAAGTTCCCAAATATTTAAATTCATTTACCTGTTTTAATATTGTTCCCCTTGTCTTTACTTTGTAATGAGGTGATGCCTTTTTTTTTTTTTTTTTTTTTGTTGTTACCATTACTTCTGTCTTTAGGTAGGCTGAGTCCTTTATTTTTGCTTTCTTTCACTATAATGTCTAATATTTCTTGTAACTCATTTTCACTCTTAGCAATTAAGACTGTATCATCAGCATACCTTATATTATTTATATTATGACCTCTGATTGTTATTCCCGGCATGCCCCTTATGGATCTTAAAATAATCTCACTTTACATATTAAATTATTAATATTATTTTTATTTAATTATTTAATGGCAGGACAAAATAACCAACTTAACTGTCCTGCAATGTGCTAAGACCCCAACAATCATGTTGATGCTCAGATGTCGAAGACTAACATGGCTGGGGAACATCCAGCGAATGGAAGAAAAATGCATCCCCAGTCAAATACTATATGGTGAACTAACACACGGAAAAAGACAAAACGGCAGACCTAAACTACGATATAGAGATATCTGTAAATCATCTCTGAATGACTTCTCCATCTGTGAAAATGCCTGGGAACATCTGGCAAGTGATTGTACATCATGGAGATCATGTATAAGGAATGGTATAACATCATTTGAGACTGTGCTAAGGCAAAACTTGGAAGAGAAAATACTCATGAAAAAGGATGGAAAACCCTGTGGATCAGTGGGCATGACTTGTTCATTCTGTGGCCGTGTGTGTTTGACAAACATTGGTAAAATTAGCCACGAGGGGAGCTTTTCGACAAAAACAAAACCTAAAAAAAATACACAATAGCCTCCACTAGACTGTCTGACAAGATGAAAAGGGTCATATATATATATATATATATATATATATATATATATATACATATTAAACAAATCTGGTGACAGCACACAACCTTGCAGATGTATAAAGATCAAAAGCACAACTAGGCCAATTTACTTTTGATCAGAATAAAAAAACTAACAAACATTAATTAACATTGTCAAAAAAAATTAAACAAAAAAGTATGAAAACACAAACAAAGGAGATCAGTTATTCAAGAGAAGTGAATATATAAGATTACTAAAGCAATGCACTATTTTCACCCCTGTATTTCAACCTTAATTATGGAGTAATAATTTACATTTTAAAATAAGACAGAGGAAAGTGATCGAGAAAAGATATTAGAGAATATAGCTGAGAGAAAAATCTATAGTGGAATTGATAAGAAGCACCAGCATAAAAGTGAGATGGAAAGACATGATCATCAACATCTCTAGGCATGGCACCTAATGATGATAAATATCTATTTCAAAAAGTTTGTACACAAAAAGAAAAAATAAACAAATAGAAAACTTCATAAAAATTCAACAACTTTATCCATTTGTAAACACTACAGGGAATTTTGTTGTCCACATTATCAATGTTATTGTTTCTAATTGATCAGAAGTCAACAGGAAATCAGACAGCATGTTGGTAATGAAATAAGTACACATGGGTGACTTGGTGACTGCAACTTGGACACAAAGTCTCATCAAAATCTAAAAACTGTAGAAAAACCAATATTTTATTCAATTTATACCCAACAAATACCAACAGATGTTTGTGCTGTTAATGGTGTCACAATATTTCATTTATTGACAAAACAGGAAAAGTAATCAATTCTGTTGGTAATGAAGCAAATACAACGAGATCAATTTTGAGATCACTTTGTCAAAAAAAAAAACTTATCAAAATAAATTAACAAATCCTTCAATCTAATGGAGTAAAAATAAGAAAGAAGTTTGTCTTGCATACTATTGATGTTACAATTTTTATTATTTACCAGAAGACAGGAAAAACAAAATACCTTGGCAACCATGTAACAGTAGCCTGTAGCAACATTAGTAAAAAAATGGAAAATCATAGAACAAAACTGTTAGCAAATTCGTCTCACAGTGCACCTACCTTCATCTGATGTAACCTCTGTCTGCATGTCCTCAACCTCCACCTGACAGGACTCCAGTGAAGCACAACTCATAAGGGGCAAGCTGCGGGGTTCACAATGTTCACAGTCTACCACCAGACTCTCCCCTGCTCCACTGACGGCAGCACTGCTCATGTAACAAACATTCTCCGACGAAGTGGCAATGTCTTTATTATGGACGTTTGTGATCTGCTCTTCTCCACCTCCCTTACCAGCTGCCTCTAAACTTGTACAGTCCCTAGATAATTGAGCAACATGCCCATTACACATCGGTCCTGAGACGGAGGTCGTGATGCAGGCAGCACTATTGGTTTGATTGTCTATGTTGTTGGAGGATGCACAGCTATTGCTGTCATTGCAAGCTGTGTGGCTGTTATCTTGAGTACCACTGCTGCTGTTTCTGATGGCTGCAACAACAGTTTGACTGTCAGGACACACAGGCTTGCACAGAATTGATTTTTCATCATCCTGCCCATCCACAATCTGATGGTCTGTGTTATTGCCTGTTGAGTTACACACATTGTCTGAATCCAGCTTGACTTTGTTGTTATTGTTCCCTTTGCTGTGTGTGCTATTCTGTTCAATGGACTGTGATTTGTTCCCTGAAAATGTTCAAAATGTATCAATCACTTTGAAAACCTTAACAAATATAAACTGTCTCTCATTCATCAACAATATAAATAGTAAAAAAAAAAGTAAAGTACCCCTGTCACGCCAAGTGGCGTATAGGGAAATATGGTGTTAGTGACCCTATATTTTACAGACCTTCAGCACATGATTTTTGGAGTAATGTGGTCAGTATTACGCCCGTGCTGCTTTACTTTCCCAGAAAAAAATTCGGTACCCATTTAAAGCTGGGTGAACCCGGAAGCCGTCGGTTGGGATCGAACCCTACCCTTTGTCCGTGGTAGTCCAGTTCACTAACCACTGAGCTATCGCGGCTTCCAACAATATAAATATGTAACCAAATTGTTAATGCTATTATTTCTACAAAATTAAAGATCAAAATGAAGGAAACCCTAAAAGAAAAACTAACAGAGGAATTCAAGAAACTCTCCAACGAAGTAAGCAACGTAGAAGAAGAGTGGAAACAGTTTAAGGAAACAGTAACCAACATCTCTAAAACAGTTTGTGGAACAAAACTAAGGACAAAAGAAGGGAAAAAGAGCATCCTGTTGTGGAATGAAGCAATCAGAGAAGCAATTAAAAAGAAACTGTTTAAAAATTGGAGGGAGAATAAGAACGATGAAAAATATAAAAACTATGCCTTAGTACGAAAAAGAATTAAAATTTTTAACAAAGAAGTTAAGCAAAAGAATTGGACAGAATTTAGACAAAATATGAGCAGGGACTTCAAGACAGCCACAAGAGATTTCTACAAAGCAGTAAAAGCTTGGAGGTAAAGGAACGAGCAATGCCATATATTTCATAAGAACTTTAGTAGAAAGAGCCATAGAGGTGAAAACAGATCTATACCTAAGTTTCATAGATTATACCAAAGCATTTGACAAAGTAAAGCACGAAGAAATAATTAAAATCCTAGAAAGCATAAACGTAGACAGCAAAGATCTAAGAATAATAAAGAACATGTATTAGCAACAAACAGCAGCCATAAGAACTGGAAACCAACTGGGAATGTTTCAAGAAATAAACAGGGTGTTAGATAAGGTTGTGTGCTGTCACCAGATTTGTTTAATATTTATAGTGAGATTATTTTAAGATCCATAAGGGGCATGCATGGAATAACAATTGGAGGTCATAATATCAATAATCTAAAGTATGCTGATGATACAGTATTAATTGCTCAGAGTGAAAATGAGTTACAAGAAATGTTGGACATTATAGTGAAAGAAAGCAAAAATAAAGGACTCAGCCTTAATAGCAAAAAGACAGAAGTAATGGTAACAACAAAGAAAAAGACATCACCTCAGTGCAGAATAAAGACATGTGGAACAATATTAAAACAGGTAAATGAATTTAAATATTTGGGAACTTTGTTAACCTCAGACGGAAGATGTATAAAAGAGGTGAGATGCAGAATGGCTCAGGCAAAAGCAGCTTTCCAGAAAATGAGGAAGATACTATGCAATCCATTTTTGACAACAGAACAAGTAAAAAAGTTCTTAAATGTTATGTAGAGCCAGTCTTAATATATGGATGTGAATCATGGATAATAGGACAAGAGACAAGAAAATCACTGGAGTCTGTAGAAATGTGGTTTACAGAAGAATGTTGAGAATACCATGGACAGCTAAGAAGAGTAATGAAAATGTTCTGAAAGAGGTCAAAGCAAAAACAGAGCTAATTTCCAATATTAGGAAGATAGAATCATCATTTTTTGGCCATGTAATGAGTAGAGAACAACTGGAATATATTGTAACAACAGAGAAAATTGAGGGATGAAGAGATAGAGGGAAGCAAAGATAAAAAATAACAGACACCTTAAGAGAATGGCTTGGCAGAAGGTCAACAACAGAAATGATAAAGAACTGTCGAGATCGAAAGTTGTGGAGAGACATGATCACCTACGTCAGTAGGCACGGTACTTGATGATGATAATCACCTACGTCAGTAGGCACGGTACTTGATGATGATGAGTAAAAGCTACAAGAGCGAGAAAAGAAAACCATGATCCTACTGAGCACCTAAATGACAAAGCCAATAAAATAACCAACATATGCAACAGAAATGGAAAGAATATTTTGAGGACCTATTAAACATGACAACAACTACCAATAAGACAACAAAAGCCATGCAAGAACGCACAAATACTGAACACAACATCATGAAAGAGGAAATCGAAGAAGTAATCAAATATGCAGCAAGAAATAAAGCACAGGGTATAGATAACATACCAATAGAAATAATAGCAGCTGCAGGGGAAACAGGAGCGACATGGCACCAACAAAAAAGCCCCAGAAGACTGGCAACTGGCAATCATCGTACAAGTATGGAAAAAGAAAGGTAGCAAAAGAGACTGCAGTCAATATAGAGGTATTATCTCTTCTCAGCATTGTAGGAAAGTTATATGCCAAAATTATGGAAAAAAGGCTGAGACCAATAATAGAACTACAGTTAAGCGATTCTCAAATGGGGCTCCGAAAAAAAACAGAAAAACAAAGGATATACTGATGCTCTATTCATTTTAAAACAGATAGCAAAAAAGATGATAGAACACAATCAAAATTTGTAGATAGCTTTCATCGACCAGGAAAAAGCATTCAACAGAGTAAATAGAGAACAACTGTGGGAGATACTAACAACATACGGAGTAAGCCAACATCTAACCAACCTAATTAAAAGTCTCTACATCTACAGCAGCTGCACAGTCAGAACAGCAGCAGGCTACACAGACCACTCCGAAGTTAGATGGAATATAGCCTATGCTATATAATATATAAAGAAACAACAGATAAAATGGTTTGGCCACATGACAAGGCAGAGTGATCAAAACACAATGCAACGAGCCCTCAACAAATGCTGCGAGAACACCAGACCCAAGGGTCAACCACGAAAAAGATGAATTGACATAATATTAGAAACACTAGGAAACATAACAGCAGCAGAGGGAAAAAGAAGAGCAAAAGACTGCAAATTATATCTCCCCTTGATGCTGAAAGCCAAATGAGGAAAGAAGAAGAAGAAGAAATTACATGTCACTTTCAAATTAAAGAATTAAAACATAATGTGATCAGTGCATTTTAACAGTTTTTTTTACAGATTTTTATCCAGTGTCACTTAGTTTTGTTTTGGTCATATTTAAATGACATATTTTCTGACTCACCTTGGATTGACTAGATGGGTTTTACTTACCCTCGGCATTGATATTCACTCCATTCTCCTCAGCAGATAAATGCTGACCATTAACAAGTTTCACACTGTGGTCCCCTCCACCTCCTTCGATGCCTGATACAACTGCCATGATCCCATTGCTGCCAGTTGTTTTGGTTGCCATGTTCATTGGGCTGTTAGAACTTTCACTGCTTGTCAACTTTGCACTGACTTCATCCTACAAATTTCATACCATCAGTTAATCATGATTTATCCAGTTACAAGTTCACCAAATTTAATAACTTTTAACCCCCCCCCCCCCCCCCCCCGAAAATGCAATAAGCTCTACCTGCAAGTGCTTAAGACATAGAAATGTTACATTCTTCTTCAGTGGTCAAGTCTTGTGATCATGAGAACCTGACTCTTTGTCCTATTCCTTGATGGAGAGGTTAGGACTTCATCGTGACACACAATAAGCAGGTCGCATGGTCTGTACTCATGTATGTGTGTCCTGATATTTCCCCTAAACCTGCGCAGTGGCTGACACACTCCGACTTTAATAGGTAGGGTCTTGGTTTGACATAGAAGTTTTTCTTCCCTTAGGGTGGATGCCAGCCAGGACTGTTGGGCCCACTGTGCCCATGATTTCTGTCTGGGTGTTCCCCCATAGCCTTTCAATCTCCTGATGGTAACTGCTAGGCAGCAGTGGTTTGTTTTCCAGGGTGTCCTTCCCTATTGATACAGCTTTTATTACATTTAATGTCTCAATCTACATGTCTGTGAAACATGGAGAACAACTAAAATGACAATCATGAAGATACAGATTTTCATTAATGGATGCTTACGCAGAATAAAAGGATGGAAATGGCAGGACAAAATCACTAACATAGAATTATGGGAATGTACCAATCAAATACCAGTGGATAAAGAGATACAGCGAAGATGATGGCGCTGGACAGGACACACACTGCAGAAGCCAAATGAGAGTATTATACAACAGGCCCTTTTTTGGAATCCCCAGGGAAAAAGACAAAGAGGAAGACCAAGGAATTCTTGGAGAAGACAGAGAAGCAGAGATGAAAATGATGGGGAAGACATGGAATGATCTTAAAAGTATGGCAAGAAACAGAATGGCTTGGAAAGTGTTTATTGAAGACATATGCTCCACAGGGAGTTGGAAAGGTAGAAGAATGTCTCAATCACTAGAATAAGTTGCTAATAAGAGAAAAATAGGCTCACATAAATTGTGTATAAGATATTAAGACTTAAGTCAGTGGCATCTGATAAAAGTGATGATAAAGGTGTCCTGTAACATTTCATGGCACAGAGATGTAAATATTATACTCCACCATACTAGACTGAACAATTTTCACATATGCTCTTCCACACTCAAGCGGGTCAAATGAAAACTACAATCAATGAACACTAATCATGCATGCTAACCATTATACAAATGGAACTTCCAGACGATGTGTAAATGATAAGGCTATAAATAACAAAGACATAAAAGCAGAGGAAAACAAAGAAGAAAACCTAGTGTGTCATGACAAAATTGTTTGGACAACAATGGCTAATTAAGTAAAAAAAATAACCATAAAACAGATAAAAATAGAAGCAATCAATTTTCAACAGCTTCTTCTTTTTCTTTCCTTCCTCATTTTCCTTTCAGTGGCGATAAGAGACATAATTTGCGGTCTTTTGCTCTGCCGTTTACCTCTGTTGTTACTATGTTTCTTCATAATCATCATTGATTGCGGTTTCTGCATCGAAGGTTGGCAACCATGGAGCGCCATTCCATTCTGTCTCTTGCTTTAATGGTGCAGGTTGTCTGTCATAGGATGACTTTTCCATGTTGGTCTGCCTCTTTTACCTTGTATTTTCCCTTCCAAGTTTACTTTTAGTAGGCTGCTGTCTTTTAACATGCCCCAAAAATCCCTTTTGTCTTGTTTGAATTGCTTTTAGGAGTCTTCTTTTCATTTTTAGTAGTTTTGAGACTTCATCATTTGTTTTCTTTTCTTTCCATCCAATTATTCCTTCTAT